>OZ020281.1:8730736-9330736 GCA_963971205.1 Aethes cnicana
GCCGCTGCCGGTGCGGCGAGCCGCTGCTGCATTTCGTCGTTGATGTCCTGTGAAAAATAAAATGGAGTTTAGTCTCTAGAAGAAACTTTGTAATAGGTACTATCGCTGCAAATAAAATACATCTCAAAGATGTAACTTTTTAATGTTGATTTATTTCTATGGTACCCCTGACTAAGTGGCAGCTTCATTGTCCGGCACTTTGCTGATTATACGGGTAAGCGAACCCGGCTTCCCAAGCTACTGTTTTCCATACTGTTCCCTCAGAGACAACCTGTCACGACATGCCAATGTTGATGATCTCATTACCCTCGAAACTTTGTCAAAGGTGGCGTGATGTGACCTTGAAGATCACTAACGCTCTGCCTACCCCGCAAGAGAATATGGGCGTGATGATATGTATGTGTGTATGTATTATTTCTATGCCTGTCAACTGCACGGAAACCAAATTGTTTTTTCTTACAATAAAAAAAAAAACTATAAAATACTTAATGAAGACGGTCCTCGAAGGCCGGAAATGCATCAGATCATACCTCAGATTATTGCAAAAGCCTATGTACTACGATCACGAATAAACATATTTATTTCTGAGTAAGTATGTAAGTGAGATCAAGCTGCAAATAGACTTCAGACGAGTTTATTTTTACTTGTTTTACTAGATAGTAAAATAACCAGAGCCTAATTACTCGGAATTTCCTGAAATCCAGGAAGCAAGTTACCAAAATTAAACACAATTTATCAATAAGGGAAGCACTTCCTAAATACTTCCTGTAATTGAAAGAAAACCTTTCGCATTTATCTTCAAACGTTTCTCAAAAGTCAGCAGCATTCAACGGTTATGTGAAGCTGGAACAATACAGTGGCGGAAACGTGGTTCCGTCTAAAAATCAAGTTGATATGAAGACACGTAAGATTAATTATACTTATTTTGTATTTATTTTAAATGCTAAGAATTAGTGACGTGATAACGTCTTATAAATTGATGAATGCCGACTGCGCCCACGAAAAGCATGACGCAATACATGTATGTCCTACGTAATAGGACATATTCATTAATGTTTTCTTATGACGTTATCACGTAAAATAGTCCATAAAACGACTTTATAGACAACCGATTTTTTCGTCAGTGCTACGTTATAATAATTATTATATCGATGCTTAGTATCCGCAACATAATAATGTTATGTACATTACTATACTCGTATTGATGCTTCTTAAATAAGTCGTAGTCTTTGATGTCTCATTTAGATGCATTTAGCATGCTATATTGTGTCTTATTTCTTTACCTTACTTCAGGGATTTCGGTCACTTGATTTGGTACAGGTATTTTAATTATTACAACAAATTAAGTATGTAACTATTTTACATATGTAGAGACGCTTCAATGTATTTAAAAAGCACCACCAACACTCTCAACACATGTGTGCGTGCTGAAACAGCTATCTACTATGCGTTGAGAGTGTTGGTGGTGCTTTTTAAAGAAAAAAAAAAATTGAAGCCTTTTGAAATGTGAAGGCGCGGGACTTTAGATAGTAGAAGATCTCTAGTTGTTTATTAAACATGTTTAGCTTTTCTCGGATGAACTAGCGGTTCTCTCTAAGGAACTCTAAAATAGCCGATAATACCTAACGAAATAAATGAACAGAACGTGCCGCCTCGCAGTGACCTTTTTACATTTTTCAAAAATTCGTTTCGCGTCAATACCCCGCATAAAGGGGCTTGCACACTTGATGGATGGCGCTTACGTGACGTCAGACGACACCGCCCGTGTTTTATTTTAATGCCATAACGCCTCAAGAGAGTCTCAAAATTGAAAATTCTCAACGTACATTGGAACGTACATGTTCTGTTTATGAATTAGGTGCGGTGATAGATCATATTTTTTATATATATTTTAGGCTGTGTATTGTAATTCGCTACTTTACTTTGAGTAAACGATGGCTAATACTCTCAAAATAATATGTATTAAATACTTATTTCAGTTAAGATCAAGAGCGAATACTTATGCATTTTCTGTGTAAGTTTGTGTCTTGCCAAAGCTGAAATGACGTGCCGGACTACTTAGTTATATGGAGAGTTGAACTAAAGGAGCGCAATCTTTACAGTTCCAAAAGTGGACACCAAATCGGGTAGGTTGGGGGCGCTGCGGTCGCCAAAAAAGTCAAGTCACCTAGGCGGATAGTCTGCAGTAGTAGCGCCTTTAGATGGCTCTGCGCTGAGGCGAAAACGCAGCGAAAACGGTTGTGAGGAGAGTGTGTTTTGTTTTGTTGCTTATCAAATCCGCTGGACACGTTTTCAACTGTTTCACCATATAAGATTGCGCTCCTTACCAAGACACATTCCACCGGTGAGTGTAAATATTAACATGAAGTTACTTTCTTCTACGTTTGAATTTATTAAGTTCAACTGATTGACCGTGTTTCAATATTGTATGTTTAGTATTACGGTCGTGTACAATCGGTAATAAAAAACGCGTCATTTCAGTTTCGACAAGCTTTACCTTATACCCAGTTGTCATTTTCCATCATGTTTGATTACGGTACGTCTGACGTCAGACCCAAAAAGACACTACCTACTCCTACAAATTCGATATCCAAGTTCTCTCCACCGCAGTCGCGTGCAAAGCTGACGTGAGGTGGCCCATGCCTCATACTGATTACAACTATTAACATTCCTCAGCGGGAATTCTCAGATAACTTCAGTGCATTGGCTCCCGGTGGAACTTAAATATTCAGGCAACACACAATTTCTTAGATGTAGTTTAGCGGGCACGTTGATTATTGTAATAGCAGCTATTACGACGCGCTTTGCAAGAACATTCGAGTATTTGATGTAAAAGCAAAGATTGCTTATTTCTTTCGAAATACAGACATACCAGTACAATATTCATGTTTATTTTGTACACATCCGAGCTATACGAGTAGGTAAATAAAAGATGCCAATAGATATCAAAGGTCAATTCCATAGATGATATTTTCAAAAAGTCAACCATAATTCAAAAATTTCAATTGATTTGAATTGAAACGTTAAGATTTAAAAAGTTGAAATATATTTTTAATTCAATTACGCAGTCATTCCACTTAAGACAACGCAAGCAGAAATAATAAGGAAAGTTAACTTATTAGTTATATTTAGGAATTTAATCCCTAGACATCAAAAGTCGTCTATTTCATATAAAGAAAGAGACAACGCAAGGAGACAGCGTAATAAATACAAAACCAAATATCTGATCCCCAAACGTTATTGTACAGAATAAAATCACACAAAATACTGATACTAAAATCTCGACATGCTTGCGATCTTAAAGGATGTCCTTCTTGTAAGGCTGTGAATTTGTGACGAAATTACGACGCAACTATTTCGGCGATATTTACTTTAATCGAAAGTTTATTAGGTATTTAGTTTTTCGTCAATATTATATTTTGGAGTTATGCATGCCGCGAATTACTGCGTGCTACTACTATGTTCGTAGCCGATCCTATCAATGCCAAATGAGCTACTGGCATCAGCCCCTGAATCTGTTTGTTTGGCGATGGACGGCTATTTGCCGTGAATGTCTTAGATTAGATTGTGTGAGATGATGGATAAGAGAGTGTCCAGTATTATTTACTAATCTGTTTTTCATGTCATAGTTTTATTGAGTTCTAATTTACCAGTGTATTTGTGTTCGCTGTATTACTTTAACATTTATTTATTGAGAAATATATTACATAAATACCTCAATAATAATAGAGTCTTAATTAGAGTTTTATTGTTGTTCTTATATAATGTAGGTATGGCAATGTCAGTTAGTTATTAATAATACATTACTACAGAGGCCGGGAAGGAGGATGTTGCAGGCCGAGTATTATATACGGCCGAACGAAGTGAGGCCGGATAGCTACGAGGCCGACAACTTCCGTTCCCCGCCGATGTATGTATAGTGCTTTTCTCAAACATGCAATGAAATAAATAAACTAAAATCTGTAAATAAAAAATAAAAAACTTGAGAAATTATAGGTGAATAAAAAAAGCTAACACGTATTCATACGATTCGAACATTGCATAAGCATGTTTCTGAACGAATCCTTAACATAGACCTGTGGAACGATACTTGTCATTCATTATTTTGTCAATCAAGATTATATAACCTCGTTTCAATCAAACAAAATTTTCATGATAATGAATACCATCTGTTTGTGATCGGTAGTTAGATTAGATGGGTGGATATACGAAAATTATTCAAGAAAACAATTAAGCTTTATAAATATAAGCTATCGAATTATACTTAAAAAGAATAAAACACGTAGGTAAGTACATTTCGGCTTGTAAGATGCTTAGTTTTTTTAAATGGCGGAATGCCATATGGACAAATATATCATATGGAAATTAAAAAAAAGTGAGTTGCCGGCCTAGGCCTGCAACGTTCGTATGAAATTTCATTATAGACCGATTGTCTGGCCGCGTCTGAAACGTGATACTTCCCAGGCTAATAGGAAGAACAATATTTCATTGCATGTTTGAGAAAAAATCTTTTTAGCCAACAATATAGCCGAAAATCGTCTAATACAAGCCTGAAAGCCGAGCCCGTCTCATCCCTAGTGTTTGCAAGGAGGCCGTTGATTTCACGGGCCGGTGGGCGCGATGAAAACAATCCGAAAGGTCCCCGCTTGACATTTGATAGAATACGCCTCCGGGCATGGAGGCGATGCCTGTATCGAGTACACGATTTATTTTATTAAAATATCCTGCTTTTATATTGATTTCCTCTAGCCAGCTCAGTGATTCCTACTTTATGAATGGCTCGGAGACATTCTGTAAATACTACGAGAGATGTTCTGTTCTGGTCTATGTAATTGATACGTAAAGTAAAAAAGATAAATTTGAACTATTACTTTACTTTTATTTGAGGATAAATTAAGTGTTGTGGGTGAGGCATATAAGTCCCGCAGTGGGCCGAGACGGAGATGATGATGATTATGGATAATTTTAAATACTGAAAAGCCCTAAGAATGAACTGGGACCCTTTTAGATGTTTTCATTGAATATTGGATATGGTGAACTTCTTTTACTTGTAAAAACCTAACGCATTATCTACCCCACATTCAAACTATAATTACCCTCATTATCGTAGTCGTAACGGCCTACGCGTGCGTGAAGTCATTATGCCCCAATTACGCGTTACAATTAATACTCATAAAACATTCATTCCCTCATTCATTCGTTCATTTGAAGTGAACTTTTTAATTCATTACCCTTTTATGGCGTTAAATGGCAGCGTAAACGGTTTATTTACGTCCGTGATTTGAATATTAGTAGAGATCGGCTCACGACACAGTTTTACAGGGCCAAGCTTGCCGGACAAACCTTAATTTTAATGTGTAATGTGTACCTATCCTACTTACCACATAAGCCTAAACCTACCTACTTCTGGGTACAGTCGTTCTTTTTTTAATAACATTTTTTAATCTGTTGTAAATGTCATTTATACTCAAAGGTGCGGAATAGTCTTATTCTGACAAATAGGTGTATCACTAAGGCCGACTTGCACCAAGCCGCTAACCTCAGGTTAGCCTCTTAACCCACATCAAATTCATACAAAAATCTGAGTTAAGCGGTTCAAAACTGAAAATTCGCAGTTCTAATTTCAAATTCGGGGAATTAAAACACCGCTCGCTGGACAATTTGACCTAGCCATGTAACTGGCCGTTACCCTATTTGGCAGCCAGAAAGCAATACAATTCCAGTGTGTGCATGCGGCCTTATATTTTTTTTGGGTTGTCCCCGTGACAAGTAAATATAAAACGCCAGAGAGTTAAGGCGGGAGCGTAACATATTTCAGACGCGATAACGCTACGATTTAAGGCGATGCGTGACTGCAAGCGACTATTTTTTCAGAAGCTTCGTTCCACTTTTCTGCATTGAAAAAGTGAAACTGATTCGATGAAGATTTTATAAAAAGGCCATTACATACGTCATAATATAAACGGTTGCGTGAATTGGACTTCAATCCGTTATAGATATTACAGTAGGCACAATACAGGTACAGGTAGGTATATTAAAGTAGGTACAATATACTTCATTGAACACCACACATTTAAGGAACAGTATAGACATAATGCAATTACACAATCGTTAGAGAAAGTATTTGAATCGGTTTCTCCCCTTTACACCAATCTTACATACAAATAATATAAAACGTTGACAATAAAAATCGAATGACAGGCAACGGTATCGAAATATAAACAAGTTGTTTGTTTATTCCCTCCAACAATACGCTTTTCGTTCACGTCAAAAAAGTCATTCCAGGGTGAATATCAGATTTCGTTTGAAAATTTCTCATTTCTGTGGCGCATTTTTTTTTCAACATTTCGAGTATTTCGGACAACATACCCTGTAAAAGACTTAAATTCAATAAAATATATCTTATTGTGCCAAAAATAGCTCCAATACTTTTTAAGTTTTAGCAGTTTAAAAATTTGATTGCCAAAGAAATTAGGGTATGTCCAAAGAAATTAGAAAATATGCCAATAAAATTAGAAAATGAACATAATTTTGTCAAATATATTAGAGAAATACGCCAAAAAAAAATAAGTGGAGTATAAAAGATAATCAGAAAATTTAAAATAAAAGCATTTAAATTGCAAGCGTCGATTTTGTCAAATCTAAATTTGAGATCATATTTTTACCTGTATTAAAAACTTTGTTTCACAAAAATCTACGTAATGTAGGTCTTTTTTATAATACCACAGATTTAACAGTGTTATTAAAATATATTTTCCATCATAGGTGTAAACTCTGAATAATATTATGTATTTATAACGTAAAATATTTGTAGCACATTTTACAAATGTAATACGCGATCAACAAAAAAATAAAGTATTTTTACTACCACCGTGTAGTAATGAAATAAAAGTATCTTGTAAGGCTCAATTTTTTTTTAAACTTTTGGTTATCATTTAAACCGAGTAAATATGTACATTAGCTTATTCTTATTTGCACATCATTTGTGCTACAGATCGATCCAAGACTTTCTTAAATCTAAATTCCTTTGAAAAGTTACCCACAACTTTTTTTCAATTCTTCCCCATACAAAAAAAAATTTTTTTCAGTTCTTCTTTCGTGGTACCTTTCTCTTGTTTGAATTCTTCTTTATTTTTGATAAACCTAAAGGATTTAATATCTTCTAAACACTTCTTTGCTCTTTTTCAAGTTTTCATCTTTGTTTGCCTTTTTTTAGTTATTTTAATTTTTGGTTTCTTTACCTAGTAACAGGAACTTTCATTGTTTAGTTTTTGTATGATTTTAATTGCCTTTTTCTTTTTCTTTCACGCCATTTAGATATTGAATCGGTTCGACTTTGTACAATATAGTTGTATCCATTTTTATGTACGACAAAATGTTACTTATTTAAAATGTTGAAACACATTTTTTTTGCATTGTTTATATTAAGTATATAAACACAACAGATTGCTAAATTTGCTATATTTTATATAAATCTCCGAATGTAACACTTATTTTAACTGAACAGAGAAAAGCAGTCGTTTTATTTATGGTTGTTCAGCGTAAGAATTTTTTTTTAGTATTATTGATAGATTTAGGAATGATCATTAATAAAACAATATACAAAAACAATTAAATCTAATAAAAGCGATATATCTTTGGAAAATTTACAATGAACTTCTAATTTCTATGGCTAAATCTAATTTCTTTGACACTAAATGCCAAAGAAATCCAAAGAAATTAGCGCCAAAGAAATGAGATTCGGGTATAAATATTTTTTTACATCCATAAGTATTTAAAGTATAATTTCAAATTAAAACTATAGATGTAGATAATCGCAGCATACATTCACTAAAAAAGTTTTAAAAAATTCAAGTAGAAATTGACTGTGAATTCGGTCGCCGAAGAAATTAGGCGCTTAGCGGAAAAAAATCCGCAAACGGTGATGTATAAAATATTTTTCCGAAACACGTCAAACTATGCTCAGGTTTGCACCAGTCGGATGTTAGATGGCAATTAAAGGAAGCGGGTACGCGAGGTGGGACTAGTCTAGGTAAAATAATAACAAAATGCGAGACTGTTCAAGTAAGCCAAAGAAATGAGGTGTTTTTGGGTAGGACAAAATTGATTTTACAATAACTTTTGACCAGACAATTACAAAAAATATTCTAGTTGAGTTTTGTATAATTAAACATTTCTAAATACAGGAAAAACAATTGGAGACGTCAAATTCGAAGTAAAAAATAAAATTAAAATTGTTTAAAAAAAATAACACTGTGGTGGACGCGCCAAAGAGCTTAGATTTTTAAAGTTCAAAAATTTTTTTTGATAACTTCTGAATTATTATTTATTGCCTTTTTTGATGGCAATGTTGCTTCCCTGTAAGATCTTTACCCACAAAAAACCCTAACTCTTATAGTTTAATTTTCATGAAGTTAACATGGGTGGACAAGTGCAAAACATGAAATCTGATATTCACCCTCCAATGAAAGTTCAGGCACGCTACAAACTTTCAAATTCAAAATAGTGTAACACCTTTTATTTTCCGTAGACGAATTTTTAGGCAACCAGCCAGTGAAAATGCATAAATGCCGTTGTACAGAGTTTAGGCAAATGGAAACTGTATTTTATTGTGTTCTGACAAATTGGTACCTCGTTATGACGTGAAACAAAAATTTAACTACTTTCTCTACAATGCATACAATTATTTAACACTAAAATGTAAGCTGCGGTATTATCTTTGGCAAATTGCCTTTTTGCTCAAGCTTTTGGCGGGATATGAAACCACATACCCACAACCTTCGGAAGAGCAGACATGCTCACAACAGACCGAGCCAAACGTCGTTCTAAGTTGCTCAACTGATTTGACCATATCCACATCTTTAATGTTGTTAACCATATACAGTTAACAACAATACATACAGAACAATACGTACGTTTACGTATGCATTTACGTATTGCGTTCACGTGCTTACAGCATCCGTCGTATGAATATTTAACGTGAAAAACTGCTATCCTCCGGGTACTGGGGGCATGCCGTATTTTGCGACTACTTGCATATTTCCTGTAATATGTACTGAAAGTCTAGCATACGAGTACTTTATAGTTTCTTTCATGCTGTTCAACTAGTTCTATATCATCGCTTAAAATTTCTTCTTAGTTCAATGGAAAGTTCTGCCGTTTGTACAATATTGGAGAGCCAAAAGTACATTGGCATTTTCGGGTGTATCTTAGACACGGTCATCACTTTCATAAAGTGGTTTAAGAATCAAGAATAATTTTCAAAGATACGTTTATAAAATTAAAAAAAATATGCTCTTCTTCTTAAAATAAAAAATATGGAGCTTCATATAAAACGACCGACTGATTAATAACATAACTCAGTTGAATGCGTCACAAAATATAAATTACTTATATTGAAAAGGGATGAATTATTCGCATACGGTAGGTAAATATTTGAAATATCAATCTCGGTTTAACCAGAACGATGCCTTTGAACACTTTAATATTGAAAAACTTATGTATGTAACAATCCCAAACCGTTACATTAAAAGCAAAAGTTCCGCACGCATTAATAAAGAGTTGTCCGTCCCTCTGTGTACAAAACTCTTCATTAGAGATCAGGGCATTGTTCCGTGGTGAAGCCACTCCTTTATGAGCGGGGACAAGTCACAGCTTCTTCAAATTTAGAATTTTACTTCTCAACATGCAAGTCACAGTCTTTTCAAAATAAGAATTTTCTCCTCCAAATGGAAATTTATAATTAACAACTTTAAAAATTAGGGCTTTACCTTCTTCTTGGAATGCACTTTCAGTGACTTTTCAATTGTTTTTTTTATTTTAATTTGGAACTTGTCTAATTGAAAGTTACCGCTTTTTTCAAATGTAGAATTGTACTCCTTCAATTTCAAGGCACAGTATCACATTTAGAATTTAAGTTCTTTAAATGGCAAAGTTTCTATTGCCTCTGTTTAAATGGCCTTGTCAGTCCAGCCGCCATTTTAAAGAAACCCTTTTCAATTTGCTTGACTCCCTTTCTGCCAGACGCTTGAGTGGCCATTATTGAACATTGCGGTAAATGTGTAAATCTTGTTTCGCTCTAAAATGTTTCTAGTTGTATTTTACAAGGCAGATTTTTATCTTGAAACTTATAATCTAGCGACGTATAACAAATTATGTTTTCTTTCAATCCCATCTTTTTTATTTTTACTGATATACCTATTGAAAATTAAAAGAAACTATCAAGTCGAGGGGACTACATAAACGATACTGACCACAAACTAAGGATTTTTAGAAAAATTGTCGGTATGTATATAACCTGGTCAACATATAGGCTACTTTTTATCCCGGAGGAGGATAGTTCTATTGAATGCTATTAACAAATTCCACGCGGACGAAGTCGTGGGCAGAAGCTAGTTTAAAATAAAATTAAATATTATTACGGAATTTGTAGGATTGATGCAACGGGCCAGAAAGTTTTCGAATGGTGTCGTTAGGCCTCCAACAAGATGGAGCGATGAACTGGTAAAGATCCACTATGGAGGGTTGATGTAAAGGAGCGCAATATTTATAGTTCCAAAAGTGGACACCAAATCGGGTAGGTTGGGGGCGCTGCGGTCGCCACAAGTGTCAAGCCACCTAGGCGGATAGTTAGTATAGTATAGTATAGTTAGGATAGTAGATAGGTTGTGAGGAGCGTGTGTTTTGTTTTGTTGCTTATCAAATCCGCTGGACACGTTTTCAACTGTTTTGCCATATAAGATTGCGCTCCTTACCAAGTCACGTTCCACGCTCCATAGATCCCACGAATATGGTGGATGCTAGTGCCACAAGACCAGTCTGAGTAGCGAGCCTTGGGGAATCATATTGTGCAGCAGTGGTGCTCCTCGGCTGACATGATGTTTATGAATACACTATAATATGAAATCTTTTTAGGAATAGAAATGATTTTGTTTGACAATCGGACGACACAGACACAGATAAAACGCAGAGAAAAAAAAAGAAAGAAATTGGTAATTTCAGCGGAGAACATTTCAACATTATCCATCATAAGTAATTAACTATTTGAAATAAACTACAAGTATCGCCATTACTTAGGCTTTATTCAGCTAAGAATTCTACGGTGTATGACAATCGTGTCAGTAAAACATATAGACGAATAAACCACTTGTGACAGAATTCAGAAAGGAGTATGAGTACTATATCATTCTTCCCCCCTTGTGTGTTAATTTCCTATACGTCCCACAGAGCTGATATAGTCTGTAAGGTAGGCAGGTGGCCTTCTATTCCTGCTCGACCTTCTGAGCTCAGTCGTGTCCGGGTCTTGTTGAGAAGGCGGGGGTTGACTCGACGCTGGTTCAGGAGACGGGTGTTCAAGAGCTTCTTCATATATTTCATTCGACGTATCAGTATTATCCTCGTCGGCATAGTTATTGAGCTCACCATCGCTATCGTCAACAGGAGGGAGTGGTGCTAGTTGTCTATTAGATACAGTCACTGTTTCGTCATTATTACGTCTAACGTATGAATAGTACGGGTTACTTTCGAGGAGTTCGACTTCTTCAACTAGCGGATCCGTTTTAGACCGACGGACATTCTGTTTCATTAACACAGGACCAGGCGTTAGCCAGCTAGGCAGTGAGTCTCCGTTCGGTGAACGCCTTACATATGTAAAAAGTCTCTCATGGGGCGTTGCGTTAGTAGCGGTACAAAGTAGGGAACGTATACAGTGTAGTGAGTCTTTCAGTACCTTTTCCCAATTTTCTATGGGTAAGCCTTTGGAGCGGAGACTGAGTTGTATTGCCCGCCATAGAGTTCCGTTGAGGCGTTCAACTTGTCCGTTTCCTTGCGGATTATACGAAGTAGTTCTAGAAGACGCTATGTTTGAGTGTCTAAGAAAGTTTTTGAATTCTTCAGACATGAACGAAGAGCCTCTATCGCTGTGTACGTAAAGTGGTTGTCCAAATGTAAGGAACAGATCTTTGAGGCAATTAATCACGGTAGAGGCAGTCATATCCTTGCAAGCATACGCAAACGGGAATCTGCTGTATTCATCGATAATCGTGAGAATATATTTGTTCGCCGTGTTAGACGGGAGCGGACCTTTGAAGTCTATATTAATCCGCTCGAAAGGTGACGTCGCTTTGATTAATTGTCCTTTTGCTTTCATGAATCGTGGCTTGATCTCAGCGCAAAGTTGGCAATTGGCAGTCATTTGTTTCACGTCGTTAGCCGAATACGGTAAATTTTTAGAACGTATCCAGTGGTACATGCGAGTGACGCCTGGGTGACAGAGTCCATTATGCAGTTCTTTCAGTTTATTTATATTCATGTGCGCACAGACTCTAGACAAGGCGTCGGCAGCAGAGTTTTGGGAACCCGGTCGGTACATGATGTCATATTTGTAGCATGACAGCTCCAATCTCCAGCGAAGAATTTTTTCGTTCTTAATTTTACTATTGTGTTTTTGATTTAACATGAATGCTACTGATTGTTGGTCGGTTATGAGAATGAAATGCCGACCAGTTAGATAGTGCCTCCATTTTTTCAGACATTCAACTATGGCACAAGCTTCTTTCTCTATTGAAGATTGTTTGCGTTCGGAATGAGACAACATTCGAGAGAAGAAGGCTACAGGTCTGCCTTGTTGAGAAAGTGTAGCCCCTAATGCGTATTCAGAAGCATCCGTTTCAACGGTAAACATTGCATTTTCATCTATTGTAACGAGAGTCGCCTTTCGAATATCCGCTTTCAACTGTTCGAAGTTTTCTAGGATATCGCGCGATAATGGAAAGTTTGTTACGCATGTTAACGGTTTTATCTTTTCTGAAAATTTGTTGATCCATTTGGCATAATGAGCAAAGAGTCCTAATGTTCGCTTAAGTTCAGCAGAGTTAGTAAGCGCAGGAAGTTCAAGTAAAGGTTTCAGTCTTTCGCTGTCAGGCCTAATGGTGTTGTTCTCCACGGTGTAACCAAGTAGATCAATTTTAGTTTTGTTGAAAACACATTTTTGTTCATTAAGAGTCAAGTTGTATTTTTTTGCAGTTGTTAGAAACTTTTCGAGGTTGTAGTCGTGTTCGGCTTGAGTTTTTCCACAAACTGTGACGTCATCTAAATAAGCAAAAGTTCCTTGGAGTTTTTCCGTATCTATGATAAATTGAAGAGTGCGTTGAAATGCAGCCACTCCATTGGTAACTCCAAAAGGTATTCTTTTAAATTGGTATAGTTTGTTACAGGCCTCAAATGCGGTATATACCTTTTCGCTTTTGATGATCGGGACCTGATGGTAAGCGCTTTTAAGGTCGATTTGACTGAAGATCTTGTATTTTGAAACTTTGTTTACGACTGTTTCAACGTGAGGTAACGGGTATGCATCTAGGTCTGTAAACTTATTTATTGTACGTGAGTAGTCAACTACGAGGCGTTTCCGATGGGTGCCTCCGCCTGTTACCAGAACCTGTGCACGCCAGGGAGACACACTGGGTTCTATTACCCCATCATCGAGTAATTTTGATATTTCATGAGAGATAAAGTCTTCGTCTTCTTTGCTGTAGTGTCTACTTTTGACAGCGACGGGATATATATTTGATGACAAATTGGTGAAAACCGACGCGGGAGGTACCGAAGCTTCCATCACGTTGCAGATTTCCAGAGGTTTCTTCGGGCCTCCAAAGTTGAGCTGTAGACTCGAATGATCCTTCAGCAAGTCGTGCCCAATGATGACGTCAGCGCATATATCATTAACGACGAGGAGTGGGCGCCCTTTGTACGTATGTTGGTTTATGCAAATCGTTGGGAAGCAGATCCCGTCGACAAATGAAATATGATTCAGTGATGCTAGGTTGACGGTTTGCTTGTAAGGTTTTTGGTTTAATTTCATTAATTGTGCAATTCTTTTATTAATGAAGCTAACCGAACTGCCCGTATCGATCAGCGCTTCCGCTTTATATTGATTTACCATAATCGGAATTGTTGCGCTCCTAAGGCTTGATGGAGAAGCAGCGGAAATGACACTGGAGCATGTGTTTGGATTCGTATCTACGTTATTTTCAAGAGATATGGCGTTGCTCGATGTTCTTCCTGATCTGCAAACGCTTGCGACGTGTCCTTTCTTGAGACAAAGTTGACACGTGGCGTTACGAGCTGGGCATTTTATTCGCTGATGAATGTTTCCGCCGCAGAACCAGCAGTGTCTAAGATTTTGTGAAGGTTCTTGTGGAACGGTCCGTGCTGCTGGAGGTTGCGGTCGTGATGTGGCTGCGGCTAGATTTGGTTGAACGACTTGAACGTTTTCATTGGAGTACTCTGGGACGACGGCGCTGAGCTGTGAAGTATTTTTCATGAAATTGGAATCTTTTTCAGCAGCTTCAAGTGTGACTGCCTGATTGATAGCTTCGTCGAGAGTGAGTTTTGAGTTTTCTAGTAGTCGTTCTCTTATTTTGTTGGACGCTAATCCGGAAATGAGGGCGCTACGTATGGCTTGATTCTCGTGGTCTTGAGCCGTGACCATCTCAAAGCGACAGTCTTGAGCTAGTAAACGCAGCGCTCGCGTGTAGTCGGCGATAGTTTCATCGGATCTTTGTTTACGATTTGCTAGTACGTGGCGGGCCAGGACGGTATTCTTGGGTTTAACATAAATATTTTCGAGGATTTGGAATGCTTCGTCGTACGTTTTACAAACTTTGATGTGTCGATAAACTGAAGCAGACAAAAAATTTACTAACAGTTTATGCTTTAGCAAGTCCGTAGTCCCCTGCGGAGCTTCTTCGGTTAAAAAGCTTTCAAACGTAGTTCTCCAGTAACTCCATTTCGAGTCGGCGTCCGTGGCGTCCGGTTCCACGTCGAATTTGTCGGGCCGCAGATATTTGGCCAACGACGAAGTAGTAGAGTTGGGTTTTTCCGACATATTTAATTATCTTAGCTGAATAAATTGAAATAAACTACAAGTATCGCCATTACTTAGGCTTTATTCAGCTAAGAATTCTACGGTGTATGACAATCGTGTCAGTAAAACATATAGACGAATAAACCACTTGTGACAGAATTCAGAAAGGAGTATGAGTACTATATCACTATTTAAAGCCCAATAGCTCAGAACTTCCACTAGTGTCACCATAACACACGGGACTGTCCGTCCGTTTATAACTTGTCCCTCAGATCTCCCCCTAAACGTGTGGTATTGTTATCCGATGGCGAAGTTTCGGAAAAGGGTGCATTGTATGGGCCTATTACCACGGACAAAAGATGGAAAGATGATCGCTCCCGGTCTTTATGTGTAATTGTTGCTTTATTGTTTTTGTTATGGGGGTATTTAAGCATTGTCTATGCGCAGAGCGATTTGATTGTTTATGGTCATTGAGATAAAAGTACGCGGAAATCGGCGTGCGTGGTTTTAATTTTGATCGTTATTCAATAGTATAAACATTGGCAATGATAACTTTATTCACGAATGACATGTTTAGTATACTTGTGATCTATTAAGGTTATGAGGGGAAAAAAGAGCCCAACAATAATAACAAACCGGTTAGTATCATTACTTATCTCGAAGTGGTTTTAGCTGACAGCACTGCCCGACTTTTCAAGATAAAACTTTGCTATATTTCTCTCTATAGTAAATGGAACTCGGTACCTAAACGATTGTATAAACAAAAATAAATGTTGAAGCATGTATGGAGTATCGTTTATACCCATTTTATACCCAAAAGTGTTGAGTCAGAAACCTGTTTAAAAGCCAGAAAGCCGATTCTTTAAATCTGCTCAACTCGATAGAACGATAAATCCCAGCACAGCGAGCTCAGCTTTAAAATCTTTGCAAGTTCCCCTCCCAAAAAGGGGTGATAACTACCCCACAATCTTTTCTCTCAAGTTTCGGGCTTTGACGTATAAAATACGAATAGTAATCTACGCGGGTGAACCCGTAGTATAAGGGCCTATAAATAAGGTCTCGAGCAAATCATGACGGAATGATTTTTCGTAGCTTCGTGTTGATGTTTGTGGCCTAAGGGGTAATTGAAAAAGAAAAACATGTACCTAATTCGTGTACACTATTTCTGTATTTAAAGTTAGAAAGAGATTGTTCTACAATTACAGTACAAGTACAATAAAATTTATCTATATGCTTATTTATTGTAGAGGGAAATTCAAAGTGTAGTACTTGGTACTTAATCAGAATATTTTTAACTTTCTCCAAATGACACTTTCCGTACCAGAGAGAAATTTACATGGAGTTCAAGTAATGTTTACAACCAAATTTTCGGTATATTTAATGGAGAAATGCTACCAGCATCAACGCCGTGGGAGCATATTTTTAGATTTAATTCAAGTATCTTTTAAGTAAGTAATTTTACTGTGATTTTTAAACATTTTTTTTAATTAGTTCTTTTCGATAAATTAAATCAGTATTGTTTTATATCAGTGTCCTAGTAAATTAAAAGTGCGATATAGTTGTGGCGTTTAAGAGAAGAGTCCTTGCTTTATGAGTGCCTAAGTACAATAAAGCAGCGCTCCCGTGTAGCCGGCTTAGTGCCGGAGTTACGGCATTCCTCTCCTTTTTTATTTAGGGCAGATTTAGTAGTCGACACGTGCTGCCAGATTTACACACGCGTTTTAGGAAAATACGTGCGTCAGGTGGGCTAAGCGGTTGCCGTCCTTACTGACAGTTGATTAAATCGAACATTTGTGATGAGTACAGTAGCTTGAATGGAGCAATTTGAGCAAACAAGTTATTATAAAAATACAAATGGGTCGACAGATTTTTTTCTGAATGTAACTTATTATGAATAATAGAAAAACAAATATGACGGTGGCAATGTTTTGAAAACAATTAGGTAATATAATAAGAAACTAAAATGAAATGAAACTTCATCGATATTACATAATTCACAGACGATCTGCTAGTCCGCCGTTTATTACATAAACTAGTTTTCGCCCGAGACTTCGCTAGAGTGGAACTATGCGATTTCCGGGATAAAAAGAAGCTTATGCCTTTTCCCGGGACTAAAATTTTTGTATACCAAATTTCATTTGAATCGGTCCAGCGTGCGTATAATACATATTAATATGGAAAAAGTCTTCGTTGTCGGCGATTCTGTTCAAAGATACAAAATAGAAGCAAAGTTGCAATTACAACATTACAGTCTTAAAATGTTCCTAAAAATAGTTACCCAATACGAACAGATAATGTCCAATTGGAGTAACTGCGTCACTAGCACAAAGGCTCGGAAACACGGGAACACCCTGACGGATACGCCGAATGGAAACGTCGCGAAAAAATATGGCGTTACAGGAAACGAATACAAATACGAATAAAAATAAATGTACAAGCATTCCGGTGGAGGAAATGAGAAAAACCATATTCGAGTACAGCGTGCGTGGGGTTAGGGCTGCCGCTCCGGAGATTTGGGACCCAGGTGAGGACCGAGTGGGACGGTGTGGAAGTAAGCAATAAACGATTTGTTATTAAGAAGTTTTTGAAATTGGAAAGAAACTCGTTTGTTGATTGCTAGTTCTTTATTATTTTCAACGATGTTTTTTTTTTTTATATTATGCTTCAGACCTAATTCCAGCAGTGGACGTCTTTCGGCTGAAATGATGATAAACTTTTTTTCTTCTAGTTTCATCGTTTAATAGTGTAGCCAAGATGTCGGATTTATTTTTGTATTATTTAGCTATTTGAAAGATCACCTAACTTGAAAAGTTCGCTGTAACAACTTCGAGAGCTGTCTCGTTGTGTTTTATTTTGGAATGGTAACTTTTGTGTTATATAAATTCAGAGTGGTAATAATTGTATGTTTCCCATGAGTGCATGGCAAGTTTCCCCCACGCTGGGTCTGTTCTCTGTCAGGCTGCAGAGCATCGGATTAACGCAACCCTTGACGTTATTACATTTAGAGAATCGCGGACGCCAGAGAAATGTCGACATTGTTTCAAGAAATTAAAGCTCAAGTATATAGGTAGTGTTAGTAATAAATACTTGGATTTCTAAAGATTACATTTGTTTGCGCGTTTCAGTTTCGTTTGCTCTGGTCTAGTGCACTTAACTATACAAGGAAAATCGGGGAAATGGTTTCAAAAAGAAGACCGATCGACCGACTGATTGCAGTCGTCCGCTTTTGTAAATAATAATAATACAAATAAAATGCGGAAAACAGTGATAAAGTAGGTAATTGTAATTTCCTATACGAGCATATTTTGGTTGTACTTAGTTAAATTCGATACAGGTAGAGAGAGACCTGGGGTGTCTTGCAATATCCAATGATAGAAAAGCAGCGATATAAAAAGGAGTCTCTAGACCTGAAATTACCTTATAGGAATCCGAAATTATCTTTGAATTTATTACATTTCGGACAAATTTTCATTTTCACAAATATTTAATTCCACAATACTCAAACATACGCCACGTAAACGCTAACCGTTCATCTCAACAGACATACAGTAACGATTCACACAATAGTAAGTAGGTATTTGAGTTTATTACATGTTGCGGAACTAAAGCGGCTGTCTTCCCGTCATAATTTGAGGCAAGAGAGCTAACAGGATTTCAGAGGTGCTACTCGTGACTTTGAGTAGTTGCGCTTTGTGCAATACAATAAAACTGGAGGTATTATTCCACGGGAATGAATGAAGTGCTTATTCAAATTAAAATGCGAGTTTATTTATTTTCCGATGTAAAATGAGTAAAAGTTTTTTTTTTCTACACAGCAAGGCATTTTGCAAGAGGTTGAAAATTTATTTTTTCATTTTTAAGTGCATGTAGCGTATAGTGTTTTTATTTTAAGAGGGAGAGTTGTTCTACACTTTGCATAAATCCGTAAGCGACAACCCTATTTAACCAAAAATATCGCTCGCTCTGAAAAATGGCTACCGGTTGCAATGCAGCGGAGGCGTTTTATTTCTATGTAAATTTGCATAATGATATTTTTGTCGCGCGACTTGCGGCAGATTTACGGACGACGCGCGGGGGCCGGCTACGACTTTAAAAGAGCGTATGTTCAACAAATATTGTGGTAACATGCCGCTTTTTGATTTCATCGCCAAATTTTTATGACTTGTGTGTTATTAATCGTACCTACATGGTATTTTTTTGGTAACATTATTTATATACTTATTTAATTTAGAAATATGACATTGACCACAATTAACAAAGTAAACAATAAATATACTCCTTTTTTTCATTCCTAAGTATATTCATTGTTTACTTTGTTAATTGTGGTGTCCTTTCTCTTATTCCTAACACTTATAGATTCCCGTAAAAATCGTGAGTCAGTGAAGCAGTTTGCAAGGAAATTAGCTTTCCAAATATACAACTCGCACAAAACTCGTGCAGTGCTTTAAAATGTTTCAGATTATTTTTAGAAGCAAACAGTACTGGATATATAGATTTCTTTTAGTTAGGGATAAAAAAGAGATAAGTAAATGATGAAATTATTGAGTTTCCATGGCCGATAAGACCTTGAAAATGAGGCAACTAAAATGTTTAAAACGCGTTCGTATACCCACGGTATAGAAGACATAGTTTTTTTTAGATTATGTCTGTAATTTGTCTGGGGGAATGAAGACTTTAAAATTAAGCCCATAAATGGCGAATTTGTTAGACAAAAACTAAAGACATGTGACATGAAAGCCGCGGTAGTTGTTCCAGTTTCAAGTGGAATAAGTGAGCGAGGTCAGGAGGTTGGAAAAGGACTCCGTAAGCTGTGTGCTTCCTTAATTATGTTCCTCGGGTTAACGTGCTTAGTGCGCTTGTTGAAAATGGACTTTTTGTTGCATAAGCACACGGCGGACACGACCTATAAAAGCACGATTTCGAACACAATTCGAATGAAGTGTCAATGTTTGCGTGCGAGGACGTCTGTGTGCGAGCGAGGACGTCTGTACCCTTGTAAATGTGTATGTACCACTACGCGGGCCAATGATTCACTCTCCATCTCCGCATGAAACAAATGACGGTAAGAGCGAGTTGGGCGCGTGTTGCGCGTCGTCGGCTAGATTCAGGCGGGTGATTCTGTGGCATAAGGGTAGAATTTATTCAGAATACTTTTATCCCTGAATAATCTGAAGTTTCCAAGGACCCCCAATTTCAATTTACAGCTCCGTCAGTGTGAAACGTGATATTTTTCACGCCGTTTTCCACACTTGTCGATGTAGGGCGTAAATCACATCTGGTGCAGCCCCTATCGCTGAGTTATCGGCGCTGCGTTATGTCCATTGCGTTATCTATACTCTATAGGTACCTATTGTGCGCAGCTGTGCAAACCAAAAACGCAGTAACTAGTATTGAATACCTAATACAGGTGAAGCGAAACACACAATTAATATATTTCAGAAGGGCGTATTGTGTACATATTTTATGGAATATAGTATTTTTTTATATCAATAGTATAGGCAAACGAGCGCACAATCCACCTGATGGCCCCAGCACCAGGTCCTACCACTAACAAAGATAGAAAGAAATATATTAGAGATACATTTACAGTAAATTATTTTCGAATTTTACATCGCCGGAGCGTCAAAATGGTCGACTTGCCTGTACGGTGCGACACACGCGTCATATGGCATAAAGCAATATGTTTGAAACCGACTGTGAAAGCAGTTTTTTTACGCTGCAGTGATTAAAAAGAGGAAACGTGGTGTGATGACGCGCAAATACACTCGGGGACAAATAATGGTTTAGCAAAACATGTCGAAAATACGCGAGGGAAACTCGACGTGCTTTGTGTTCTCGAAGTCGTGTATTTAGTTACAGTGTGTAGTTGTCTAGATGCACTCGGGTTACTATCTATATATATAAAACAAGAAACTGACTGACTGACTGACTAACTGATCGATCAACGCAAGGCCGAATCTACTGGTCGTAGAGAGCTGAAATTTGGCCTGCAGATTCCTTAAAGAACGTAGGGGAGCACTAAGAGAGAATTTCCCGAAATTCTCACGGGAACGGAAAAAAGCGGGCTTTTCTTTTACCTTTTAATATTTCTGCGCATACGAAGTTGCGGGGAAAAGCTAGTTAATATATATAATTCATTTGTATTTTTGGATTTATTTAACTAACACTGAACTCTTCTATGTCAGTAATTGCATGGGCATAGAGGTGATTTTTTTTGTATAACTTTTTTTTTCTAGAAAATTTACGTCGCCGTTCCAATGATGAATATCGACTGTATAAATATTATTTGGTATATTCATGGTGATGGCCGATAGGGCCGAAAAGTTC
Organism: Aethes cnicana; assembly: GCA_963971205.1. NCBI lineage: Eukaryota > Metazoa > Arthropoda > Insecta > Lepidoptera > Tortricidae > Aethes > Aethes cnicana. The sequence goes on from OZ020281.1 coordinate 8,751,927, forward strand.
TCTAGTGGCGTCCGCGAACCGGGAGACGAGCTGTCGGTAGGCCTCCAACAAGATGGAGCGACGACCTCGTGAAGGTCGGGGGAAACCGGTGGAAGCAAGTAGCACAGGACCGGTCTGAGTGGCGAGCCTTGGAGGAGGCCTATGTCCAGCAGTGGACATATTTTGGCTGAAATGATGATGATGATGAAATATTAGGTAAATATGTGGCTACAATTACAACAACAAAGCATCTGCCAGAATATACCGATTCATCATGATACTGTTTCTCTGAAACAGGTTCTAGAAGGTCTAGCACATTTTAAAAACGCACTGACTTTACGCTGCTCTACTCTTCGCCCTCTAGTTGGTTGGCCTCTTGGTCTCTAAAATTTACCGTCTTGGAGCACGGAAACAGCCACTTTAACACAAGGTTTACTCACAAGCGCATTAATACATTTAACTACGGTTAGAGCCAACGTTTATCTAGATTAACTCGGAAGATAATCCCGACAAATCGGGCGAGTCTCTGTTTGTTTGTAACTTGCGTTTGTAAATTAGGTGAAGCGAGGTTTTCGCCTAAATGTTAATTAACATTTTAGGTCCAAAAGTAGAACTATCCTATCAAACGTGGGTAGTATTTAGGTACCTAGGTACTCTGTCCGATGAACATTACATGTGCATTTTTATAGCATACTAGCTGACCCCGCGGACTTCGTACCGCCTTAGAATCATTTTTTTTTGGGTATGAAAAATAGCTCACCGACGTCCTATTCTCAGACCTACTGAACATACTCGTACACTCCATTTTTCATAAGAATCGGTAGAGCCGTTTCGGAGGAGTTTGGCTACAAACACTGTGACACGAGAATTTTATATATTAGATTGATGAGGTCAGCTGCTAGTGTTCAATATCGATACCTCCAGATAGATAGAGGTTTTTCCACTGAAGCGATATAAAAACATCGCGCACACGCCACTTTATAAAGCTGTCATATTGATATCTGAATCCGTTCAACGAAAACAATAGAATTTTAATACAGCCACCGAAGCCAGGAACAAAATAAAACTGTCATATGTATAGTTGTTTTAACTTCGCGTCCGCGATAAAATATCATGTTATACTTGTATTTTGAACACGCTGCATAGCGCTCCCAGAGGACGCTATGGCTACAGCGTAACTGCAAATATCTGCATTTAATTTAAAAAAAAGTTTACTCTATAAATACTCATGCATTTCAAAGTTTTGAACTTGTGTGGAATTTATTTTTATTTATTAAACAATAGCAGTATTATGTTTATGTGTAGAGATCTTCTACTATCTAAAGTCCCGCGCCTTCACATTTCAAAACGCTTCAATTCTTTTATTATTGTTTAAAAAGCACCACCAATACTCTCAACGCATAGTTGATGGCTGTCTCAGCTCACACACATGTGTTGAGAGTGTTGGTGGTGCTTTTTCAATACATTGAAGCGTTTTGAAATGTGAAGGCGCGGGACTTTAGATAGTAGAAGATCTCTAGATACTGTTTAGTTTGAACGGCTGAGAGAATCCATAGGTAGGTACTAATATTATAAATGCGAAAGTAACTCTGTCTGTCTATCTGTTACCACTTCACTGAACTGATTTGCATGATGAAATTTTGCATGACGATAGTCCCGTGAAAGGATATAGGCTACTTATTATCCCGAGAGAACGCGATAACTGAATTCCACGCAGGTGAAGTCGCGGGCAAAAGCTAGTAGGTATGACAGGAAATAAAAGAATACCAGTTAATATTTTTAATACTTAAGGGATTTTATTAAATCTTCAATGTTTATTATCTTTGATTATCGACCCATAAATAAATATGTATAAGTAATTATTTAATGATATTTTCCTAAATGTCTACCAGAGATCAACGGGATCCGGGTCGTTTGGTTCATTATTACATTCCTAGAACAGCCTTATATATAAATCATTGCTTTGCTATGTGCATGAAACTATTTAACAGACTGCCGAAATGTATACAGGAACTGCCTTTCAACCAATTTAAAAATAAGTTAACAAGTATATTGCTTGAAAAAAGTTATTATAATTTAAAGGATTTCTTCATCAAAGACTCTTTATATTAATTTTATTATTCTTAAAACATTTGCATGCCATTTAATATATAGCAGAATAAGCTACTTATTGTCTCCATGGCACCTAATGACATATTATGTAATAACTTATTCTTTGCAAATAAAAATCTTCTTCTTCTTCTTCTTCTTCTAAATTACAAAGTAAATTTTTCATTAACATTTACCAACGGTACATAACCTAGACATTGCATAATCAGAGGATATGAAGCGCAGTGTTTGTCAAACTGTCGCGTGATGCAAACACACCACTAATGGGATGCAAATGCATTTGTCTGTGCGTTCACGCAACACTCTCAAACTATTTAGATAACACCGTACAGGATTGTTGCAATTGTTTTGTAAATGGTACAGTTGGCATTTAGGATAGTGGGTTTTAGAACCACTGGAGTGCAGTATGCTTTTATGGTGTAGGATCCAGTTTAATCCTCACTTATATTAGAAGCATAGTGCTATTATAGTCCATTTATTTAGTTTTGCTTCATGTAGGTAACTGTGGTCTAAAGTACACGTACAAAGCCATTTGAAGTCGCAATGTGTGAATATTAATGTACCTAAATGATACTCCAATAGGTACTAAGTTATACTCACGTCTTATAAGCATTGACCTATAATAAGTAATAACATATGGACGAACAGTGCCTACAATTCAGTTCAATTTGAATTTACCACTGAGCTTTTCGGTGAAGGAAAACATCGTGAGGAAACCTGCACGCATCTGCGAAGTAATTCAAAGATGTGTGTGAAGTCCCCAATCCGCTCTGGGCCCGCGTGGGGACTATAGCCCAAACCCTCTCGTGATGAGAGGAGGCCTGTGCCCAGCAGTGGGACGCAAATAGGCTGTAGTAGTAGTAGTAGTAGTAGTAGTAGAACAGTGCCTAACAGAATTTGTCTAAATATATATAGAAAACTGACATTAGAAAATACGTTCCAATATGCTAATAACGCCTCTTTATAATATGTGGTCAAGATAAATATTTTATACAAAAGTAAACCCTAACACTATAAGACTTAAGTGTCAAATTTACTGAGCGCCAAAAGGGTGCCCGAGTTGTCCGGGCTTATGATAGATCAATGCTTATAAGTCTTAATTTTTATACTAATAATAAGTCTGTAGAAGAAGCCGCGTCTGTAACTTGAAAATTAAAAGAAACTACCAAGTCGAGGGGACTATTGAAACGACACTGAACACAAAAAGTAATAGTACTACAGCAAACAGTACTAAAACAGCCTTTTTACGGCCAACTGCTATGCACAGGCCTCCTCTCATCACGACAGGTTTGGACTATAGTCCCTATGCGGGCCCAGTGCAGATTTGGGACTTCACACACAACTTATAATTACTTCGCAGATGCGTGCAGGTTTCCTCACGATGTTTTACTTCACCGAAAAGCTCAGTGGTAAATTCAAATTGAAATTTCAATTGAAATTGAAATTTCAAATTTGTTTATTTCATTCTAATTTTACTTCATAAGCAACGAAAAGTGTTTAGGCTTGTTTAGTAAGTATTTTTCCAAAAAACTAGATAGGTATCCTGTCGCATGTCAGTATGAACATCGCTCTTAATCCCGATCCAACAATAACACAGAATGGCTGAACTAAATCCGTGGCCACACTATCGACCAACAACAGCCACAATAAACATACCATTTGCATTCCCATTAGAGCATTTCCACGCTGCTTCACGTTATGTATTAGTAAACGGGCAAACCTGTTATTGTAGTATTAGCTCTGTTTGCATAGATTTTTATACAGATCGAACGTTGCTTTACTATTTTTTTTTGGTTTTTGCTTTATGTTGAGCGCAAATGGTTTTGTTATTTGATTTTAGTTTTTTGTTATGCATGTATTTACCTTCTGCCTTTTTCACCGAGCCGTCTCAACGGGAGATCAGCGTAACACATGCTGAGTTCAGACCGTTTCGAAACTTTCACTTGTTCTTTTCTCTTATTATCTCTGTTATATGAATTAATTAATTATAAATTATTTTGTATATAAATTTTCATGTTTTTTCATGTTTTTAAATTACTATTGGCATGAGAAATCTGAGTCACGAAAAGCTTGACTAAAAATTAGTATTCATCGACATACTATTATCATAGCATCAATAAACATGAAGAAATTAAAGTAACACAGGATTCCAAACTCAGCTGTGGTAAAAAAAAATTGAACGATTCCGTTTTGTTGTAGGAAGTGATGTTCATAGTAAAGTTAAAGTATACCTAACAGTTTGCTAGTAAGCAGTAGGTATTAGTACCTAAGTATAGGTGTAAAAGTTTGATCCTGTTTTTACAACCTATTAGTAGCGAAACTGTATAATTGTGCAAAAACATTAAATAGAAGACACAAAAAAAATTCTTTCTCCATTTTAGTCGTCACTGATTATGTAGTTAATATAATTTAGGTGCTGTAAACCAGATCAACTACGCGTAGAAAATAATTCACTTACCTACCCAGAGTAGAGAAAAAAAAAATGGAAATGCAAAATGGAGCAAACAACGTTCGATATCGCTCGTCCAATCGACGAGATAGATAAATATGTGTCATAGCCCATAACAATAACTTCAATTCGTATGTCATTTACAGTATTTTTGCATAACGACGCATTAGTCATGGTAGATCGGTCGTAATTGGGTGGAGAGTGTTTTTGACGCGGGCTGCGTAGAAAGAAACTTGACGGGTACAAATATGAATCCATTGAAGTGATAAAATACTGAAATTCCGATAGCCTTTTTATATTCGTAGCAAGTTCAAAGTTATGTCAGTCTGTCAAACAGCACCCGGTGAAATTACTGGCACAGAGGCATTCCATGTTAAGCCTCAATATAGGCAACGCATTCGAGATCTTAAGTTTTCATAATAAGAAAATACAATATTTCGGTGTCCATGGGCCGCATGAGATCGATTACCATCACTTCTGTGAGCTCGTATGCCCACACTACCAATTACATAAAAAAAAAAACAACAACAATATGTAAATATTTTCGAAATCAACCCATAATCACGAAGAGGATCTTTAAAACTTTCCGAAGTTAAGAGCCAGCTCGTATTTCGCAATGCCTGTGAAGTTGCAGGGTATGCAGTGAGATTGGTTTAGCCAACCGCCTGGGGCTGCGTCTGCGAAGGGGAACTCATTTCGAGATCTTGAGCTAGACGCAACATTATACACTCGAGCAAGTTTTGAAATGTATCGGCATTCTCTTGACGAAAAAGTGATCTTTCGAGTCTGATTTTGCAATATTATATCTCTCAGCAACCGCAACAATTGATTACGTCCATGTGTTAGTCACAGACCAGACCGAGGGAGGGCTGAGGCTATAGTCCCCACGTGTCCAGTGCATTACAGTCTTACACACATACCACCCACCAGCGTCGTTGGCACCAACAGGTCTCAAGTAATGGAAATTTACCTGAAAAAATCGAGAAAAGGAAATTAATTTCTGTCTAATTTTATTACTCACAAAATTGTAGGTACAAACTCTCTGTCTTCACACAGTCAAAAGTTACAACAGAGAATGCGAAATATTAATTAACTCACAGAAATATTTCTAGCAGTTCATTCAACATATTTAAAAAGCTCCTCAGACCACCCAAACAACATAAATTGGGATATAAAAATACGGGACTACCCGAAAATCAGCGATTCCCCATCAAGATCGTCCTTCCAGTTCTTTCACAGCTGTAATCCCGTCGCATGCAACATTAGTGAGCGCATTTAGAGCCAGGGAGGCATTAAGGTCGCCCGTCGTGCCACATTACCTTTGCTCGGAATCTTTGCTAGACGTATTTCTGGGTACAAAATCCCGATATTTTCCTGTGAGCTTTTATTGCAGTTTCTCGTTGCTTTTCATCGTGCAAAGATTACATAATTACTTGGCTTGTTTATTATTAAGTAATGTGTCGTGTTTTCAATTTTGGCCCAGAACTGGTGAAGAATATCAAAGCTCTAAGTCATAATTATTTATTTCAACAAATTATGGAATACATTTCAGTAGAATCATCATCATCATCATCATCATTTCAGCCAAAAGACGTCCACTGCTGGACATAGGCCTCCCCCAAGGCTCGCCACTCAGACCGGTCCTGTGCTACTTGCTTCCACCGGTTTCCCGCGACCTTCACGAGGTCGTCGCTCCATCTTGTTGGAGGCCTACCGACAGCTCGTCTCCCGGTTCGCGGGCGCCACTCGAGAACTTTCCGGCCCCATCGGCCATCAGTCCTGCGAGCAATGTGCCCCGCCCACTGCCACTTAAGGCTCGCAATTCTTCGGGCTATGTCGGTGACCCTAGTTCTACTGCGGATATCCTCATTTCTGATTCTATCACGCAGAGAAACCCCGAGCATAGCCCTCTCCATTGCCCTCTGAGTGATTTTGAGCCTTCTTATGAGGCCCATCGTAAGCGCCCACGTCTCGGAACCATAAGTCATCACTGGCAACACACACTATTCAGTAGAATAATTATAACAAATTATCTCAACTACGTTCATTTTATCACTCACACGATTATTATAAGATTAGTTGTAATTTTTCAATACTTTCGTGGTTGTAATTTCTTGAGATGACTTATTTATTTACATTTCGTCTTACCTACCCTGTATAAGCATTATTATACATATAGGGGGTGACTCTAATGCAACATACAAATAATACGTACGCTGCAGATTTTGTTAGTAGGTACACCTGCTCCCTTCAGCCACGTGTCTTATCAGGGATAATCTCTTCATCCGATTACAGCTAACTTGCCGACCCAATTTCCCCCTATTCCCGTAATATCGTGTTATGGGGTAATTAATTTGAAGGCAGACAATATTTTAATTCATTATTACGCGACGTTTGTGGGAATCAAGTTTGGAAAGTTGTGGGAGAATTTATTTTTAGCGTGCCGCATTGTATTAAATTTGTTCGGGGGCAGATGTCGTTTTAATATTCAAATGTATTCGAGTTAAGACTTCTATACGACTGTTAAATATCTTAAGGAAACAATTTACATCCTATATTTTCAGTTTAATGCTAAGGGTACGTCACTGATTATTTTTAACTATTTATTTCGAGTGATTCGTTTTATTAAAAACATATAGGATAAACGATACTATAAGCTAAATGCACAAGTTATAAAAGTTATTCCTAAATATACATATGGATAGGTTTAAAGGCAAAACTATACTCTGTCAGCGTTGGAGTTTTGAAGAATAAGTGAATGAATGAATGAGTGAATTATTTATTGGTAAAATATCACAGTTTTACAGGTCAAGGTGTATATATAGATACAATAATAATAATTAATATTTAAATGAATATACTTTTATGGTTGGTGAAGTCGGGATCGGAAGTAAATTAAACGGCGAAAAGTGCAAAACATTTCGTTTCCCATATTTCACACAAGTGCAGGAAACCAGAATAAACTGCTTAAATTGTTCAACAAATACTAATTTACTGTTTATTGGCCCTGGCTGTCTACACGCCAATTCCCAGCCCACTAAAGGGCAATATTCGGTAATAAATGGTACATTAGTAGTTTCTAATTAGCATTATTAGAACATGCAATGTTATGTTAACTTGTACTAATAAATAACTCGGATCGAGCTAGCTTCGCGTGCCGAGAGTGCAAATACTCGCTACAATTGTGGATTTTGAATTTGAATCTCGTTTGTGAACCCGTAACGAGTGTTCAGGTACTTCAATGATTGCATTATTCATATTTGTTAATGAAGAGATTCGGATTACTCGGTATTATGTTATGTAATTGTAATCAAGTAACACAATAACAACTTGATACAATTTAGCAAAGTCCCAAAATCTTGAAACATTTCCAATGTTTCTTCGCCACTCAAAATGTACTTATTAACCTCGGAATAGTCGAAGTTAAACTTAAAACTATAAAAAATAAACATCGCAGGTAGGTACAACTTAAAAAAAACTTCACTTAAAGACTTGAGTGGCTCTTAATTTTTTTCATTAAAAACTTCATCACTGAAAAGACGTAAACATTTGAATAAAACGGCAAAATGGAGTTCATTGCAGTTTTAAAAATTAATAACGAGAGGGCGCTGCGATGGAGACATTAAAACCTTTCTGCTGAAGTACGTCCGAAGACAAAATGAGTAAGACTTCGGTCGGGCCAGGAAAATGTTTTATAATCCATAAAAGTAGAGATCTTCTACTATCTAAAGTCCCCCACCTTCACATTTCAAAACGCTTCAATGTATTTAAAAAGTACCACCAACACTCTCAACACATGTATGCGAGCTGAGACAGCCATCAACTATGCGTTGAGAGTTGGTGGTGCTTTTTGAATAATAATAAAAAAATTGAAGCGTTTTGGAATGTGAAGGCGGGACTAGGTATACATAGTAGAAGATCTTCTACTGAAAATGTGAAAATGACGAAAGGAGATTAACAACAATTAGATCGTAGGTAAATTTTCTAGTCCACTAAATTGAAGAAAAGGTACCTACTTAATGAAAAAATACAAAAAGCGTATAGGTATAGTTTTGTTTATTTAAAGTTACCTACTGAATAATGCTGAAAACTAAAATACTCTTCAGCATGCTCGAATTGCATGATGTAAGAGTTTCGAAACTAAGAAAATATCATAAAAAAAAGATTTTCTTATAGCACCTTATTATTTGTAGATTAATTACAAAATAATAGAGTTATAATGAAAGTTAGTTCCTTTGTTATGTCCTAAACCATAAAACTGATTAAATAAGTGACATGCAAAAGGTGTGATTTCCAATTTTTGCGCACCAGTTGGGCGCCAGGGTACTGTGAGGTATGGCTGTCAATGTCAAAGTTTGTCATTACATAACAATAGTGTCAATATCACTATGACATGAAGTTTCGTAGACGTGCTGCGACTTTAGCATAAAAATATGGCATATAAAGCTTTGGTCTCACCACTGACGATAAACGAGAAGCGTATATGCATATGACATATCTTTTGATCGTTTCTTGAGCGAGAAAATAGTCGATAGGCTAATCGCTTGGCGGGACTAGACTAAGCGTCAGTTGATTCAAGTACAGTTGACGGACTCCTGGTCATTAAATATGGCCGCCAAGCTGTCATTCCATACAGAAATGACATTTTGTCCCATAGTAAAATATTTGACGTTAACGTTAACTTTAACGAACGGTTTGAATCAACCGACCCTAAGTGCCGAACGTGCGCTCGCCCGCTCATTCTAAGGCCCCGCCTGGAAAAGGCAGTAATTTAAAAATGTTCGGAATTCTTCAAAAGGCGTGCAAGAAGGGGCACCTGGATAACTTTCTTTCATCCCATGAATACAAAAAAGCTGGTTTGCGGTGGGCTCGGAAAGTTACAACCTTCTTTATTACGACTCTGTTTACTTTATGGTTTGGTTAGAGATTCAGGTACCTATTAGCAACTTTAATGATTTAAGATCATAGTTAAATTACCAATAAAACTTGAATTAGTGTAAACACTTGAATTAACGTCTCGGCGGTGTGAGCAGTTTGATTCTAGTCAAAATACGTTTTTGACGACTTTTAAAATATGTAACTACTACTACTACTACTACAGCCTATTTGCGTCCCACTGCTGGGCACAAGCCTCCTCTCATCACGAGAGGGTTTGGGCTATAGTCCCCACGCGGGCCCAGTGCGGATTGGGGACTTCACACACATCTTTGAATTAATTCTCAGATGCGTGCAGGTTTCCTCACGATGTTTTCCTTCACCGAAAAGCACAGTGGTTAATTCAAATTGAATTTCGTACTTAAGTCAACTTAGAGGTGCGAGCCGGAATCGAAAACCCCCGACCCTCTGCATGAGAGGCGGTAGGTCGAACCACTAGGCCACCACGGCTTCACTTCACGTAACTACACTCAACATCAATGAATTCGGGTCACTTTGTATGGAAAATGCTATACAGAGTGACCCGAATTCATTGCTGTTGAGTGTATTACGAAAACCACAAAACAGTGCATCGACCTCCTAGAATATAAAGGGGTAAGACAAGATAAGTGTTACGAAATAAGCAATGGAAACAACGCAAAACTTTTGAATTGGATGAAGAATTTTGAAATTCTCAAATTGTAAATATTTGCCGTCTCGTTAGTCGCGACTTGGCAGCAACGTTCAATATTTTCACTTCATGCGCATCTGCTTCCACGTAGTTAATATTGAACAACGATGACAGTGAAACTTAAAAGTTTTCACTGTTTAAGTAAAGTTTTTGATGACAATGACATGTTAATTAAATTCGAGAAATTCCACACCCGAAAACGCAAATAAGTATAATATATTGGGATTTTTTAAAACATAAAAAGAACGAATGGGAAAATCAACAAAGAACTGTCCAATAAGAACGTTAATCCTCCGAAGGCATTCCAGAACAAAAAGGGACTTTAAATTTTCTCTACCCATTTGCCAATAATAAGCCATCAGTCAGTCGAAGGAATCGGATTCCGGTCGGGTCGGAGTTTTTAACGAAATTAAAATGGCATGATTTTCCTGTGTAACAAGTACGGTGGAATCATCGGCTCCGCGCCTGATTACATTATGTAAATGACTCTCACCCTCGACATTTATACGGGTGCGAAGACGTAGATATGCTGGATGATGATCATTGTCTTTCTTCTTGTTTCCAAAAAAAAAAAAAATGTTCTCTTCTTGATTTTCAAAAGTATAATCGGTATATTCGTTCAATTTAGACAAGGGTCAGCTGTGTAATTCTATAACTGGTTAATAAATTATTTACGTAGTATTACTTAAAGGTAATAGTAGTAGTAGTAGGTATTTTCGTGACAGATTTTCGGCCAAATAATCCAAGATCCTTTAAATGATCATTGAAAACATCAGTTGATTTCGAGTCAACGGTTAGTGCAACTATTTATGTGTCAAAATTAAATTAGAACTGTCTAACTGACAAAAATGTAGTGAGCCGTTTAAGTTGGCTATTTCTGTCAGATTCCGGTACTTTAAAATACCTTCCCTCAAACTTGCTGTTCAATGTTCGTCAAAGGACTCTTCTAGCAATTTACATCTCGTGCTAAACTTCGTCAAGCTCTGCGCAAGACATCTCATCAAGTATTAAGGACAGCAGGATTACCGTGAACCATGTTTCTATTTAAAATCTTTTCTCCCGGAATGAATTCCGACCGCGGCTGCTCGTGACATTCTATAAGCGCTGGCAATCGATTCGTTCATAGAACTACTTATCGGAGATTAAATGATGGATTCTGTTTTAATGCCCTGGATCTAGTTCTTCAATGGTCGGTCGAGCGGCAATGTTCAAATGACATTCAATGATTACAATTTTTTGCTTATTTGACATCCACCTTACATCTAGTTAGAAGATACTTAAGGCAGCAATAGCGGCAAAGTACTTGAGAAACTAGACACACTGCTTACTAGAACTGGGCCATTTTGGACGTGAAACTGAGGATCGAGTTTATTTGACCGATTTTGGAAAATGATGCTGACTGGGCTAATGGATCGATTTTTCGAAAAGCGGCCGCGTCGAGAAGCCGGAAAAAAAATGCAGCGAGGCTCAGTGAAGGTTGCGGGAATTTGATGGATATGGGAGGCGCCGGACGAGTATCGTACGAGGACGGACCTCAATTTGACCAAAATCTTAACATCTTTTAACCAACCTATTCAAAAGTGAAAACGTGAAATTGAGGAAACGTATCAGAATAGGCCCTACATTTTTCAGCATTTTATGTGCGCATGACCTATTTCGCTGTTGTAAACTTCACTGAATTGGCAAACCGGCTCAGCTACCACGAGGCGTATTTTAACGATGCCATCGTCAAATATTTCGAAGACTACCTGGATTAAGGGTGACCTATTTTATTTGGTTTTAATTAACTTTTTATTTCAGCTTAGATTATGGGAATCTTCTTCGGGAGGTGCGTAATACGAAGGTATCCGGGTCAACTAGTATATTATATTTATCCAAGAATACCTATGTAAGATGAACATCCCGATAAAAAACATTAACACGTCACTGTGTAGTATTGTTTTCTATAAATACCTCAAAGACTCACCTAAGATTCACCTATTCTCCACAAGATTTGTCGGAAACGAGTGGAAAATTTAGAAAAACTGTATCACAATATCGCTCGGTTGAAACGTTATACCTACAATACGCCATCCATTTTCTATCCATTCACTAAAACGTACATTCAAATCCCAACGAGGATGCATCACTCGTAACGTATCCATCACAATTATCGCTGGCACGAATGGAACCCCGCAAAATACCTGAAAAGCTCCCAGTCAAGACGCATAAATCATTCCACTCGAAACAGACACTGTCAAAACAGAGACGTAAAAAATTGTATCCGTCCAGCTCGACATATCAATCACAGGCGGGATTGGATCACGTCTGATCCCGGAACGGAGTAATCTCCAAACTGAAGATTATGCGGGGTTGTACCTATTAGTGTTTCTGTTTCTTTTTATTACGTGTTCTATGGTTTGTTTTGATTGCTCGCGGATTTAGCAATACATTACTAGATCTTTAATTCTATACACTCAACAGCAATGAAAACGGGTCATTTTGTGCGGATCCTATACAAAGTGACCCGTTTTCATTTCTGTTGAGTGTATATAAAAGTAGATTATTTTTTTACTACCCGACTGATCGAACTATGCATAAATAACCGAAACTACTGGTCTTAGAAAGCTGAAATTAGTATGTATGGGTCTTGGGAAAGTGAGTGAGAAGTTGGAAAAATTAGACTTAGACGGGTTATATAATATACCGTGTGAGACGGCTTGTTAATCAGTAATTAAATACTTTTACATCACCCTTGGCCGTAAAGTGGGATTTTCTGCCCGCTACGCGGAGAGAAAATCTCACTTCTTGGCCAAGGAAAGACGTAAAACTTTTGACAAACCACGGGCGGTAATTCGTAAGCCCTAGATCGCATATTTATGGCCCTCGCCTTCGGTTCGGGCCACAGAAACCTGCGATCTGGGACATTTACGAATTCACCACCCTAGGTCTGTAATGTACTATTTCCGCGACGACCATTGTCGGTATGGTCGGTAGGTACAAGTATGTTAAAAACGTTATACACTAAATCACTTGCTTTACGATCTTTCAAATAAAGCAATAACTTGAAATACTAATAACATCGCGTTCAATTGAATAGAAACGATTTGCCTGCAATTACATTATTTATATTCAGAAAAAAAAACAAAGCGACCCCAAGTAAGCCGAACTAATGGCTCTGCCTAAACGCAGGTGTTCTGCCTCACCGATACATTGGAACGAATGGTTGTACGTGACCAGAATCGAACTACCAACCGTTCGGTAAAGCTGCGTGCGTTTGCGTTCACTATGCCTGAAAAAAAACATTACCTACACTGAGGAAAGTAATTGAAATCGTTAGCATATTCAGTGGCAGGTAGCTACTAAATATACGAGTAGGTGTCACGTTCTTGGGAGGCTTTTAGATTCTTACTGACTTAAATTTTACCTGCGACTATTTCTATGTGGAGTTTTATTTTTTGACTTAGGAAATGAAATTACGAAAATCGTTAGCGCTATTTACGAGTAGTATCAAGGCCGAATCTATAGGGGAGAAAACTACGAGTAAAAGTTTCGAGAAAAGGTCGTTTGTGTCCTGCGCTTCTTAGAGATATAACCGATGACGGTGCCTGAACAACCTAAACAACCAAAACTAAATTAGATAGTACAGCATCAGCAACAAAAACATAATAATTGCCTATCTTTGCAAGAAGATGTTTCTGCTTTCCTGCAGTGGAGTGCAATTAATACCTCTAAGTGTTTTGTGTGCTCATTCAGCCGAGCCAACACACCTTTACATTTCCAGTTTGCTCTAGGTTGTGACTCTATTGATAGTTTTTTCAATGAAAGACTTAGAGGTTATATTTGATACTTGGCTTACATTTCATGAGCATATCCGAACCCTAGTAACAACTTGCTATCGCAGACTAGGTTTTGTGATTCACAATGTAAGAGACTTCCATGATCCTAACGCCATAAAGCTTCTTTATAACGCCTTGGTGAGAAGTAAGCTGGAAGCATCTTCGCTTGTATGGAATCCCTATGAGACGTCATACACTTTACTCATAGAAAAAGTGCAGAAAACCTTCCTAAGATCCCTGTACAAGAAAGTTTGCGGTTATTATCCGTTCCTTTACCCGACAAAAATTTTACTAGGGTCTTTAGGGTACAATTCTCTAGAGGTCAGACGCAATTACAATCTGACAACCAATGCTTGTCCGGTATTAAGAGGAGACTCCGCTTGTCCAGACTTGGTCAGCCAACATGTCAGGCTATTTGTCCTAAAAGTCCCTGAAATAGCACTAAGACCTCGCATCCACGCACTGTTGGCTCCACCAGTGACACGAACTGTATCTCGTAGGAACTCTCCTCTGATACGCGCTCTTATCATGCTGAATGCACTACTGGCATCAGCGCCTGAATGCGATGTTTTTGCTTGGCGATGGATGGATGTTTGTGGTGCATGTTTGAGATGATGGATAATTAGGGAATGTAGTGTTATGTCTATGTGTAAATTTATCAGTGTATTGGTATTTACCTACTGTAATGCTGTCTAATTGTAATTTATATATTCATATATATACAGCGCAGTTGTTCAGCGCTGGGGCCACGTGACTGCAGCCCACGCTCAGCCTTTAAAAATGCAACATTTTATCAGTGTGTTTTTTTGTAACTGCATGTAGTTAAATGCTACAGCATAAAATTAATTTGAGTATACATATTTTACAATAGTTTATTAATAAACTCCTGAACAAACAGAAATACAGGATTGTGAAAATAGAGAATCTAATAAAATACACGTTCCTTTGTGAGCTGCGCCATTTGTTCAGAATCCAAGGTTTTGTTTTTAATTCATTATCTTGTGGATTTCACTGTATTCTCGGCAAACACAGGTAAAGGAATAGTAGGTTAATTTAATAGACAATTGCTAGAAATTATAATGGAAAATTCTTTCATTTGCTCTTTGGGAAAGAATTTGAAGAGGGAAATACAAAAACGCAGTTAGAGTATCGTGGGTCCAAAGGAAAACAGTATCATTTTGTGCGTTTCCATTGAGATTTTAAGTTTTTTGAGGGGTCTCGAAAAAGATGAATTTAAGAAGCGAAGTATAATTTCGTCCAAGTAAGCTACACACAATGATTTTAAAACCAAAATAGGATATCCAGTACCTAACTTATTAGTCCTTTTAGCTTTTTTTTTGTTAGTACCTTTTAACTAATGTTCTTTATGGTTGCAGTAATGAAACTGTACCTTTAAAAAAATGCAGGAGGATAATACCAAGCAAGCGAATGAGATTGGAAACGGTCTCGGTTACGGAAGGAGTCGATTATCAAATCATTGTTATACCGTCTGATGGGCGCGTAATAAGGCGGGTTTTCGCTCGGCCGGCGCGTCTGGCTCAGTGGGCCGCGCCGCAATATCCGCAGTGGAACCGACCGCTTCCGCGCCGCCACGCGGAATTGTACCCTTAAGATCGAATTATCGACATAAACCTTTGCGATTGTCTTAACAAATCAAGCTGCAACCCACTCATATCTCGGGAGCTCTTAAGTAAACTTCAAAGCTTCCGAAAAAATATCGTTTGTCTTACTAGAGTCACTAGTGAATAATTGCCAAATATAGCTCATGTTATTTATGGATATATAATAAATAACCTAAGCTCAAGTGCTCAAAGAGGTAATGTTAGGTAGTACCTGGGCGAGCGAGCTTTGCTCGAGAACATGAGTTTTCCTTGATATGAGACCTAGTTAGATAGTTTTTTCGCACCCGTAACTCTCTATATGGGTCTAGGAAGCGCTAATAAATTCATTTCTGACATGTAAAAGTGCCCCTATGTGGCCAATTTGCTGAAGAAATGATTGAATTTGAATTTATATTCAAAATTTCTCTATCTTAAAATCTTTTGTATAAATAAATAAAATACATCTATAAATAAAATATAAGATAATGTAAAGCGCTTATCATCAAAAGATAGTTTATTTTTATTTAAACACTTCATTGTCAATGTATAAGTAATAAATAGTCTTTATACTACACCTACTCGGAAAGTCAATTCAAACTAACCCATTAATTGGGGAGAAAGTTGTTCATTAATCCTCCTTCAAAATCTGGTTAATAATGTTGTATGCAAATCCATTATTACACACTTTACCCATGTAGTAATATTGTATGAAAATCCATTATTCCACAGTTATGTTTTTTTTTAAATTCCAAAACGAGCCATGGATGCGTGTAAGTTAATACTTTTTTTTATTTGACACTGCCGACTTTACACAAGCTATATAGACGTTCTAAACGAATGTACATCAAAAAAGTTTTTCGGAAAAAAAACTCGAAAATGCGATAACAATATCGTTAAATGGTTTGAAGAAACATATGCATTGATTAATTATACTAAATATGATTTTATATTTCGGGTTGCACGCAAGAAATTTTGTAATGATCTGTCTCGTCACTGGCTGTAAAGACGCGGCGCGCCCAAATTAAAAAAAAGGTTGGCGCGGTTTTCACTTTAAAAAAAAGAATATCGCGCGCCTTTCGTTTTATTTGAAAAAAAAAATTACTTTGAATTTGCTTTTGTGTTTGAAATGTCTTCAACAAATGAGGAAAGTAGCGATGGTAGAATTATTGGAACGCCACCTGAAATATTAATTCATGCTCAACAAGCAATTAACAATCTTCTACCGGAAAAATAATGAAGCAGTATGAAGAATTTATGCAGTGGAAGACTGAAAAGCAAGCTTCTTCTCTGTCGGAAAATGTTCTTCTAGCCTATTTTAGTGAAAAGTCTTCAAAATATAAGCCTAGCAGCCTGTGGGCTATATATTCAATGCTGAGAAGTACATTGTTATCCAGAGATAATATTGATATAAAGAAATACTCAAAATTAGCAGCATTTCTGAAAAAGAAGTCTAGCGGGTTTCGCAGTACGAAATCCAAAGTGCTAACGGCAGATGAAATCAATTCTTTTTTGCAAAAACGCTTCAGATGATACTTATTTACCTATCCTATATATCTAAATTTTTGTACGAGATTTTGTTGTTTTTTTTTTCGTCGTAAGAGTAGTATAAAGTATTATATATCCCTCGAGGGTAAGTATTGATTACTCAACTCGTGTTGTTTAAGGCCCTCCGCTTCGCGTCGGGCCTCAAATGGCCACTCGTTGAGTAATCAATGCTTTACTCCTCTTGGTGAATAAATAACTATTATACTACACCTACTCGGAAAGTAAATTCAAACTAACCCATTAATTGGGGAGAAAGTTGCTCATTAATCCTCCTTCAACATCTAGTTAATAATTTTGTATGCAAATCCATTATTACACACTTTACCCATGTAGTAATATTGTATGAAAATCCATTATTCCACAGTTATGTTTTTTTTTTAATTCCAAAACGAGCCATGGATGCGTGTAAGTTAATACTTTTTTTATTTGACACAGCCGACTTTACACAAGCTATATAGACGTTTTAAACGAATGTACCTACATCAAAAAAGTTTTTCGGAAAAAAAACTCGAAAATGCGATAACAATATCGTTAAATGGTTTGAAGAAACATATGCATTGATTAATTATACTAAATATGATTTTATATTTCGGGTTGCACAAGGGTTGCACGCAAGAAATTTTGTAATGATCTGTCTCGTCACTGGCTGTAAAGACGCGGCGCGCCCAAATTAAAAAAAAAGGTTGGCGCGGTTTTCACTTTAAAAAAAAGAATATCTCGCGCCTTTCGTTTCATTGTAATAACTTTGAATTTGCTTTTGTGTTTGAAATGTCTTCAACAAATGAGGAAAGTAGCGATGGTAGTATTATTGGAACGCCACCTGAAATATTAATTCATGCTCAACAAGCAATTAACAATCTTCTACCGGAAAAATCAAAAAATAAATACATGAAGCAGTATGAAGAATTTATGCAGTGGAAGACTGAAAAGCAAGCTTCTTCTTTGTCGGAAAATGTTCTTCTAGCCTATTTTAGTGAAAATCTTCAAAATATAAGCCTAGCAGCCTGTGGGCTATATATTCAATGCTGAGAAGTACATTGTTATCCAGAGATAATATTGATATAAAGAAATACTCAAAATTAGCAGCATTTCTGAAAAAGAAGTCTAGCGGGTTTCGCAGTAAGAAATCCAAAGTGCTAACGGCAGATGAAATCAATTCTTTTTTGCAAAACGCTCCAGATGATACTTATTTATCCTATATATCTAAATTTTTGTACGAGATTTTGTTGTTATTTTTTTCCTCGTAAGAGTAGTATAAAGTATTATATATCCCTCGAGGGTAAGTATTGATTACTCAACTCGTGTTGTTTAAGGCCCTCCGCTTCGCGTCGGGCCTCAAATGGCCACTCG
Organism: Aethes cnicana; assembly: GCA_963971205.1. NCBI lineage: Eukaryota > Metazoa > Arthropoda > Insecta > Lepidoptera > Tortricidae > Aethes > Aethes cnicana. The sequence goes on from OZ020281.1 coordinate 8,770,383, forward strand.
TTGAGTAATCAATGCCTTACTCCTCTTGGTGAATAAATAACTATTACGATTATTCCGCTGTCACAACGCTTTCAGTGGGAACGGATATTTGCGGAGCATTGCCATGTTTGCGATCCTCACTTCTTCGGCATTGATATTGCTGCTTATTGTTTTAATCTCCTTTACCTTAGAAATACATGGTATAACATCTTCCATTTTTGTTCAAGATACTACTATGTTTCGTCAGTAAAGGGGAGAGCTGTGTCTTTAAGTAGCACCCTAATAAAGTTAGATCTTTACAACTATTACCATCGCCCCTAAAATAGTTGTGATATTTTTAAACGCATTTATAAGCTATTTCAGTTACATTTCACGCATAAGCTACAACACAACGTCACATTAACCGCATGTGTACAGTTAATTAATAAACTATGCTGTTTGCTGTAGTGACAAAATTTAAATTATTTAAACAAGCTCCGTAATTGAGAATGGGAACAAATTTTCGGTCCGCGGTAAACCTCTATGGTTTACAATTAAATTTACCGGTAAAAAGGATCAATAGGTGAATGCTGGTGGAATTTGGCCGTCGATTTTAATGATCATTGATTGAAAATAATTAATCATTGAAATATTAACACTAGAGACGAATAATGTTTAACGAATAATACGGGTTCTATTAAAACAAAATAAATAAAATAACAAAAATATGAAAAATCTTACGTACCTACTTACTTCCTTAATCTAAGTGTAGGCCAACACTACAAGGCATGGTACCCTTTTTTGATCAATATCTCAAGTTTCGAGTGTTATACTAGCGAAACTTACTTGATACTGAAGTACTAGTTGGAAGAGTTTTCCTACAAGTTTATTGTAATAGGTTCACTTTTACTTGTACATGGTTCGAGCATATTGAGGGTGGAAGTGTGCCAAGAGCGAACGGCTGCAGGGGGCGGGCTGTGGACCTAATGTATGTATGGGATCGATCGAGCGTTTATTTGTGGTAAGATCTATAACCGTTCAATTTACCAAGCTTCAGGGATATATTTTTAGAAGCAAGGATAGTTTTCAAGTCGGCGTAACTTGAAAGCGCGGTTGAGCGACACTCGCATTCTCATCGCATTATTAACATTGAAGACGTGATTTGTTTGCTTAACCTACACAATGTGGCAATAATCATGTTACACAACGTCAATATATGTGCCATAAAAGGGTGGGTGTTAATAGAGGAGTTGATCCCGGGGCCCAATTCGAATGCGGAAACTCATTGCCATTCCTTCCACAGCCCGTCTTCCGGGACTGGCTGAAATATACAATTTTAAAGGTTCGCGAAAAAGACATTTGCATAGGTGTGGAGCCCTTGTCGGTCTATTTAGATTAGCGTCACATTTTTGGGTTACATTGCGATGCTTCGCGGAATATTAATAATGTTCCCAGCGATGAGATGCGGTGAAGGAAGCGAAATAATGTTTTTTTTGTCAATAACAATAAAAATAGAACTTTTTCATTGCGATACTTGGGGACCTGTTGAGCTAATAATGATTAACAATTATAATATAACGGATTTGCCAAATTCATGAAAATGATGATGGTGATGAATCAATTTATCCCTCTTTTTAGGGTTCCGAAGTCCACAAGGAAGCCTTATAGTTTCGCCATGTCCGTCCGTCCGTCCGTCCGTCCGTCTGTCCGTCTGTCCGCACACCACACCGCACTGCTCGGAGATGCTTAGTTCTACAAAGCTGTAATTTGGCATGAATATACATATTAGTTACGCTGACAAAGTGGTACAATAAAATTTTGAAATATATTTTTTTATAGGGTACCTCCCCTACTCGTAAAGTGGGGATGTATTTTTTTTTCTTGGGTAACTTCGGAACCCTATACTTTGCGCGTGGCCCGACACGCACTTGGCCGGTTTTTTAAAGTAATTATGACACATGACATATACATAGGTACCATCATGTCAGTATTTTATGAAGGGAGGTAAACAAAAGACCTACTTTAATCAAAAATTTCATAAGCAAAGACTTAATCCTAAAACCGAAGATCGAGACCAATCATCATATCTTAGCCATCTTAGGATTACTGAGCTAGTGCTATTTCAAACACAATAAACTTTCCTCATCTGAGACCTAACCCCCGGCACCCCGTATTTCATCCCCCACCGATAATCGCCCCATAACTTATGGCTGAAATGCACCTCGGCAAATATTAAAAGTGGGATAATGTCCCCGCGATTTTTAAATAAATTTATGGCAGTGTACGAAAACGTGTAATAATGAGTTACTGCGTGGTGTTGCGCGGACTTTGGAAGCTGTGCACTCGTTTTTCATGCAGTGAAAATACTGATTTTTTTCCACACTCACATCTTGCGGCAGCTTCAAAGGAAGTTTCGATTTTGATTGATATTTATAGTCTCAAATAAAACAAATAATGCTAAATACATTTTTTTACGAAATATTTTTCTTTGTTACATTTTAATGCATGTTCTCTTGAAGGATGTACCTACATTTTATGCTTGCACAGTTGCAGGTCTTATCGAGAATCACATTGCAAATAATTATCAATAGGATGAAGTACTTACTTGATGCCCATGAAAGAAATCACATCATGTTCACACATATTGGGCAGCCATCAATTAATGTAGTAATATCACACTATGACAACACACGTCTCTTTTTAACGACCGAGATCTTCGACGGCTAAATGTATTCAATCTCAGGTTGAGATGGAAAGCCTGAGGTAAACAAAGTATCAGAGTTGTCTATTCCTTCTTTAGTAAGCAAGATAGTGTTTAAAAACGCTAGCAGCGTCACGCGACAAGGCGTAACCCTATTACGTATATCGAGTCCCGACGGACGACGTCTGCTCTTAACTTATTCTCAGCTATGTTTAACAGTTTTACAGCCACGTCAATTGCCAACATAGTACTAAGTCAAACTATGTGCACACGACTTAAAGCACCTTTTACGCTGCAAGCTTGGTCGGTCCTTCTAGACCGTGGTTAAAATGTTAAGCGTGTCAGTGTCCGCCTCGTCTAACACTCGCGTCAGTATTTATTTACATTCAGTATCTCTAGAGGTTTTTGCTTCGAGAACATGTTTCGGTAAAGTTACCCAGAGGTAACTTTCGTCGTATCATTGAAACAATTACTGTTTTCAAGTTTCTTTAAAACTTTATACTCCCTAGGTACTGCGGATTCATATTCTTCGTCTTATATTTACATGTTTATTTATCCAATTATCTAAACACGTGGATACTTACGGCACAGAATCATCTAGATGTTTTCGTTTCAAATCTTAGGTGCTTAAGAAATAAAAAAAACGAACAATAAAAGTATAATAAAATGTAATAAAGTCATACCAAATTTAGGTACGGACGTAAATTATAATGAATGAAATATGTAGAATATGTTACATTATACAGAGGAGGCTATTGTTTTGTTGCTCCTTAATAAAGGAATTCCATATTAAAAAGGATATTAGATTGGACGCAAAATAGAAAAGCCGCAATGCTCGGAATTCGTTAATTTCGCCTAGCATTAGCCCGCGACGGGAATGCTAATATTGCATCACGCTGTAATTATTATTTATATCTTTACTTACATTTATAAGATTTTCAAGCTTTTGCTTTAGGAACAATGAAAGATTGAATGTTAAAACAGCGCTAATTAAAAGAAAATACAGAAGCCTTATAATAGTTTGCTATGACTCATAACTCTAGATACGAAATAGTCTCATACGATCTATCATCGTTTTTCTAAGGAATAGGTAAAATCATCGCACGCGCTTGGTCTGTGCGTAAGCGAGCCTTTCTTAAGCACACTTCCGTGCGTGTAAAACTTTCTTGTTATTAGGAAAAAGCTGTAACCTATTAAAAGGAAAAACTTACAAAACACCAACTTCAAAGTACACGGATATAATAACTTACAGTGAACCAACAAACAAGCGCGATAAGCGAACGGTTAACAAAAATAAACATTTTAAAACAGAATGGTCGAACAAACGCGTGCGATCTCTTCACAGTCATCGTATTGATTTTACATCCCGCGGTCCGAATTGGACCGGCCGTACCACGGGCCGCGTTAGACGAACTCGAACGCCATCTCGATCATGAGAATTTCGTCATTTCATAGTTATGATGACTTTCATGCAGCTGTTAGGGTAGGGCCTGGTGCTAGGTCCTTCCGTCCAGGGTGGTACCGTCTTTCCCCGCTAACCTGCCGCCAAAATAGCAGTGCTCGCAATGGTGTTCCGATAGGGGGTTAAGGCAGCCGGTGAAATTTCTGGCACAGAGGCATTCCACAGGGTAGGCAACGCATTCGAGATCTTCCGGTTTGTTATAAGGGATCATGGGATTTCAGTGTCCATGGGCCGCAGGGACCACTTACCATCAGGTAGGCTGTGTGCTCGTGCCAATGACATGAAAAAAATGGAGCCACTACGCGTTGTTCGGTCACAGCTCAACACATCAACTCGGCACAACCTGGCCATAACGCTGTTATAGTGTATTCGATTCAATGTCTCGTGTTGTGCTTTAAGAATTACGACGACGACATATTTGGTGAGGGATAGTAAAGCGAACTACTAATAACCCTCAAGAGATGATCTCGACCTGCCAAGAGTGAATCTTATGATTTACAGAACGCTCACTATTTACTCAAATGAGAAATTGATAACTGAAAAAACAATCATTATTTTGTTCAAAGGACGCTGGTATCTTAGTAAGACACCCAATTGACGAAACATTCAATATCCGATTCCACAGTCCGGAATTGCTTCATACCTGTGAAAGAGTTTTTGTTCGTTCGAACGATTGCCGAGTTTCGACAACTATCGGCCGTTGTAAACGGTGCGTTAGGCCCGCTCCGCTTGTTCCGGTTAAAACCGGAGGTTTTTTCAATTAAGTCGTGAAATGTTTCGGTTTCAAAAAGCTCATCGGAACGCTACACTTGATGAATGGAAATACGAAATTTGATAATGAGTTTTATGAAAAAAATTGAAGGAATTTTCTATTATGCATAAGCTGCAGGACTACAGAAACTTGAGTATAGCTTGCAGTAGGTACTTAAAATTATCCTGGTAATACTCGGCAAGGCATTCAACATCTCATGATTCCTTATTTCCATGGACCACCGAGACTACTTACCATCAGGTGGCATGTCGTTAGCCAACCTATCATTAAAAAAACAAAGGCTATTGCGTAAGAAGCGTTTCCTAAGGAAAAAGCCCATAAAATTTTCAGGACGGAGACACCATTCGTAATTATTATCACTTTCATTGACATATTTATCACAAACAATGATATTTCCGCCTTGATTGACGTTTCACGATTAGAGAATAAGTAATTATTCTGTTAAAAGTTATTTCTAACATCATAACATATATGATATCGTCAATCATTTGTCATTCATTCAAACGAGCGAGTATCACTATCGATGAACGTTTGGCGTTTTTCCAAATAATAAAATGTGATTCAGCTGTGAAATTTAAAAGTTAAAATAATAATACGAGTAAAAGAGCATTACATACACAAACGTGGTTTAAAACACACTAGCCGTTTGCCCGCGACTTCGTCCCGCGTAGACTTTGAATTTGCGTACCCGATGATACTATACATATAGATAGTTATAATTATAGAAGTATTGAAAAATTGCTTTGACCCGTGGAAAATCCGTTCCCGTGGAAATATCGGGATAAATTATTATTTCCCGGGTCTCAAACTATCTCCATACCAAATTTCATCCAAATCGGTCAACTCATTGCGACTTGAAGGAAGGACAAACAAACAAACACACTTTAACATTTATAATATTAGTAAGGATAGTAAGGATTAATAAGTCAATATGAGTTACTTAGCCATACTATTCATACTAATAAGTACGAGTACTATTAATGTTTTGTTTCTTTTCTCTCCCTTACAATACGTCTTTTGACGAAATTTGGTATGGATAACAAAGGCTACTTTTATCCAATATTTTCACGAGATCGGGTTTAACTATAACTATCTATAGTACCTATCCTATACTTAGTATCACGGGGGTTCACAAACTTAAAACACGATAGAAATGATAAGATTTCTCCAACTGTGAAAAAAGACAAGGCAGTTCTTGTCTATCTTCACACAACGTTGACTGTAAGTATCTCACATACGAGTAAATATAATAGTTGAAGTGCTTTAAAGACGGGCGCTCCTTTTGACGTATTCCCTCGCCGCAAAGTTTCGCATTCAGATTTCAGCTTTCTAAATGTATTTAATTAACTGTGAAGTAAGTTCTTACCTTGGCAACTCCTTGGCAGGACTGGACTGTGTTTCTTGGTGACTGTACGACGCCATTTTTAGCACTTAACAGTTCTGACACTCATTGTTATTCACTGGAGTTTTATATGTGTAGGTACTTTGGTGGCTGGAAACAATATAACGTACTTAAATTTTATAATAAAGAAAATAGGGATGACGACAGGGTAGAGAAATCGAAATTCTAATTAGTCCGTCAGTCAGGTTATAAAAAAATATTAGACAGGTATTTTTTGTTTTATCAAATTACTAAAGAATGACTAAGTTAAAACGCATTAAAGTTGGAGAGTGGGGGCTAACTACGTCACCGTTAGGTATAAATCGTACCTAACCATGACGTCACGCAACATTTCAACTCAATATATCTCCGTATAAGTTTGATTACGTGAAATAAGAAAAAATACGTGTCCAATACTTTTCAATAATCTTCCTCATAGACTAAGGAAAAAAATGTCGTCATCCCTATTGGAATACTGTGTTAGAAACAGTTTTTAAAGTTTAACTAATGATGATGGTTCAACTCTGGTAATAGTTTTACATCTACCTATCATCACACGTAAGGATTGTCTTTGGCTCTTACAGGCTGAAATACCGTTCTGAAAGGTTACATTTGTTAAAATATCGTTGCTTCTTTATTGTATCCCTTGGTTATAGTGTAGAAAAGTCTTGCTTAAAAATAAGTTGCATCGCAATTTACTAATGACTATATTTTTTCCCTGTATTTAGCATTCTCTATAGTCACATGAAAAAAATGTGTTCGGTCCGTATATTTTGAGTAGTTGTATATTTTGACTTTTGCAATATCGAAAGCTTGTGGAAGCTAGACGATCAGTTTCACGCTGAATAGCATTACTCAGGGGGGCATTACTCACGGACGCATTTCATAATTTAATGCCCCAGCACATGGCAGCCTTTACGACCTATCCCGCTATTGTTTAACTTAGTAATTGCACACTTTAATTGCGGATCGTTAACTTAGAGCAGTAAAACGATAGGTGCTCAATCCCTTCTTAATTAACTTCAATTAATTTCAGGTTTATTATTTTAATGCCGCGACGATAAAGTCGTGAAATAATTTAGCTGATCGTTACAGTATTTCGGAAGCAGTAAAACGCTTGCTGAGTACATTGTTGAGATTTATTAAATAAAAATTAAAAACTATTTACATTTGTAACTTATGATATTTGAATAATCGTGATGAATGAATAGAGCATGATAAAATATCCCCATGATAGAACTATATTTTGGCAAAAATAAGATGGCTATTAAAGAAACCAAAGGGAAGTAATAAAAATTTTGCTTAACATTACAGCATTCTGTTTTTCGAGCAGATCTTAATGAAGTCGCAAAGGGAATAAACGAAACGCTTGTTTCACGGAGACGTTAAAAATTTATGACCTGCTTTTTATTGTTGCCGGTAATTAAAACATGTTCTAAGCAGTGAATAAATTTGAAACTTACACAGTTAAAATATGGAAGAGCTACTTTTCTCATTTATTTATTCATTAAGATGTTACTTGAGTAGCAGACGAATTTGAACTGAGTACTCGTACCTAGTAATGTAGTCTTTTGTATGTTCTCTCCCCTAAGACAATGATGCACGGTATCACGTATGAGATGGGTATAATTCAAAACATACCTATTTCAGCTCGTGCTGGAATATCTTCAATAATCTTTACTCTCAACTTGCAATAAACCGCTTGTTTCCACTCGCGTTATCGAATACGGTTGAAACAATTTCGACAAAATTTGGAATAAAGGGGTTTACGGGGAGAAAAACCCAAAATAACCATATCTGGCAAAAATCGTTTAAGCTATTTTAACATGTACCTACTGTCTTTTAAAATAATTATAGTAAAATGAAAGGATTACTTGACCCAGCGAACCGGGCGCCGTGAATAATATTGATTAAGAACGCTCCAGAGTTCCGAACCCTTGGCGAGTTTACGCAGATTATCATCTGAGTAACGCAGACAAATCTGGAGTGACCCACTCGTTAGCCCGGTATGAAATATAGCCGTGGTGTTAGGAACAGTACGAAAAAGGTTCGAGTACCTATGAAGCGAGTTTTCTTTTACTAATATGATAATGTGGAAGAATGTATAAAATGATAGAACTTAAGGACGATCTATTACAATGTTCTAGCTACCACTTGAAAAATAATGAACGTTGATGTAGCGCTTTAACCATTTGTGTTTGAGGTAACCGATTGAGCTCTCCAACGACCCTTATTAGGACTTACTTAATGTGTTTGTTTAACATTGATCTATTATAAATTCACAATCAGCCGGAGAAAAATAGCGCTGTCAAAACGGGTGCCCGAACAGCTCGGGCACCCGTTTGGCCTTCGTTATAAAGAGGCGTTATTAGCATATTGAAACGTATTTTCTAATGTCAGTTTGCTCCATATATTTCGACATATTCTGTTAGGCACTGTTTGTCCATATGTTATTACTTATTATAGGTCAATGATGTTTAAGGACTTTTCACTGTCAAAATGTGAAGGTTAAAATTAAGGCTAAGTATATACTGTTAGTTATCATTTTGAGAAGAGTTGTTTAACATGGTCGTCAGCTTGGATGATTTTGTGGTCCTCGTTTGTTACTGTTTTTAATCTGTGCCCCACGTGGCGGGTCAGACGAGTCAATGGGGTGAATCCTAATGAACCCTGCTTATCATTCGCAATGACAACCAACTTTGTCTCGGAGGCCCAGCGAACTTTAATTAATTTATGAATTAAAGGAAGCCGCCTATCATTTTAGTCCGTCCAATTTGTACGAGCTCCTTTATTAAGTTTCTGTTGTTTAAGTCTATTGAATTAATTTCACCTACATTTTTTTTAAAGATGACTCGTAAAATAATTCAAATAGTGCTTTATATTTCACTGAAAATGCCATTTCATAAGATATATCGAAGCAAATACCCATGCATACAAATTTCTGACCACGATCCAATACTTAGGTTAAGCATATAGTGCTATGGGAAAATTATTCGTATACATAGTATTTACCTACTCATTTCTTCTACTCGTATTTTTTATGCTTTAAGGCGAATGCTTTCCCTTCTTGACTCTTTTTACAGTGAACAATAAATTCTCCGGAATCTTTTCAACCCGTATAGTTCGAAAATGTCAAATTTATTCATTAAAATTCCGCAGTAAAACGGTACACCTGAATGTGGCCCGAAATGTATCTTTATGGGGGACCAATTCGGGGAATGAAAAGCATCTGTAAAAGGGGACTACGGAACGGTGTGGTTTTATGATTATTGCACTTTATAAAACAACTGAGGGTTTATGACTTATAAATTTCATTACCGTATGTCACGATTGCTCCTACAAATTAATTAAAGTTTGAGTGTGACTATTGAACATGGAACACATACGAAAAAGACTATTTTTTATTTCATAATAATTAATTTAATGGAATTTATAAAGTTGGACGGACTGGTCCATTTTATTATGAATTACAACATGAGATTCTTCGTCAGGAGTAGGAAACGCGTGAGTAATGCCCCTGCACTGGAGTAGCCATGAGTCGTAGATTTTAATATTTGTTTAAGAGTCGTTCGTTAATAAAACGGGAGAATATTCTGGGTGGATCAACTTCATTTAACGATAGTTAACCCACAGTAGGTACCTATTGATTCTAAGCATGTTTAAATAGCTCAGTGGTAAATTCAAATTGAATTTCGCACATAAGGAAACTCAGAGGTGCGAGCCGGAATCGAACCCCAGACCCTCTGCATGAGAGGCGGTAGGTCGAACCACTAGGCCACCACGGCTTCAATTTGAATTTACCACTGAGCTTTTCGGTGAAGGAAAACATCGTGAGGAAACCTGCACGCATCTGCGAAGTAATTCAAAGATGTGTGTGAAGTCCCCAATCCGCACTGGGCCCGCGTGGGGACTATAGCCCAAACCCTCTCGTGATGAGAGGAGGCCTGTGCCCAGCAGTGGGGCGTAAATAGGCTGTTGTAGTATGTTTAGATAGGATTTTTTCATTTTTTCGGCATGGTCATAAAACAATACTAAAAATACTGAATTATTATACGTTGACGATACACCGTCATAGTATTTTTTTTCCTTGGACATCTCATAATTTAGTATTAACCAATTTACACGAGCGAAAAAAAATACACGATCGCATTCAGGAAAAGCGCGTCTCGCGACATCTCGGCCTCAAATATCATCAAATTGTTTTACATCACCCTTGGCCGTAAAGTGGGATTTTCTGCCCGCTTCGCGGAGAGAAAATCTCACTTCTTGGCCAAGTCAAGATGTAAAACTTTTGACAAACCACGGGCGGTAATTCGTAAAGCCCCAGATCGCATATTTATGACCCTCACCTTCGGTTCGGGCCACAGAAACCTGCGATCTGGAACATTTACGAATTCACCACCCCATATCCACCCCAGTAGATATTATTTGTGATAAGTAATCTTTTGTTGATAAGTTTCAATTAATGAGATGAGAAGAGGTCGTTTTAGCCATGAGTACATAATCATAGTCACTTTAAATATACACATCCTCCTATACTTCAAGTTTTTCTTGGGCAAGATGTAGAAGAAATTTGATGTGTTTCATTAATATCGCAACAGTACACCATTTAGAAAATTAACCTTCATTTTCTAACAATAAGGAGCGAAATCTGGCAAGAAAAAGCATCCTATCGATTTTAGTTTTGCATTTATTTTCATTAAGTACAAGGTTTACCGGAATACAACGGGATTTCCAGAAACTTCTGCACTTAACGTAATTGTACCGCGGAAAGTGGGAAAAAATACTTTTTACGGTTTAAATTGGCTCATAAAAACGAACTACGGTTGCGTTAGGTTATGTTCGGAATAAATCAGGTTTATTTACACGTGTTTTATTGCTTTCAGTGTATTTAGGTGGAACTTTTGTATTTTGGCAGTGTTTGAAGTAGGTATTCCCATCAAAAAAATCAATTATATAAAAAATACTATTTTGATGATGTAATTATTGTCTCTATTTGTTTGCTTTCAGTGCTCTTTTTTGGCATCAATTTTGGTTGACGGCAATGATTAAATAGATATAGGCTTTGATAACATGCTTTTAGTTCATCGACTTATTTTCATCAGAACAATCAATTAGAAGTTATTGAAACAAGTATACCTAATATTTCAGTAAAAATTACACGTAATTATAAAGTATGCAATAAATACGAAAATAATAATTAAAGTCATCTCTCTTCTATGTTATGTATGGTTAACATCTAATTAATATTAACACGTAATTAAAACATATCATAAATAAAAATCCTTCCCCATCAAAAAATGAAGTCATTACAAATACAAATAAAATTCCTAAACAGCCTCACCAACCTCGAACAAATCATTCACAAAATACCAGCCACTATACACGATATATGAACACGCGCAACGTCGCGTCAAAACGGCCGTCTGTCGCCCTCCGCGGTCGGCGTGCCACTGAACGCTGAACTTCAGTTTATCTGGCGCATCCCGCATGCCCTAGCACAGCTTCACTACGGGCGCTCAGTGGAAAAATGCTGGCCAGTTGTAGTTTTCTTTTTTATTGTAAAAAAAAAGTTTTGTGTTTGACTCTTATCACATTATACATACATACAAGGAAATCCCGCACTGCCTGGGCGCTCAGCGGGAAAATGCTGGTCGGTTGTATTAGTTTTCTTTTTTATTGTAAAAAAAGTGACTGTTATCACATTATACATACAAGGAAATCCCGCATGCCCTAGCACAGCTTCACTACATGGGCACTCAGTGGGAAAATGCTGGTCGGTTGTATAAGTTTTCTTTTTTATTGTAAAAAAAAATGTTTTTAACCCACTATACAATACCAAGAAATCCCGTATGCTATAGCACAGCTTCACTACATGGGCGCTCAATGGAAAAAATATCTTTCTCTTCTTTCTCACTTGTAGCTTTTTTTCGTTTGACTGTCATCACATTTTATACATACAAGCAAGAAAACCTTTGTCGCCTCGATACACCTGCTATCTTTTCCTTACGATACAAAGCGTTACGTAAAAAAGGAACAAGGATTCTTTATAGTATCACGAAGTATGTAATGGACCGGCTTATGTTCGCCATGTTTGTAGGATCATGATCATTAACTTAATTCCCTGTGCCATTTTCTACGTCGTTATTGCATAAGTATCTTCATTATTTTGTATCGTTATTGTTGCTGAACATTAAAATGTAACAGGTCCAATTTACTTACGTGATTAAGGGTTTTGGTTTTCAAATTTTTGGTATTTTATTTAGACATCATGAATAGATCTAGGATTTGTAGGGCAGGGTCTTATACTTACCTATGTGGTCAAATTAATATTTTTGTGGCCCCAAGGGTCCAAGCTATAAACGAAAAATCAGAACCTTCCCCTCACATGCCTGATTTGAGTGAAATGACATTCTGAATGTTTTTAATTTTATCATAAAAAGTATTCTTATTCGTTTCGCTACCTTCTTCCATCCGTCTACCGTGTACCCATTCTCATTCCTTGGACTAGCTAAAGGTTGGTCCACATTTACAAAGAACTCAATAGCCAAGTCCCCTCAATGCGGTAAGAGTCAAATAACAAAAGAAGTCGTGGAATCCCTTTTTAACCTTTTTGAACAATCGAACTAATTGTACAAGTAAGACAGAGATTTGGAGGCAGTAATTATTTCGGGGGGGTGGGCGTATCAGGGTACTTGCCTTTGAAAAATGAACCTTTTACTTAAAAGGATAACCTTCTATAGTGATCTTGAATTTTGTAAATTTCAGAACAGCCGTTTTAGAATCCGTGTGAAATCCATAATAGTGTTATAAATGAGAAAGTAACTCTGTCTGTCTATTACCTCGTCAAGGTTCAACCACGGGACCGATTTGAATGAAATTTGGTATGGAGATAGTTGGAGTCCCTGGGAAGGACAGGCTACTTTTTATCCTGGAAAAGCATTGTTCCCGCGCGAAGGCCACAACCGAATTCCACGCGGACGAAGTCGCGGGCGGAAGCTAGTTTAAAAAGAGCAATGGGCAGAAAGAGGACGGGTCGGTTTTAAAACATCATCGACATATTTCTAGCGTTTAATTTTATTCGATTTTTAACTACACAGCAACCAATTAATACTAACTACGGTAGATACACCTCTCATTACTAAAGAGATTGGGAACTCTTTGAATAAGTAGTTTCGGAAATAGCACGATTTTTCCCACCACCGAACAGTGAGAGTGAAAATCTTTAAAATTCATTAGTACTATTGTACTTAAATAAGTAATTGCGTTTTAAGAGTTAGGCCGAAAGGTCAAGTACCCAGTTCGGATAAACAATTTTCTCACTAATTAAAGAGAAAACGGAGACCTGTCGGTTTCGGGGGCCTCATTTGCAATCCTTTATCGCCTCCCTTTTCAGTTTCTATAAAAAGGTTCTTTGAGGCATTCAGGAATAGATTTTTGGGTTACTTACGAAATCTTAGATCGTTTTGAACTCATTTAATTAAAATCTGTAGACATTTTCTATACCTACTATGCCAATAATAAGTATATGTAGAAAAGTCTTTTCTGTAAATTAAAAAGTAGAAATATTGTCTTTACTTGTCGAATTGCTACATCATTTTGTATTGTGGTTTATTATATACGGGTCAATAAATAGGCTACATTTTATGCTGTAAAAAAATAATAGTTTCACGGGAACGCTCAGGGCAGAAGGCTCGGGCAGAAGGACGTTGTTCAGAGGTAGGTTATGCTAGAATAAAAAAAAATATAGGCTTCTTTTTACAGTTTGCAATACGCGCCTGATTTCTTCATTCTTAGAAGCAGAAGCTAGTGTAGACACACTAGCTTCTGCCCGCGACTTCGTTCGCGTGGAATTTGTTAAAAGCCTTCCCGCGAGAACTATGCATTTTCTCGGGATAAAAAGTAGCCTATATGTTGATCAGTGTTATAAACTACCCCCATACCAAATTTTGTTTCAATCCGTCCAGTAGTTTTCGAGTTAAATCCGGACATTCATACATACATACATACAGTATTTTTTTCTAAAAATCGTTATTTTGTGTTCAATGTCGTTCATATAGTCCCTTTGACTTGATAGTTTCTTTTAATTTTCAATTTTCAGCCGCGGCTTCTTCTACAGAATTATTATTTATTATATGTATAGATTTTTCCTTTTTTTTCTCTGATTCATTAATCTCTTATGAATAAATAGTTTAGTGCCAAAATTCATTATTTAGGTAATAGCAGACTGGTTTAAAGAATGTTTTAGTAAACTCATCAATCATTTCCTTTTTACTGGACAATAGGCAGGTAATCTAACAGTAGGCAATCTGCATAACGTGTTTCTTGAAAGTATTTGTTATCTAGGATTATAATTTAATTTTTCCCGTTCCCGTGGGAATATCGGGAAATCCTTTCTTAGTGCTCCCCTACGCTCCCCAAGGAACCTGCATGCCAAACTTCAGCTCTCTACGGTGATCCCCGTGACCTAAACATTAAAATGTATAAATCCTATTTTTTCCCGTTCCCGTGGGAATTTCGGGAAGTCCTTTCTTAGTGCTCTCCTACGCTCCCCAAGGAACCTGCATGCCAAATTTCAGATCTCTACGATGTTTCCCGCGACTTCGTACGCGCCTAAACATTAAAATGTAAAAATCCCAGTGGTTTGGGCTGTGCGTTGATAGATCACTATATCAGGCAGTCAGTCAGTCAGTCAGTCACCTTTGAGTTTTATATATTTAGATAGGCACGTAAAGGTAGTACCTAAAAATTGATTATGTAAAAAGAAACTAAATTTCCAAGGGACTTCAAAAGAGGGCGTTACTTATGGCAAGTATAAACAACATACAATTTCTGTTTTGCCCAAAAGTTTAACTAACAGAGACTGCCTTATGGCATTAAGTTCGCCTTTTGTATTCGTTTTTACTAATGTGCAATAAAATTTAAATACTACTACTACTACTACTACAGCCTATTTGCGTACCACTGCTGGGCACAGGCCTCCTCTCATCACGAGAGGGTTTGGGCTATAGTCCCCACGCGGGCCCAGTGCGGATTGGGGACTCCACACACCTCTTTGAATTACTCCGCAGATGCGTGCAGGTTTCCTTACGATGTTTTCCTTCACCGAAAAGCTCAGTGGTAAATTCAAATTGAATTTCGCACATAAGTAAACTTAGAGGTGCGAGCCGGAATCGAACCCCCGACCCTCTGCATGAGAGGCGGTAGGTCGAACCACAAAAATTTAAATAAATAAACATAAATACTTTTACAAAAATGACTAGAACTATTACTTACAATACCTGGAATAAACGATTACTTACTTATAAATAGACTTAAAGGAACTAATAGATGTCATCATGTATCCCTTCGACACTTCAGTATTGCCATTAATGTTGTGACGATATCACATACATTTATTTGCTTTCTGAAGAGATATCAAAATGTACCTTCTAAGCGCCATCTATACTATCACTTTAAAACTATTACGGATAAAAGTTGGCTACGTATGTTTTTGATTTAAACGCCATCTATGACAAATTCCCGGCGTTACCTTCACGTATTTCAGTTCGGTCACGAATGAATATCAATCTTATATTAAAACCATTGTATTTAGATTTCGGTATCTCACTAATTAATATGTAATAGTGGAAAATTAATAGTACATTTAGTGAAATAAAACAAGTTTATAAGTAAATTCTGCATTAATACTAAAATGTTGGCTAAATGAATGATGAATGATATAGGCAAAAGAACTCGCGTTCGATTGCGGAATTGAACTCATTTTGCAACTTTTTATTATATTTGTCATGTTATTGTTCAAATTATGTGACGGTTTTAATTGGATTTAATGTAATTTTAATTTTAATAGATAATACACGATTATAATTCAGGAGAAAGATTATATCAATGTTTGTTCCTTTATTAATGGGAATATATTTGAGGGACAATTTTGACTATTTGATTGGTAGTATTGGGACTAATTGTTTGGGTACTTCTGAATGGTAGGGTTGTAGAGTATTCGATTAATGTGATTGTCTTACGCTGATCGATTATTATAATTTTAACAGAAATGACATCCACTGCTAGATAAAGACTTCTGATGGTTATGGAATTAATAATATACAAATATCATATAATGTAACTAATAATAGGCAAATAAATATAAGTTTTATTTCGAATTTTGCAATATTAGATCGATCATCGAATGACTTTTGACATAGTCGAATTCATTGCATGTTAACAATAATAGATTATCATTCAAGGTTTCGCACCACTATTTAAACGAAAAGGTATAAAAGCGGAACAAACAATGAGGAAGCTCTCTTTTGTTTCCTGGGAAGCGGCTAACACACGTGAGACCCATCTGGCGGTATTTGTGAGTTTTGAAGCAATCCTGTTATTCCACTCTTGTAAATATTTTATCTGTCGATTTACTAATAATTTTAACCTTTGTGAGGAACTCATGTGTAAATGCCATGTTTTAAATTATCATGGTTATTTCTTTTAATGGTATTAAGACGCTAATTATTTACAGGATTCACATTGAAATTATTAGCTTACTATTTATATTTAGGTATCCAGAATAATGGTGGTTTAGGTTGAATTGAGATCATGATATTTTAATTTGTGTGTATGATTTAACCCGTTGGCAAAATTGAGATTACAGCGGCCATCTTGTTTCAAATGAAAATGTTTGGTGGATGTTAGTTGATGTGTCCTCGTTTCAGGTGTGCGCAGATATTAACTAATAGGGAGGAGTAAGCGTTTGTTTTAGAGTGTACAGTTCTTTGTTCGAATGAATTCAAAAGTCGCGGTAGTATTGCGCGTGGGCAGCAAGGTTCATGATTGGACAACGTGGCAGCAAATCGACGCAATTCTCGGGTCCACCAACATCTGGGAAAGTACTAGTGTTGTCGAAGTGGGTTTTAAAAGAATTTTGAGGATAGTTGTTTTGGTACTCAAGTGGTTTAGAATTGCGTTAGTAGAGTTCGGCGTAGAAGCGTTGATAAAAATGTGGTTATTTTATATTGATTGGTGGTTAAATTGATGTCGTGCTATCTTTGTAAAAAAAAGGGAAGTGTATCAACGAAATTAAGAGCCTCTTTTCACAGATGGAGTTGCTAAAAGTGTGTGTAACCAGTTCAGTTAGAGGCAGGGTTCTCATGGTGATTATCATCGGAGCATCTGAGCGGACACCAGCAACTTCTGGCCAGTTGGGGCGTGGCAACCTGGTAGCAAATTCAGAGGACGACGTCGGGATGTGGTCGGCACCGGTGACTTCGCGAATTAAATCTGGTGGGTCGTATTCATTAATTTACGGGTTGGTTTTTTTATAGAAAATGACAGTAGTAAAGTTAATCAAAATTCTATCAATATAAACCTCCCACTTCTAATTTATTTTATCTAGAAAACTCACATCACGTGTCAATTAAATTTCATTGTGTAGAGGGGTCTGTGCCCAACAGTGGGAAGTTGTAGTTTAGTTTTGCTATAAGCATGTGTTAAAATCATGAATTAAGAAATGAAATCTGGTATTTAGAATTACGTTTATTCTGTGTAAATTCTTTTAGCTATTTTTTTCCGGAGGATAGAGCTTAGTTGAGCAGCCAATTTATGTAAGTACATATTCATATTGTGTCAACGGGAGTCCCAATCATCATCATTTCCATCAAAAGGGTTCATATAAAGTGATTTCTTTTCATTTATCAATTGCTTTAAATTGTTTTAGGGTTAGTATTTATTTCATTTTGTAACAGTAAAATGGTTAGAGATAGATATGTGTTTCTAATTATTGTGGTGGTTAAATTAGAGATTAAATTACGATATAAACTGGGCATTAGTTAGTACATGAGTATATATTTATAAATAATATAATTATACAGTTATTTAATATATTCTACTAGGTTTCGTGTATTTTGTTATAAAAATAGTTCGACCCTCTGGGATTCGATGATTTTGAATAGATAATGTTGGTAGATTCAAAACATTTACAGCGACACCGGCTCGGCGGTCATTACGTCGCAGCTGTGAGCAGTCTACCTGGCAGAGCAACGGAACTTCGGCCGAGTTACAAAGATTGCAAGAGACGTGGTAGCAAACCTGTGAGTCGTTCCTATTTATAGCTTATGCTTGACAATCAAGGTTATAGATATAGAACCTAAATCTAGTGTCATTAAAATTCGAGCGTTCATGGCGCTAGAAGATAGAGTTGTGAACAGTTATTTTGGTTTATTGAAAATATTGTATTGATAACCTTGATTGTACTTGTAATGCTTTCTATGTGTGTTTATTCTGTTAGAGATGTGATTAGGGATAAGTGTTCCATAACAGATGATAGGGAGTGAAATTGAATAATATTCATGAATAAATATTTTATTTAAAATAAATATAGACGCCTTAAGAAAATATATGCCACAATGTTGACCTCCCGTGAGAGTGACATAACTAATTCAGTAGGCCGCTTAGTATGATTTGACATATCAATAGATACGGTTTAAATTTCTAATCATCATCATCATCATTTCTGCCGATGGACGTCCGCTTCTGGACGTGGGCCTTCCCCAGTACGCGCCGCTCGGATCGGTCCTGTGCCGCTCGCGTCCACCGCGTTCCCGCGACCTTTACAGGGTCGTCACTCCATTTCAATTTCTAATACATAATTATATTGTTACATTCCTAAGATTAGATGTTTGGGATTTTATTTATTTACTACATCAGTTTTAATAATATGGTTATTTTATAACACACAATTGATTTTTTATAACTATCATTACACCTACCATTGATTTAATTATTACCTGTCGTGTCATGTTGGGTTTATTTATTCTATCTGGTTGGATGCTCTCATCATAATTAACTACTACATTTTATGTGCTCTCCATCGTATAAATCTATTATGATTTATACGGTATATCTTTAAAGTTAAATTTATCTTGCTTTGACGTATTTTTAATTCAACTAAGTATCTCTACATGATTTAAATTAACATTTAGGGAAAGGTTGTAATTGGCCATTTGTCTCATTGTCTTCATTCAATCTCGTGGTAGACTTTCTGGAATTAGACGTTTCCAATACATAAGTATAATACACTCCATTGATTGATTTTAATTCTAAAAGGGAAATTAATTTAGACTTCACAATCCATTTCATTATTCAAACACTTCTGTTATGTTTAATTCTTGCCATATGATAGTGAATTTTATAATAGAGGCAAATTGGACATGCTTCCATTTTCAATCCTTTTGTGTAAGTGAGATGGAGGGAAGTTAATGTCTTATAAGATTATCTTTCTTATAAGAATACTGCATTCTTGATGAGCTGGCGTGGAATTCCAGTTGTATAATGTTGAGAGTGTGTTTGTATGGTGTGATGTGAGGTAAAGGCTTCTATGTTAGCTATCATGGATGCAGGGATGGGTTTATTGTTACCTATACCTGAGGCATTACACCAACAAAGGAATCTCTCTTGGATAGGTGATAGGTTAAGTCTATGGACATATTCAGCATTTAAGGCTGGCCAAAGGGGATTCCGTACCGGACAAGAAGCTAAGAGCTCCACCAAATATCGACACTACACATTCTCCATAGAGTTTATGTTCATTATTTGGCGCGGATTTGAGTTGGGTAACTTAGCTTTGGGTGGTTTATCCTTTAGCAATATGGGGTGATCTTATCCACTTGGGGGATACATGTTTTCATGTTATCATTGATAGCATGCGATCTATGTATAGTCACTAGGACTGGTCTTGTCTCACAAACAAGGTTCCTTCTATGTGTATTGGATTTCTTCGCGAAGAGGGGCGATTATTCATTGTTGATTTACTAACGGCTTAAAGAAGTGTCCAGATACTGTTCATGGGCTATATGGTATAAAAACACACTACACCATCTACACGACGGTGTAGGTGGCAATAAACTTATTAGGGAGGGTAGGAAGGCTAATTATTCCTTTCCGTTGCACTATTTAGCACACTGTAATTCATTTTAATATTTGAAGTCCAATTTGAATCTGGTGGGGCTATTTCCGATTAGTACAGTTATTTTTATGTTAATTTGATGAGACATGGGACCAATGGTTAATTATTGGAAGTAGAGTAGAGTATGGGGAGTCGGAGGCTAGAGGATGACACGAATACATCTAATGATAATTACTCAAGATGTATAATAAGTTATTATAGTGAGACATTATATATTTGATCGTTTATTATTTTGGTAATTTGCGTTAGATGTATTCGGAGGGGTGTGAGGAGGTCATTTGGGGGTAGGGGGATAATCTCTTATAGTACATTTGTGATTGAGTAGAAAAGTCACGTCATTTTAATTTTCTAGGTACACGTTCGAGTATGCAACTAGAATATCTAATTAAAACGTAAACACATATTTAAAAGTTCATATGTATTATTAGTATAATAAAATATTATTACATTTAACCTACCTTATCATTTATCTCTTCTCGGCCTTGATTAGAACTTCGCTTACCTTATTAAAGAATCTAAATGGTTACTATGAATATAACGTAGAGTCCTAACATTAATAGACGATCACAGCTTGGACAATTATTAGGATAAATAATATCAGCGAAAATTCTATAGCTTTATTTCGAAGTAGTAATGTTGTAAAACATTTTCAATTCAATTCAAATTCAATTTAAATTTAATATTAATAAAAAGCATAATTATTGAGGGGGGATGTTACAATGTCACTTAGTAGAAACACTTATGGATTTCAAACTGTACACGGAAATACACGATAGGTACCGTCTCGCTTTTAAACCATTCAACTTCGTTGATAATACTGCAATCGGATCGACTTTCACAATACGGGAAATATCGGGTGTTACAGGTTTACACAACTTAGGAGGCGCGTGGATTTAACAATAATAGTCTCTGCGTCAACGGCTTAAGTGCTTCACCGCGCGCCTTCTAAGTTGTGTCGTGCTATACTGTTGAAACTACTCGAACCGATGGAGAGACTGTTTGCATCCTTTATTTACAGTATGAAAGAGAAAGAGAGGTCGTGTACCGGGTTGCAGGAGCATGATTGCAGTTTTGAATGGGCTTAGCATCGACCAATTAGACGGTGTATGCTCGTTTAACAGTTCCGCTGCGCCGTTTACCGACAACATCATATCAGAATAGTAACTGTGGCTTTTAAATAGCAAAGAACTTCAAGTATTCATGAATTACCTAGCCTTTTATTTAGTAAAGAGATTTGTCCATATCACTTCGCTATTCATTGAGTTGAAAGAGTTCGGAAATGTCCGATGGTTCGGATATAAATCTAATGGGCTCCAACTTTTTTTCCCCTAATATTTTCGAGGCAAAGGTGACGAACTGAATTATCTATTAACGCACAGCGCAAACTACTGGACGGATCAGACTGAAATTTTTCACACTAATAGTTATTGTGACGTAGACATTCGCTAAGAAAGGATTTTTGAAAATTTCACTCCTTAGAGGGAGTATAAGGGGGTTGAAAATTTGTATGCTTTAACTAAATTCCTGAGTGGCGGGGAGAAGTTAGTTTATTATATGTTTTGATAACCACAAAGTTGGTCTTCTACGTAGCTATTGCTTCCTTATCATTAAAATCAAAGGCATCTGAATGAAGAGCTTTCAGGAAAACTAGATCACACGAATAAACACAGGTATCTATTACATATTACCTACTCCGTACTTTGGTTATCTTTTTTTTCTAAAATTAACCTCCAAAAATCAAATGACCTGACATGTTCTTCTGTAAGTTTATTTTTAAGACAAAATAAGTAACAATCATTTTAATTACAATATTACGCGGAATGAATTGTGACGATGCGTTCTCGAGACAGCCCCTAAATAAAACCATTACGTTCCCCCCACTTTAGTTTTATCGGTCGAATAAACAACTTCATTAGGCTTCGTTATCATTTCATTGTCTTCATTGACGATCAATACTTCATTGACGAACAATTCTTTGTAGAACATGGCATCTATTTCACATGTGTTACACGGGTCATTTTATCGTCATCATTAAATCTGTCGAAAGATGTCCTGACTTCTGAATCCCACCCACCACAGACACTTGGCCCAATAGATCTATCTACACCATCGCAAAAACCTTCTTTCTCATTATTTTACTGGTTTGTACTGGTACAAGCAGCAAAGAATAAAATAAGTATCCTAAAAGAACAGCTGTGAACAACTTTACCCCAAAAAAAAAAAACAACTAATTAAATCAGAGCACGTTCCAACCACCTAATTTAATATCGGAATAAAACCCTTGAGCCCCCCTAAAAAATATAAATATCAATGGTGCATTAAAGTGAGCTAAACTTGTTTGCGTTTCAATATTTACCTGCCCGCTGACCCGTTAAATTCTTCGGAGGGGGACGTGACCTCTGTAATGCAATCGTCATTTCAAACACTCTTGTAACTGATTTTTATATCTACCAACTTTACCGTGCTCCCCCAACCCTGCTAAGTCTTAGACGCAAAGTTCAAATACACTCAATAACAGACCATGAATATTTTGTTTCTGTTGTTTGAGGGTGAGTATGGCTAGAATGCGTTCGTTTTAGTAATTTGATACTGTTTAAATTGTGGTAATCGAAATTAACAGTGATAAACTCATTAACCTGCGTGCTTTTTGAATAGAATAAGGGTGAGGTTATTATTTTTGTGTCGAAGGTCAGGGCAAGAAATCGTTACTATTGATTTTACGCGGAGAAAACGCATGAAGCTAAACCCTACATTACTCCGGTGTTCGTTCCGAATTTATTTAGATTTGAGTTCATGATCACACAATTTTATAACTAGTCATTATTTATAATAGTCAAATCCGACATGTTATCTGTAGAAATATGTTAATTAGAAAAAATATTAAAAATAAACGAAAAGACAGTAGGTAATTATAATAACACAGACAAATTATTAGATCTTCCCTGCCATGCCTTATATTTATATTACATATTACACTGGAAGACCTGAAGCGTACACCACATAAATTGCAATACAGAATAGGGAGGATCATAGGTACTTTTAATGAAATAACCAATCTGATTACGAACTATCACACCTTATTATCCTTATAAAGTGATATAGCGACAAACTAGATTTATTAGTTTCATATTATTAGTTTTATTACTACGCCGGTAAGGATAATTTTGCTCTGCGTCTACGTCTTACTAAGTTAGCCATGTCCGCTGTCAAGTCCCATCATATCGAGCAGTCCCTTGTTACTTGGTATCGCTCACCGTTAGAGTGCCGCGAATTTTTGTTTCCATGGCATACTGGCTCGCTGTGGAGTCGCCGGCACTAAAGTAGTTAATTGACTGCTGTTTTAGGGATCGTGTGAGATTGCTCGTGTGTCCTAGTGAAGGAAAACTAGGTTTGTAAAGGTAATAATGTCCATGGTCAAATTATAGTTTATTTTAACATCCTTAAGCGGATCTATGTCAATAAATAATAATTTTAATAAATTCTATAATCATTGAGTCTTATTATCTTTTCTGTATCATTTGTATTGTGTATTTTAAAACGTTGTTACGTTGTAGTGTGTATTTTTCATGTCAAAATAAATGTTTTGAGTTCTGAGTTCTAAATGTGAACATTTTTAACATTTCCATTAAAATGTATCTTAGGTATAGTATCAGTTAAATATCAGTTTTATGATTAATTAAAAAATATTACTCGATAACTTCTTCTCGTTGCTCCTTACCTGAAACAAAATGTACAGTAATTTAATTTCACCTCGAAGACCCACGACTCCACATTGCACAGCTTGTCATTAATAATACGGCAAAAGTTTTTATACTTGACAAGGTTGTCGCAACAAGATAATATTACGACTTGATCACAAAATCCCGGAGTCACTTAACATTTAGTCCATAAATAAGGATAACGCAATAATTATTGTAACTAAACTCGAGGGGCAATAAAAACGTCGAACCGAGAGTAAATACTTTTAGAACCGTAGTAAAACGAGTTTCAGTACCGACTAAAATAAAGTGCTGTTAAGACATGATTAGAGATAGAGGAGTTTTTGCAAGATAGCTTTCACTTAAATGGGCTAATGAGTGAAACTAGAAAAGATTATCTAATACATAATAAAGTGTCCGGTAAGTAAGATATAAAATAAAAGTTTTTTTATTAATTTTGAAGTTCAAGAATGATTGACTTTCCGTGTTCTATTTTCGAATGGAAAACAAGACTTTCCGAGGATGTTTGAGAAAAATACATACATATCTTCTTCTTCTTCTTCTATGCAATTTATTTAGAAATGATCCTAAACTAAAAAGCTGTTTTGAAGCCACACAAGGCATCCTTCCTGAGCCGTGCTGAAATCTTCCCACTGTGGTGAAACGGAACAAGTGGAGGGTAGCGCCAAGTGAACCGAGTGTAATTTCAAATTACCCCGCAATATGGCAAATGTTCGCGGTATTTTTGGCACTCTCTTTAATACGGAATTGCCTTTGTGAAAGGAATTGTTAAGACTACGTAGGTAACTTGAGATGTCCTCTCTTCTTTCTTACATTAAAATTATGGGTTTTAATTTTCTACTTTGACAGTTTCACGAGACTCGACGCATTTTTTCTACGCGCTTTGAATAAGGAATAGGGTAGGAAAAAATATCAGTGGTTGTTCAAAAGTAAGGACATGTTCTCATTTGAATAAGAAATGAATTTCCCAGTGTAATACTAGAAAATAGGTAGCGTAAATTAAAACACGTATGTTGATGACTTTATTAAGTTCAAACTCGAGGGTAAAATAACTGTGTTGAGCAGGTATAATCCTGTAAAGCTAAATTGTTATCTGACAGCGTTTTACTTAGTATAATCCCAAAAAATATGCCAGGGGGCCAATTTACGGGAAAAAGTCAATCCGAGGCTTCTCAGCCTAATTTTCCTGGTTTCTTACAACGCGAAATAAGCGCTGTCGAAGAGGCGGACATTTTGAAATTAAAACGGCTAGGCTATTTGCACTCGAGGAGAGGACAAAAGGCCTGGTGCGTGGCCCCCGGCCTTTACACCTCGAGCTATTCAGGCGAAAACGTCAGAGGTCGGCTGTCAGACAATTTTGATTTCGCATATTTCTAGGAGCCGTGGTGGCCTAAAAAGCTGTGGTGGCCTAGTGGTTCGACCTACCGCCTCTCATGCAGAGGGTCGGGGGTTCGATTCCGGCTCGCACCTCTAAGTTTACTTATGTGCGAAATTCAATTTGAATTTACCACTGAGCTTTTCGGTGAAGGAAAACATCGTGAGGAAACCTGCACGCATCTGCGAATTAATTCAAGATGTGTGTGAAGTCTCCAATCCGCACTGGACCCGTGTGGGGACTATAGCCCAAACCCTCTCGTGATGAGAGGAGGCCTGTGCCCAGCAGTGGGACGCAAATAGGCTGTAGGTAGGTAGGTATATTTCTAGGAGACAGTTCCTCCGTTTCAAACTTGCATCCCACCATGACTGTTATTACGATTTTCAGACATGAAAACCAGAGAGAGATATATTTTCCGTTTCAAACTTGCATCCCACCATGACTGTTATTACGATTTTCAGACATGAAAACCAGAGAGAGATATATTTATCTAAAATAATGAAGGGAGAGTCTCTGCTACAGCACGCGCAAACTCAAAAGTGACGACTTACTTATCTCATCTGCCTTTCTCAAATTGGACTGTTGAGACAAAAACAGCCACACGACCACCACAATAGCCTATTTATGACCCACTGCTGGGCACAGGCCTCCTCTCATCACGAGAGGGTTTGGTATCTTATAAAAAGCGTTGTCCGCAAAATTTAACTAAGCTATGGAAACAGCCTATATCAAGTCTGTTCATCTGCGCCTCGAAGAAGTTCAAGATATCCAAAAGTAAAGAGGTTTGATTATATTTTAAACGAGCGTGCAGCTGTGGCAATATACATCATTCAGAAATTAACATTTACCTAAATGCTTATTTCTGGATGATTTTATTCGAATAATGACTCGCTACTTAAATTATCATTTCTGGTTGGACGCAGTCCGGTGACGTGGATGAAACGCAAGTTATGCATTGAAAACCGTTTATTATGTATTATTTCAAAATAGGTACCTACCCTGCCACAAACATCTACATCTAATCGCTTTTCAGTACCAGTTTAGCCGTGATTTGCTATTTAAAATACAATTTAATCTGTAGAAGCAAAAGTGTGTCTCATATAAGTGTGTAAGAAAAATCAGCCCTAAGAGCACGTATAATTGTAGTTAATGAAACAACGATCATGTTTCGAACTTTGTTTTTCAGATAACTGTGTTTTGTACGACCTACCGGATGCGATAGTGGTTTTTACTGAGGTGAACGAGAGCGCCTGGCTGGATAAATACTACTGATTTAAAAGATACAGAATGGCTAAAAGATGTATGATAGATAGAAAAGTTTGTATCTATCTATAACTTCAAAACTAATATCTAAGTATTTTGTTAATGTAGAATGTAGACTTTAAACAATGGCTGCTATATTGAATTTTGTAAGTAAGATACTATTCTTAGACAAATGACGTTATCGCCTGAAGAAATTCAATTAGCAGCAGCCACAGCTGCGACTCCAAATTGATTTATTAAACATCGAACCTCCAGTGCGTAAGCAGGTTAAACAGTTTAACCGTTAGCGAAGAAACTAGTTTCGTCCGTAATTCAATTGACTCCATCGACCCTTATTAGGTTTCTGTAGATCCAAGTGGCAATGTATTTCCGCGCTTTACAGGGTAACTATGCCCTTTCTTGGCAGTATTTCTTTTTAGTCAATACGCGCTCACATACGACTATCAAGAATACATTGACGATTTTGTGCTGTGATGGCTCTTTATTTATGTAAGACTATCGTTATTAAGATGGTATAGGCCAATAGACCACTAAAGCGAGTAGTCACATTTATTGAAATTCAAACCGTTTGATAAAGATGCAGTTTCTTTAAATCACTACTAATCGTTTCCTTACCAATAACTAGAAATAAGCGTATTGGCAATTTGGCACTTTAACCACTTAAACGAAAGTGTAAATAAATAATTTGAGAATCTTTTTACAAATCCGCATCTTACTACGAATTAAACGTTTGTGTCTTGCATTAATTTCGCCCGTCGAATAACCTTTTATTTCGAATTCTATTTCAAATAGATACCTAAAGGTTTTCAGATTTCCATTTTCGCCTTGCCGTTAAGAGCTTTCATGAAACTCCCAGTAGCAGTCTCGCAACCGTTCGGGCCTACTCCACACCTCCGCGACAATTTCCCTAAAGTAGCAATTAATTGGGCAGGCAAAAACTTCACTCCCATGAATCATTCCCGGGAATTTATGTCCCCCGGTGTTGCTTCATAGGCCCCAGTTTTTGCCCGGGGCACCTCGATAATCCCGGGTTGTTACAAATGCCGGGATTTGCGACGGGGACGAGATAAAGTCAGATCTGAATTGCGCGATCAGTACATTTTCGAAGTTTGAAAAAATGGTGAAAGGATCTACAATTTTTGAGAGTTGCTTTTGTTATCTACTTATTGTTATTTGCAAATAAATTTTCTGTTAACTGTACCTTCTTGACAACCTATGTAAACGAGAGGCATTGTTTTAGAAAACTGTCCAGTAAAAAAAACAGTGTTATAAAACTTTGGGTAAATACCTTAATAATATTGAAGTAAATTGGCCAAAAAACATAAACAGAATGAACTTTCTTATAAAATCCCAATGTCAACTCATTTGTTACACAAATGCATAGGAAAAATACTCCTTAAGAAACTAAAATAGAGCATGTACTATATCGGCAGCTACACGTCCATATCCGTCAAATTATCACAAGCAATTTATCCCGAGGTGCCACAAAGGTCAGCGACCCAGCAAAGCTACTAATAGAAATAAAACCTCCCGTAAAAGAACACTAAATTTATACCCCGATTAATGCGAGCAATAATCAGAATAAGAGTACAAAAAGCAATCCTGTTAATCGAAGAGGCCGTTTGTTACCGTGCCACGACCGGCAAATGGACAAATCAGATTATTTCACCCACTATGAGTCTGTAGATAACAGAGGCGCGTGGTGCAAGAAAATCAAAAGGAACTGTGAGCGACATGGAAGAAGTAATTAATAACTGGAGCACCACTGTGACCAAAGTTTGTGCCTGGTGCGCGGGGATCAGGGGCGTTATTTAGACAAAATGGAATTTCGTTTTTACATTCCAAATTATTTATGTTACTATCTTATTTATCAATCAGGGGTTAACCTTGTAATACTCCTAAAAATTGTTTTTTGAATATTTCGTAATATGGGCGTACATCTTCATGGATCTGGGTAAAAAATATACCTAAAATTTTATTTAATAAAGCATTTTTAAAATATTGACACATACCTTTTGCCATTAAAAAGGATTTAAAACGTGTTAATCGCTCTTGTTATATCCATAGTGTAGTATACTATGGGATCCTATGTGATCCACCGATACTAACTTACTTGCAGGGGTGGGTTCTTTAGGTGCCAGAAGGTTGATATGGTGCTTACTAAATAAAACCAGCAGTACGAGCAACACTGTAATGTACACCACAAACAAATCAAGAGCATGAAACTAGGCACACGCGAATATAGTAAGTCCACAAGGAGACGAGCGGGATGATCGAGCACAGGGGCTGGAGCTGGAGGTGCAGGTATCTTCATGCACCATACGAACAAAGCAAGGGGGGACGTAGCCACGACGGAACTGCCACGGGTACCAAGACGTGCTGGCGTAATACTTTCGCTCCGACACTCATGAGGCGACGAACTTGTCGGCGTTCCAACCAAAACTTCGTAGGGCTCCACAGGGCTTCAAATAGAGCGTCCTTCGAGCGTCGGCGTCTCCACGTCACGACGCGTCGGCTCCCCTCTCCTGACTGTCTCTGCATTGGCGCGCGTTTATTATCGCGTCTCTCGCTTTCTCTTTCTCGCCCGTTACTTTTCGTCTCGCGTCTCGCTCCCGCGTTTGAGCAGGTCGGCGTCCATGCCAACTCGTGCACCGAACTGTTGCTGGAGTCGATAGTGTCCCGATGGAGAAATAGATGGCGCCACATACACTACATTATCCCTCCAATTAATTAATGAAAAAAAAACAATAAAAAAAAAGACTGAAGAGGCTCTATGAATGAGAGGTTATACAATTTCAAGTATAAGAAATACCAGCAAACTAAAACTATAATCCGAAATGACATAATCATTTATCTAGACTTTCTTGTCGTTAGACTAATTATCTAAGTTGCTAACCAAT
Source organism: Aethes cnicana (assembly GCA_963971205.1). NCBI lineage: Eukaryota > Metazoa > Arthropoda > Insecta > Lepidoptera > Tortricidae > Aethes > Aethes cnicana. The sequence goes on from OZ020281.1 coordinate 8,799,871, forward strand.
AAAAAAAAGGAGAACAATACAGATTGTCTACTTAACTATACCTACGTAAACAAAACTACATGTAATAAACATACACGGAATCAGATCAAGTCAACTACTACAATCAGGCTTTCAAAGTACAAAAGCAATCCTACATTACTTAGCATAAAAAGGTCGTCACATTGAAATAACATAGTCTAGGTGTTCTAATATGAATAGTCTGCAATTGAGCAGAAACCAGCAGTAATATCACCAGGAATTTTACAGTCACGAATAGAAACATTCTACTAGGCAAATGTACGACGTATTTACAGATATTTACAGTTAATAGAGATTATATTTACAGATATCTACATTATATACAGTGCATATTTACATTAGCTTAACCTACGACCTACGTCAAATCAGACGGATAAATAATTAACCTGAACCGGTTAAATTAGTTTTAAACATCTAGCATGAAATCCAACAACAACCTTATCACAAAACAAGCTAGTTTCCAAAACAAATTCTCACGAAAATTATACTAACATAATCTACCAACCATTTTACACACTACCTACACTGACCAAAAGAAGTGTCAACAAAGCTCTAATAACGCTCATAAAAGCAATGAAAAGGTTACCTATTCAGGTACTAAGTTACAAACTTAACAGCTAAACTGGTGACATTACTGTTAAATGGAACGCGACTAAATAAATCACAACAAAATGTAACCAACGATGTTACCTTGACTTATAGCTAATATTTGTGCAATATACATATATACAGTTATGTACACTATAATACATTTATACAGGAAGAAAGGAAGGCACTCTGATTAGAGCGAAGAAAGAGTTGCGGGACCTAGGTTGGACCCGACTTGGTACTGTAAAAAACCGGTTGGATGCTCCCTGGCGAGTCCAGGTTCAAAGGCTGCCTTATGGGATAGAGCTGACCAAGCCTCCCTTGTAATGAGCGGTGGTCAGTTCACTAACCCATGGCATGTAAGGTGACTCTAAGTTACAAAAATTAATGGCAGCCGGCCGCAGTGGAATATCTCGAAAATAAAAAATGGTGAATTTACGTGTGGGTGTATCTACTGATTGGCAATGCAATTCCGCTCGAGCAGGGTGAGTTACTGTGTCAATAGGTGGTGGTGTGTGTGATGTGTCTGTGAAGTGTGTGTGTGTGCCGATGTGAAAATAACCTCAACCTCACGAGGTTCCTATACTAAATATCTTAAAACTACATTTGTTAACTATGTATCACAAGGTATGACCCCATGGCCAACTTCTAATATTTACAACGTTACTAGTACATACTGGATCAACTCTTTACAAATTCTATGTGATTATAGCAAGTTACCTACCCTAATTTTGTGAGAGTATGTGTCAGGTCAGTAGTATTCAATGGGTACTAAGTCTAATGTTAGCGACGAGTACGTGTGAAAAGTTAGAGGAATTTCACTTGTCTGCGTGAAAATACTCAATGGAAACGGGTAACTATTTATCGTCTTTGGAACATAGTACGTCACCGTAAAACTATATTAAGCTAATAGAATAGAACTTTCACACTGTCGTCTCTCGTTGCCACTTTCATTCATCACGCTTACTAAAAAAAAATATATGAGGGAATACTATGAGGCGGGCATGCCCTGATATGAAGTACTATGCTCGAGAGACTATGGGAACTGAATATATGAAAGCTATATCGTGTCATAAGTACATACTTCTCACAAGATTAATCTTTAAATATATCATTAACATGATACAGACCCACTGGACTTTTATCTAGATTACCAAGTATGTAAGCATTTTCGGACTTAACTTCTAAAACTATAGACTTGACAAAGCGTGGCGCGAGCTTATTACTGAAAAACTCGGCGGCGTTTGACTGATAGTGTGCTTTGCGCCATACTATGTCGCCTACCTTATAGTGGACGGTATGTCTTCTTAAATTGTAACGAACTGCGTTCTGCTGATACGCTTTAAGCAAGTGCTTTTGAACGTCATCGAAAATTACTGACAGTTCTGACAAACTCGAAGTAAAATTATTTACATTGTCCAATATGATATCATCGACTGAACTGAACTCTCCTAAGTTATGGAATCTACCATCCAATATCAATTCTCTACCGTGCATGACAAAATAGGGCGTGAAGCCGTGTGCAGCACTCACATGAGAATTCAGTGCAGACTGAATCTTTAACAAATTTTTTGTCCAATTTCTATGGTTTTCCTCACAATAAGAAGCTATGGCCGTTTCTATAGTTCTATTATATCTCTCTATTGTATTGTTTTGTGGAAAGTATACACAATTTCTAAAAACTTTTGGAACATTGTACTTTTCTAGCAGAGAATTGAATTCTTTGGAAGTGAACTGAGATCCATTGTCGCATATAATACAATTTGGAGTGCCATAACGCAGAAATATAGCTTCTTCTAAAAATTTGTTAACAGTAGCCGAGTTGGCGTGCTTGAGGGGGTGGAACCATACAAATTTACTAAAGATATCGACGGCTGTGACTAAATATGTGTGGCCGGAGTAACTTTTAGGCAATGGACCCACCAGATCAACTGAGATAACCTGCATAGGGGCTGTTACTTTCTTCGGATGTGCCATTTTACCTGCCGGAGGGGCATTATTGACCTTGTGAGCTTTACAAATATCACAGTTTTCAACAATGGATTTTACATCTTTGAACATGTTAGGCCAATAGTACGTTAATTGCAACTTTTTGTAAGTTTTAAAAGATCCTAAGTGAGCCGATAAAGGGTCTTCATGAGTTTTACGGATGAGATCATGCCTTTGTTCTGCAGGAATCACTCTTTTCCACTCATAAGGTTTAGCAAGTGCAAACTTTGCTTTAGAATACCTGTACAAAATGTCGTTTTCTAATGCATAGTTTGTGAACTTGGTTGGAGTATTACGAACACCATTTACAATTTTGTTATACCAATCGTCTCGAGTTACATTTGTAGTACTTATGAGAGAGCCCACCTGTATCCTGGACAAAGCGTCGGGTACAGTGTGTAGTTTACCTTTTTTATGGATTACTTCAAAATCGAATTGAAGAAGTCTGGTAGACCAACGTGCGAGTCTGCCAGTGGGATTCTCTAGTTTGTACAACCATTTCAGACATTCGTGATCTGTGACTACTTTAAAATGTGTTCCTTCAATATAGTGTCTAAAATGGGTGACAGACTCTACGATACCTAATAACTCTCTCTCAGTAGTGCTGTAAGCTGTTTCAGCTTTGGTCAATGTCCTAGAAAAATACGCTACTGGGTGGTCGCGACCTTCTTCGTCCTTCTGGACCAGGGCGCAGCCGATTCCGTAGGCGCTGGCGTCTGTGTGCAGGAAGAAGGGCTTCTCGAAGTCTGGGACTTGAAGAACCGGAGCTGAAGTGAGCGCGTCCTTCAGGCTCTGGAACGCTGACTCTGCCTCGCTGGACCACGCGAACTGCTCCTTCGGGCTGGTCAGCTTGGTGAGAGGTCTTGCCATTTCTGAAAAGTTTTCAATAAACCTTCTGTAGTATGATGCCAAACCAAGAAAACTTCTGACCTCTTTAATGTTTTTGGGGGTCGGAAAATTAGTGATGGACTCAACCTTACTAGGGTCGGTAGCTAAGCCTTTGTCAGAGACCATGTATCCTAGATACTTTAACTCGGATTTGCAAAATTCGCACTTGGACATATTGACGGATAGGTTAGCGGACTTTAATTTGTTATATACTTTCTCTAGAGATGCGATATGACTTTCAAAATCTCTATTTACAATAATTAAGTCATCCAAGTATGAGAATACTTTCGCATACAACTCTGCATCTGTGCCAAATAATGTGTCAACTAACTTCTGCAGGGTTTGAGCTGCATTAGATAAACCGAAGGGGACTACGGTGAATTGAAGAAGACCTCTGCCTTGTGTTATAATAGCGGTCTTTTCTTTACTACACTCTGCTAAGGGTAATTGCAAAAAGGCTTGGCTCAGATCTATAGAAGATATGAACTTCGCTTCCTTAAGGCTGTCAAGGATGTCATCAACTCTTGGTAGAGGATAACTATTCTTTTTGGTAACCGAATTCAACTTACGGCTGTCAATACAAAGTCGAAACCCACCGTTCGCCTTTTGTACTAACACTACAGGAGACGCCCACGGGCTGGTCGACTCCTCCAACACTCCAAGCTTTAACATCTTGTCCAATTCCTCGTTGATAATTTTCTGGCGTGCTGGGCTGGCTCTGTAAAATCTTTGTTTAATGGGCTCGCCCGTCGTTTCGATTTTATACTCTACTAAATTCGTTCGTCCTAACCCATTCTTTTCAAAAGAAATCGAATCAAATTTCTTAATAACCTCATCCAGCTTCATTTGCTGATCAGGAGACAACACTTTCTGTTTGGAATGTGTTGTTGTCGCCTTAACTGGCACTGAACTAGGAGTCTCTACATGCGTTTCAGTCTGGCAAGGGACGTTATTTACAATAGGTTTCATATTTACATTATTATTTACAGAACTAGTTACAGGACTGGTAGCATGTAGCAAGCCAATTCTACCTACATTTGGAGACTCATTATTGAAAGAAACACAGCCTTCAATTTTGTCTAATAATCCAGACTTTTCCCAGAATTCTATACCAAGAATAAAATCTTCCGACAAATCTGGTACAATATCAAAATTCAATTCGGAAATGCACTTATCAACTTCAATTGGCAAACGAATACGGCCGACAATTGAACTACCAATACCATTTGCTGAAATAGCCGTCTCGTGTGGGGAACGCGTCATTTTGAAACCTGCATCTACAAATTGTTTGTGACTATTGTTACCCAAGATGTTCAAGTCTGCGCCAGAATCTAACAAACCTACGTATTTTTTATTCCCTACAGAAAAATCTACTACTGGACGTCTCTTAATACCTATGGGGATACGCACCGGAGCAACATTACAACTCTTAAAAAAGTTTTCAATATATACTAACCAGGATTTCCATTCTACGTCCGATGTCGCCGGTGCGGGTACTCGTTTTTTGAGTTGCTAGGAGTTTGTCGATTGCGCTGTGTTGCTGCCTCGGGCTTCTTTTTCGCGTCGCGGGTGCTCGGAGCTGTGATGGCTGCGGCTGTACTGGTCGTGACTGGTTGGATGTCCACGGCATCCACAGGTGCTGCTGGATCGTCCACTGCTGTAGAATTTTGTCGCGGTGGAGCACCGAAGGTTTCCTCGAGGCTGTCCATGTCGTGCTACTTACCAAAATTCGCCGCTAGAAAACAATAGGCCTATGGACAACACGCAAGTCCGAACTTTGCACAACAATAATAGCAACTCTCACTGTGGCACTAACAGCACACTGAGTTTCATTATATCAAAATACCACAAAATTACGCGTTCACAACAAAATCGACACCAAATGCACATAATAACAAATTAATTCGAACACGAAACGTCCCGCTAACATTTGGCATGACGCATGACACTTTAAACGTCATTCAACAAGAACGTCAAATCGAACTAACATTGACCGAAAATGGCGGCGTGGCGTGCCTCACTAAAACATAAATGGCCGCGGATTGAAATAACGAACTATATACACTGAACACTTAAAACTTATATGTTACACTGTACAAATTTTTACGAACTATATGATACACTGTACATTTACACTTGTTACAAAAACACAACACTGCACAAAATTATTACGCAACTCGGCAGAACTATTGCATCATATCGAACCTCTTGCACTTTGGGCGCCAATGTAGTATACTATGGGATCCTATGTGATCCACCGATACTAACTTACTTGCAGGGGTGGGTTCTTTAGGTGCCAGAAGGTTGATATGGTGCTTACTAAATAAAACCAGCAGTACGAGCAACACTGTAATGTACACCACAAACAAATCAAGAGCATGAAACTAGGCACACGCGAATATAGTAAGTCCACAAGGAGACGAGCGGGATGATCGAGCACAGGGGCTGGAGCTGGAGGTGCAGGTATCTTCATGCACCATACGAACAAAGCAAGGGGGGACGTAGCCACGACGGAACTGCCACCGGTACCAAGACGTGCTGGCGTAATACTTTCGCTCCGACACTCATGAGGCGACGAACTTGTCGGCGTTCCAACCAAAACTTCGTAGGGCTCCACAGGGCTTCAAATAGAGCGTCCTTCGAGCGTCGGCGTCTCCACGTCACGACGCGTCGGCTCCCCTCTCCTGACTGTCTCTGCATTGGCGCGCGTTTATTATCGCGTCTCTCGCTTTCTCTTTCTCGCCCGTTACTTTTCGTCTCGCGTCTCGCTCCCGCGTTTGAGCAGGTCGGCGTCCATGCCAACTCGTGCACCGAACTGTTGCTGGAGTCGATAGTGTCCCGATGGAGAAATAGATGGCGCCACATACACTACAATAGGCGGGGTTGGATCGCTTCATCTTGTCTGTTAAGCCTCAGCTTAGTGCAAGGCTATAAATTAAGAGATTCCTGCTAAGTCCCCATCAGTTTACGCGCCCCGCGGCGTTCCTCGCCGCCCTTCGAAGACATCGGGCTACTTGAGGGAAATGTCCAGGAACTTTTTTCTTTCCAATGTCTCCTTGTTAGAAACTTTAGTTCTAATTGCCAAAAATGTAGGATAGTCTAAAACAACCGTCTGTATTTGAAAGTTAACCAAAATTAAAGAAGACTTCTTGTTTTTATTTTGGTAAAATGAATCCACTCAAATACCTATGGATAATGGTTGTCTGGTGAAGGATTTTTAAATTATGTGCAATGCTATTTAAATAAAAGGCTATTGAATAATGCGTAGGTACATTATAAATTTAAGTCAAACGGGCGTTTATTCATCCAAGTACGAAAGCTCTCAGCAAATTCTTCAAAATGTAAAATATCGACAAACGACACAAGTAGTAACTAATAAAAGCTTAATTTAGTTTAATACTGAAATAGATAGTTTCTACCTTGGACATTTTGAGATCCATGTAATTTTTTAACACTGGTTGGATATTCTAATTCACGTTTTGCTATTAACTTCAGGAAGTAATCTCACCTTTCTGTCACAATATTCCGCCAAATTATACCATTTTCTAAACAGTTTAGCGCCTTTCATCGAAGCTATTTTCCTTGGCAAGGGCGTGTACAAAAGTACACCTACAACAGGACATAAAACCTATTTAGACCATTACAATAGGGATATCTTCATTGTCTGAAGGCTCTCGGGGCTGTTTGCATCGCCAACCGTAGCGATGGGGCCAAGTCGTAAGCTTTGAGTATTAAAATCACTCACTAGTCAATCCAGACAGATCTCTTTTTTATTAACCTGACGAATTTCAGCCTGAATATCTCAAACAAAGTGAGGTTTAATGAATTTACTTTAATTTGTTTATCGAAATCAAAATTAAATACATTTTCTTTACCTATTAATAATATTCCAGATTTGAAAAGTATCTACTTACATATAAGGATTCTAAGAAAAATTCTTCTACGCAGTCATGTTACTGAGATCTTTCATCATATTTTTTTCCAAAAAGAATGTAGTTTTTGGATTGTAAAGATTCAGGTCTCTTGTGTCTTTAGCCACAAAGTAAGGCGTTATCGAGGTTTAAATTGCAAATTTAATACAGCTATTTGCATCTGAAAGACGCTATGCTGAGTCGTCGTTTTTGTCGGCAGTGATTTGTACCCGTTTATCTAAAACCCTTATCTAAATTAGATGTGTGCTGGAACTCTATTTTGTTTAAATGTGGCCTTTTTCTTTTGTCTTTTTAGCTGAGTTAATAGGATTTACAATTTTCTGGCACTCAGCCACTTGTTGGGCACCAAACAACGTTATGTATGATATATTTTTGGACTTTTTAAAATGTATCAAAATTGTACAAAATGGGAATATAGAGTTGAGATAGTATCCCATTCACTATAATAATGTCCGCTTATTTGGAAACTTTTCATATAGCGTCTTTTTACTAGAATTCGTTTTGCATACATCCTCTTTAGATTTAATGCTTGTGAAAGATCTTAAAATAAGTCTCTTTACTAAATGTTTCATACGCTCTTACGAAGTCAAACAGGAAAACAATACAAACAAATTTTAAGCCCCTTTATAAGATACTTTAGAAAGGATTATTTTCAAGTGAACGCAGCCGGTCCAAAATCGTCATGAAACACGTGGGCAATGGCTCGTAACACAAATTAATATGTCCACTTCCTACCGGACGCCATGGCGTCAGGCGTCGCATTAAAATAATCAACTTTTCACAGCTGATTACACAGCGGCACTGATTGTCTAACAACAAAGTTTCACTTGCACCCTTATTCATGAATCATATCTCCTATTACCACATGTTAACGCGCACATTTGAACGGTTCTTGGTTCTTCAACGCTAATCGCTCGTGGTAATGAGCTATGCATTATTTTGTGTGCAGTCATATTCATTTTTTTCTGTCTGAATTGAACTACTGATCATTGTTTAGCGTCTCTAAACATTGAAATGGATAAAAATTCACGTTGAAAGCTATCAAACGTTCATAACAACTTTATTCTGATTGGATCGTTTACTACGTTACCATCTGTACTTCTTCAAAAGCGTAAAATATAAAAATGAGCAAGTAATTATTAACTGAAGTTAAATAAAATCGGAACCTGAAAGTTCGAGCTATAAGTAATTCTGGCTCTATGCTTAGGTAGTTTTTACTTGACTTTTAGGAAGAAAATCAAGAGCATTATAATACTTAACCCTGATTGATCAGGATTCGTCAATTTTCCATTACAATGTGTGAAAGTAACGCAAGTATACCTAAAATATTGTCATAAAGTTTCTCGACGCAGTGTACCGTGGCCGTTTCGGTTAGCGCACTCCCCTTCAACTTTAACATTACAAATGAACTTTATGATAATATACACATTCATTATATATGTATGTAAGTATGCCTTGCAAGAAAAGACGTAATACAATATAAGGTCAGGATAAGGAAGTAGTACTCTTTAAAAGATAGCAGATATGCTTAGATTTTATCGGGCATGTTTATTAAAGGTTTATTGCAGTAGATACCTAGGTGACTAAATAAAATATATTTCACTGTAACTTTTTTTCTGATAAACGACATGGCATATATATCGTTCACAGGTTTTATAGATATTCATGATAAGCAGTTACTTGCAAATAACTGCACGAGAAACTTAATATCTTTTAAGAGCGACTTTATTTTAAACCATGAAATGTAGGTATGTAATTCAGTTGACCGTAATTTCCGTTAAAGTTACTGTAAAGTAAAAATTACAAATTTTCTGATTAGAATGACAACTTCTTTATTTAATTTACAAGGCGTTGCCCGCAATTTCATCCTCATAATATGCGTACCCCATAATACCAGACATATAGATGTTTATAGTTACAGAATATTGAGAAAATGGATTGACCCGTAGAAAACCCGTAACCTGTTTTATTACTATTGTAATAGTACTTAATATTAATTAATAATAAATAATGAATGAAGTATGGACAAGGTGTTATATATAAGTGAAATGTACTTAAAACCATAAACTAACCACCAGAAGAGGTCACAAAGGCAACATTTAGATATGGCAGTGGGAACTATGCGTTTTACCGGGATAAAAATTAGCCTAAACGAGATATATGATATATGAGGCATATGATTATGTCTACTGTTCCTTGATTGTGTGGTGTCCAATAAAGTATATTGTATTGTATTGTATATATAAGACCCGTGATATATCTACTCTCATAAAATTTTGTGGCAGTCCGAACAGTAAGTAAGAAGTCTCGAGTTAAATAACCCAGACATAAAATACGGTCACGTCTAAAGATTTATTATTAGTATAGATACGAAGGTCGGATTTTTCGCTACAATACGTTCTGATCTGACTAAATTGATGTCACTAATTGATAAACGAATGAACAACAACACTCCAATAATGAAGCACACGCAAAAATAATCTCACTTCAAAGCCTGCGCTCGATACAAACACACTTTTATCTCAAAGGCGAACGTGTGAGAGGGATAAACAAACCTCTTTGCTTTGCCTTTTTTGTGCTTGATATAATGGATGTGTAAACTTGTTACTGCACTTCCTTCTTTATGGTAAAGTGATCATCGTAGGGGAGCGAGCGATGAGTAACAGCACGTAACTATACATAGATACTGAAATGCCTTGTGTATGTAAATCTTTAGTTTTCATAATTTTAAGAAGCCGTGGTGGCCTAGTGTTTCGAGCTACCGCCTCTCGTGCAGAGGGTCGGGGGTTCGATTCCGGCTTGCACCTTTAAGTTTACTTCTGTGCGAAATTCAACTTGAATTGACCACTGAGCTTTTCGGTGAAGGAAAACATCGCGAGGAAACCTGCACGCATCTACGAAGTAATTCAAAGATGTGTGTGAATCCGCACTGGGCCCGCATGGGGACTATAGCCCAAACCCTCTCGTGGTGAGAGGAGGCCTGTGCCCAGCAGTGGGACGCAAATAGGCTGCAGTAGTAGTAGTAGTAGTTTTCATAATAGCAGCCACCCTCTACAAATATATTTTTAAAACAACAAAATTAATGATTTTAACACTTTCACGATGATTATGATACGACACATTCAATGAAATAACCCTCCTCGTATGTGTACTATAATCATATTAATTGTGCGCGATATGCGTACATAACGGGAAATGAACTCATCAGCTATATAATAAAACATCTTCCATAAACACTTATCTGAGCGTTACGGTTTTTATCTCATCGTTTAACAAAGTCGTTTTTGTGGCTGTAAATTCGTTGATAGGTTGGCAAACATTCACTAACGTATCTCAACATTAAGTTGTAAAGGTAAAATTTATGATTTTCATAAACGGCAACATTACCTGCCGGTGGTCGTTTGACTTGGGGTAATTTACTTTAGAAAGAGATAAAAAGTTTTAAGGCTCCGACCATATTAAATTGACTTTTATGGTTCCGTTCATCTAGCCAGAGGTGACAGTGGGAGATTTAAAAATGGTTATTTCATCTACCATTAAAAATGTATAAGACATAAAACTCGAGTTTTAAAAGAAACTCCAAAGTTAGGTAATGTTTAAAAACTTTTCAATTCCAAGCGAATAGATTCTGCGTCACAATTCCCCATTACATAGTGATAGAGAGTGTCAATTACTTCATATTGTAGAATGTCCTCTTAGGTAGATATCTTTTATAGTTTTAGCAATAGAAATAAACTATATATTTAAACTAGCTTTTCCCCGCAACTCCGTATGCGCAGAAATATTAAAAAGTAAAATCCCGATTTTTCCCGTTCTCGTGGGAATTTTGCAAAATCCTTTCTTAGCGGATGCCTACGTCATAACATCTACCTGCATGCTAAATTTCAGCCCGATCCGTCCAGTGGTTTGGGCTGTGCGTTGATAGATCACTATCTCTGTTAGTCAGTCAGTCACCTTTGAGTTTTATATATTTAGATTACATAAATCAAGAAAAACAATTAAACATTCTTTTCAGGTTAAACAAACAACAACAGTTTACTTTTAAAATTTACTTTTCGTCGTCGTCTAATAAACGATTATCGAGTCAATCGGTAGCTGTCTTCTCAGTTTTAAATTAATTCCGTGGCACCCGTGAACAACCTTAATTGTTCTATGGCGTGTGTATAAAACACCCAATTCCAACTTGTTTTTATTTTTTTAACCGCCATTTAAAAAGTCGGCTTAGATATTTGTCCGCTGATTAGCATAAAAAGTAGGACTAATTAAATAAATGGCTTTTGGGGTTGACATTATGTTGAGATAACATTCATGTTGGGAAAGATTAACTTGCAGTCCACGGCATTATTCCTGAATATACCTATCATATTACATTATTTCGTTGTAATTGCAATTTTAAATATGTCTAAATATAAGCATTTCTCTATTTAATATTTTAATTTGAAGTCACCACTAATAATACGAGTTGTTGGTGAGTGACAATGAAAATATTTGAGTTAGACGTCCGTCCCAGCCTTGTTGGACGATTAATGAAATCTTAATCAATCTAACCGTACAATGGGAGTATTTGTCAATCGCTAAGCGTAAAAAATGTGTGAGCTAATAGATACAAATGCATGTGTCGATAGCAACAGGCGACGTATCGCCCGCATTCTGACCGAATTGATGCGTTCCAATTACGTGGTACGTTTACATGAACGGCGTTCAAAATGACATTAACGGGCGCGTTCACAGGCACGAGCGTGTAACAGGCTGTTTTTGAACCGCTCGCGAATGTGCATGTGAACGCCGTAGATCGGTCGGCTGTCGGTTTCCTATCGGTTGTTCGGCAAAGATCATTGCATGTTTACATGCACGGCGTTCAAAACGACACACAACGGCCACGTTCACGAGCACGCGCGTATAAACGTAGCTTGAAGAAGCGATGTTGTGTTACTAAAGGCCATAGAAAAAGTAAGGTACGTAAGCCTAGTACGACAACCTTCATACAACATTCAGTATACGCCCGAAATCAGTGCGATGACAGATGTCGCTGCTTCGGTAGCCTGTATGATTTGAAGTGCCCCCTGGATTGCTCACATACAGAGCTTTTCCCATGTACGCCGCAATGAAAGGAGCTTGTCACTGCTAAGGCCGTCTTGCACCAAGCGGCTAAACTTGGGGGGGGGGGTTTAGGGGAAGGTTTAGTTGTATCAACTTAATCCGAGTAAGGCTAATCCGCAGTCAGCGGCGTTGGTGCAATTCAACCTAATAATTAGCCTAGTGGAGTCGGAGACAGACAAAGAATACCTAGTCTTTTACAATAATGCGGGCTTAGTATCTATAAAAATCAATTTATCGTAGTTATCAATAATTTGCTTGTGTAAGTTATTTATATAGGTCACTGAAATAACAATATCAAATTCAAAAAAAATATTACTATACTGAAAGTAGTGTCTTAAAGAAATTTAAAATTCCATGATTTTCGAGGATGTTAGTTAAAATGAAATCCCGGGCGGACGTCGATCCTGCCACCATAATTAATTACATATTAAAATTACTAAAAATAAAAATGTTTCTATTGCTCCAATTAGTAAGTTATGTATATGAATATGTATATGTCGCTGCCTAGTAAGAGTATATTTATTTATTGACTTAATTTAGTCACAGTAACCAGTTAATTACAGAACTACCTAAACAGACACGGAAAATGGCGTAGAAACTAAAATTGTAGATAGTAGTAGTGTTAGTAGGTAGGTAGTAAAAACCGCATAATATATAATTTGGATTAAGCCTTCACGAGGAAAAGGCCAATCCGAATCCACACGCTCCCCTGCTTTATACAAAGTGACGGCAGCACAAAGCTCAAATCTCATTTATCTAAACAGCCAGTAGAAATCTCACCGCGTTCTCCAAAACGGCCTAAATCTTTGCAACCCTAATGCAAACCCTTAAAAATCAACTGTTTCGTAGGGGGCGAGAACGTTTTGAATGTGAAAAATAGACATTTAATAGGCGGCCGGCTATTTCGCAAATGGAGAAGTGCCGAGAAGGGCGATGATTTAAAATGGAGAATTCTTGAGTAGCAGGTCAAACGCCGAGGGAACTGTAAGGGTTGCGACGCATTCGGTCCAATGTTTTGTCAAATTCAATAAAAAAGCTTCAATTTCCGTAACTATAGGGAAGAAATCTGATGTACCATGGATGTACCACAGTAAATGTTTGCGATACATGCATAAATAAAAATTCCTTAATTGAAAGGAAAAACATTAATGGTAAATAGTTTGTAGTATAAAGACGGTATGTAGGTGGTATGTAGTTGCCTACTGTAGGTTCAAATTTCAAGTCGATATGAGTAATCATAACCAATACTTTGCACAAAGTTTCGAAATAACAAAGGCTGTGTGGTATGTTATTGGAATTGTTAGTTACTTTCTAACAGAATATTGTGATATAACCAGTTTTATCCGCCAAAAAGGTAGTATCAGTAACAGAAAAGGGATTAATGGCAGAAAATTCCAAATCCTGAAAAGCAGTAAATATCCCGGGATCGGTTAAAAACCGAGTTCTTACAGTCACATGCCGAACAACAGGCTGTGACGTCTCCAGGAAGCGGAGTGCAGGAAGTCAAGGGAAACAGTCAACTGTTAGAGCTGGGATAGGTCACGAGAGGTAGCGAGAAAGGCTGAAACTTACACAATAGATCCAACATCAACAAGACGAAACCACACCGCAGCCTGTAATGTGATCAAGAATTCACATGGTGTTACTATTAGTGGAATCGACTTATTCTACTATTGCATAACGAAAATACCTTGGTAAAATATTCAAAATTACGACTGGTTTGGCTCAGTTGGTGTCGCCCACTGATCCGACGGTCGCGGTTTTGAATCCCGCTAGGGGCAAACTTTGTGTGATGAGCACGAATGTTTGTATCCGAGCCATGGATGTTTAGTTTTTATTTACTGCTGGCTGGTGTTGTCAATTGAACTGAACTGAACTGAACTGAACTGAACTGACATGTATGTATTTCTCTATATAAGTATTAATTCTATCGTTGTCTAGCACCCATAGTACAAGCTTTGCTTAGTTTGGGGCTAGGTCAATGTGTGTGAAATGTCCTAAGATATTTATTTATTTATTTATTTTAAAATAAGTATGCAATTTAACCTTCGTCACACAACGAAAATAAATGCAACTTTATTTATTATATTTTTTTAGGAAAAGGTAACATTTCTTTTAATCCGCTCAATTGGCTCAATACAGCAGAAAAATTAAAAAGAGTGCATTTGAAATCAAAACAAAAAGGCAAGAACTTCTCTACTCGCAAATGAAAATGAAAATGAAAATATTTATTCAGCAAATAGGCCACATCTGGGCACTTTTACACCTCACTTTTAAATGAATTTAACAGAAATGAATTTACCAGCGCTTCCTAGACCCATTGCTTGAGAAGAAGCGCCGCAACAAACTCAGCAGAAGGCCTTTTTTCAAAATTTAAACATATAAATCTGTTTAAGTAGAAAATAATACTTATTCGTAGGTAGTCATAATCAATGTAACCCGATGCTATACGAGCCCCAATGCGAAAGAGTTCGTCCACCGTAGTTATACCGTTCATTATTTCGCTGAAAAACGCCTGATCTTAGACCGCGTCACCGCTGAAGTATAACGCACGCCGCCATTTTGATTTAGCCGTGTACGGCGCGAGTTAATTTATTGCTCACGAAAGTGTTTGAATTGTTAATGTTCTCGTACTTAGCGGTGTCGGAAGCGGCATTTACTGATTATTTTTATTGTGGCTTTAGGAGTTCATAGAATTTTGGGGAATCCTGTTTGGATTTGGAATGTTAACAGCATTGATGATGTGAAGCTTTGGTATTATTTAACACAATTTAAGTAGCTATACCCATTTCATTTTAATTGAAACACTAACTACTTTTCAAATAGCAGTCTTTCATAATCAGCCATATCAGCCTAGTTTCAGTACCTAATCTTAATACTACTACTACTACAGCCTATTTGCGTCCCACTGCTGGGCACAGACCTCCTCTCATCACGAGAGGGTTTGGGCTATAGTCCCCACGCGAGCCCAGTGCGGATTGGGGACTTCACACACATCTTTGAATTACTTCGCAGATGGGTGCAGGTTTCCTCACGATGTGTTCCTTCACCGAAAAGCTCAGTTGTAAATTCAAATTGAATCCCTAATCCCTAAACCAAAGCAGCACTAATATTTACCTCCTGTCGGCCCACATGTCCGTCAATATGAACCATTGTAAACAAATCACAATGATTCAGATCAGATCAACTATCGAGCCGGTCTAAATTTAAACAACCCCAAAGACCACATCGATAAAGTTCTCATTCGTTTTTATCAGTCCGAATGATAACCCCAGTCCAGGCGACCCCTCTGCGTGACGTACGCAACTTGACAACGTTAATTATTAACGAGGATTGATTATACCCCAGGTACCGTGCCTTCAGGATTTATACGACCTGCTGCTGTACGCGCATCAGTGGGACTCTTTAATTTTAATTTAGATCCTGCAGATGGAGTTGCCCTGATGAAGTTTCAGGGAGACATGTTATGAGTGTTTATTCGCTTCACGTGCTTAATGTTGACGCATGAGAGGGACATGTCGTGTCATAAAACTTCATTATTTTAATGCAGCATCACCTCATTAATTTAAAGTGAAGCACTATCTCGAACTTATTCAAACTAATAGACATAGACATAGACATAGACATTTATTTCCCAATATCAAATTACAGCATATTTTACATGTCAAAATAAGAGAATTTCACATTGAGATCGTCAGAAAGAATACAAAATAAAAATATAATGAAAATCAGGAATAAAATATTTCACCGTTAGGATCGTCTTTTTATACCAAAATAAGAAATAATATTAACAAATAATAGGATTAATATGGTACGATTGGTATGTCAAATTATATATTACAAATTTATAAATCTATTCTTTAACAGAATATAACGGATGTTCCAACAAAAGGTTCTTAAGTTGACGTCGAAACACCGCGTCAGACGGTTCACTTTTTAGCTGTGGTTTAAATAAACAGTAGTACTCGTATTTATTCCAGACTTGATTACTAAGTCTGGAAGCATTTCGAATGAAATATTAACGCCCAACACCAAAATAAGAAATGAAGAAACCTCGCAAAACACGTTGTTGCCCAAGTGAAAGCACAAAATATTTCGATATTCCTCCACGCGACAGTAAATTGCTCACAATGATTAAAGCAAACAATGTCGCCTTCCGAAAGAGATATCTTTTTTTGTGAAATACTTAGTAAAAGACGAATTCCGGGAACGATAAGAGCACGTCGCACGTCTGACGCCGGCGCTTGGTCCGAGTCACGGGCACAGTAAGCGTTTGATCAAATCTATTACTATAATAAAAGAGCAGAACCCGGCGTGTCTGTACATAGAAAGAAAAGTTCAAAAAAAGGAACGGGGGTCTAAGAATGTATGGTAGACCTCAAAACAGCGATTTTTAGAAATCTTTTCTGTCTGTCTTTCTGTCTGTCTGTCTGTTTGTTAGAGTTTATCTCGGAAACTACTGAACAGATTTGAATGCAGTTTTCAAGTGTAAATAGAGCATCATTTGGAGCAACATATAAGCTATGTTTGATTAAAATCGGATGTCGGAAAGAAAAGTTATCGGCAATTTTATATTCCACGCAGACGAAGTCGCGGGCAGAAGCTAGTAAACAAATAAAGAAGTCAAAATATTCACATCTTGACAATTAACTTTAGCCTTACCACTACAGCCTATTTGCGTCCCCTGCTGGGCACAGGCCTCCTCTCATCACGAGAGGGTTTGGGCTATAGTCCCCACGCGGGCCCAGTGCGGATTGGGGACTTCACACACATCTTTAAATTACTTCGCAGATGTGTGCAGGTTTCCTCACGATGTTTCCCTTCACCGAAAAGCTCAGTGGTAAATTCAACTTTAGCCTTATCTGAACATATTATGTGCGAAATTCAATTTGTATTAACCACTGAGCTTTTCGGTGAAGGAAAACATCGTGAGGAAACCTACACGTATCTGCAAAGTAATTCAAAGATGTGTGTGAAGTCGCCAATCCCCAATGGGCCCGCGTGGGGACTAATAGCCCAAACCCACTCGTGATGAGAGGAGGCCGGTGCTCAGCAGTGAGACGCAAATAGGCTATAGTAATAGTAGTAGTAGTAGTTATCTAAATAATAAAATTTAAAACGTTTCAGAATTTATTTAATACTAGCTTATGCCCGCGACTTCGCCCGCGTGGAATTCGGTTATCGCGTTCCCGCGGGAAGTACGCGTTTTTCCGGGATGAAAAGTAGCCTATATCCTTCCCCGGGGCCCCAACTATCTTCATGCCAAATTTCATCTCAATTGGTCCAGTGGTTGAAGCGTGAAGAGGTAACAGACAGACAGACAGACAGACAGACAGACAGAGTTACTTTCGCATTTATAATATTAATATGGATTTATGTGTCTTATTTCTGTTCATTTAAAAGACGGACCACAGGACCTTGTATCTGTATGTTCGAAATATCGATACTCTTTCTTTCCTTCTTAATTTTGACTGGTATGAGATGTATGTATGTATGCAGTGTGCCTTGTTTAAGGTCTAACGAAACTACAGTCCACTTGTCCCCAGTCAGAGTAAGATTCACAAGCACACACGCTGCTAACCTCAGTTTAGCCTCTAACTCGGGTTAAAGTGGGCTTTACCGTATCAAGAAAAACTGGTACAACATCCCTCCAAATGCTCACCCCTTGAGCCCTCATCCCGTCACCTGGTGGCGCGGAATAATTTATTACATTTCTTAAAAGCCATTACCGAGTGACACCGTCAATGGGCCGTCACTCCCTCCCGCAATTAGCATGAATTTTATAACGACCACGGAGGCTGTTACACCGCAACGGGTTTGCTTGGCTTATTGATCACACGTGTAGGACTTTGTATACATGGCAAAAGTCAGTGGTTGTGTTTCCTTTAGGTACTTATGCACGCTCCGACCGACGCGACCGTCTTCCACCGGTTTTAGCAGTATGCGATCGAAATCGGCAGAATGCGATCGAATGCCGCCGAATGCTACAGCATCGGCTACCCTAAAATAAATATAATTATATATATTTTGGACACATCACTCGGAATCAGCAATCCATGGAACGACTCGTTGTCCAGGGACAAGTGCAGGGCAAGCGGTCTCGCGGCCGGTCACCCACGCGTTGGACAGACCTGATTAAAGCTGCGACGCAAGCATCAATAGTCCAATGTTTCCGTAATGCCGAAGACCGCAACAAATGGAGACGCTTCGCAAGGAGAGCTTCATCAGCAGATGCATCGTCATGAAACCACGACCACTCTGTCAAGAGTGAACGACTAAGAAGGGACCATAAAATAATGATAGTGGTGGTGTAGGGGGTCAAGAACATCATAATTGACTTGGAACGACAAAGACAACGCTAGTCGCGAGATATTCTTTTTTTCTACTATAATCCGGTTTTAGTTTTTTTGATTTTTCAGCTGCGGTAACACCAAGACTCAATGTCCAACAATTTTTAACTACCACTGAGTTAGGTCAGGTTAGGTACTGAAAATTGATGTAGGTATTAGTGTAAAATTCACCTTAAGGCCGGTCTATATCCAGCTCAGCCTTAACTGTCACTCGCGCAACGAGTGAAAGAGAAAGCGCTACGCACAGAACGCCCGTTTTAGTTAGTATTTAACACGTTTTAATTTCTATAAAAAACCGTCTAAAACTTGGCATTTATGAGCTTATAGCTGCCATGGCATCAGCATATCAATGAAAGCGTTTTTATTTAATCTACCTGGTAATAACTTGGCTGTTCAGAGAACGTGCATTTCCTGTAAATAAGAGAAGTCCTAAATCTAAATCTATCGTCATATAAATCCCCTCATCCCACATAGCAGGGAAATGCGACGTCACACTTAACTTGGTTACACACCGCCACAGCTGAGAACAGCTACATCATTGATCGATTTAATCGTGTGGCTTGATAAAATAACTCATTCGCTTAGTATTGACTGCGTCAGAAAAAGCGTTATGATTTTTGATTTATGCATGCATATAAGTATTTAATTTCTCTGTCAGTCTCTGTATCCTAAACGCCTTGATAGATTTGTGATGTGTCTTTAGATTTGTCTTGATTGTGAGAATACTAGGTACATATGAAAAGTTTGTATGCAGTCTGGTTTTATTAATCCTCAAAAATCGATATATTTGGTTACCGGGTTTTATACTTAAGTCCTAGAGGCGAGTACTATCAGCTCAATAAGTATAGGTTTACCACTGCACTTTATTTGTTAGAATAGAACCTAAGTATTTTGTAACGGCCGTTTTTGATCGGTAAGAGTTCATCAGCCCCTTTTATGACTCACATACATTTTATTAGATGGTGCATCCAAAGGGCCTTCTCAAGGTAAAATGAAAATTGAACCATTTTTCTGTTACCCTTATACTGATTGAAATGCACAAATTTAATGATCCGTAACTTACTTCAAGTGGTAGGAATTGATTTTGCTCGGCGTGCTTCCTTTCCATGTGTTAATAGCATACACATTTAAAATAAATCGATCGATTTAAAGAGTAGTGTAGCTGTTCAAATCTGCAGCAGCATTTGGTAAAGTGATCGTAAATAAAATGGCGTCACTTAAAACGTTTTTTTTTTCTCTACTTGTTAAAGAATTGCTCGGTACGCCTCGTAAATTCCCGTAATAGGTTATTTCTGGAGAGGCGACGGTTATTTCGTAATGTCTCATGTCAAAGTGAACCTTTGCTCTTTAATTACAGTTTCCCATAAAATAAAGTGCAGAGATGTGTTTCCAATGTACCTATTTTAGTAAAAATATTTCCATACTTAGGTGGCATAAGTCAGAGGTATTTTTCTTACGCTTCAATGTACCAGATACTGTTCCATCGAAGTAATAATAAGTTTTCGTCTATGGTCAAAATATTAATCACTTTAGTATATTATAACTAATAATTTAGAGTCCTGTCAGTTCATATTAAGGCGGTATTAAGTAGGTAAATTTATGTGTCACACACGAAATGTGTGCCTATATTTTGTTAAAATACAAGACATCAGTTACTATGAGATACAAAACTGGAGTATGTATGTGCATAGAAACAGAAAATAAATATCTAATATTATAAATGCGAAAGTAACTCTGTCTGTCTGTCTCTCTGTATGTTACCTCTTCACGCTTCAACCGCTGGACTGATTGAGATGAAATTTGGCATGGAGATAGTTGGGTCCTGGGAAAGGACATAGGCTACTTTTTATCCTGGAAAAACGTATAGTTCCCGCGGGAACGCGATAACCAAATTCCACGCGGACGAAGTTGCGGGCAGAAACTAGTTTAACTATCTTCACGGTGCTAGTACTTTGTGGCCCTCCTAGCAGTGATCATTATTATTTGCATCTACTCATCTAGCGGTATTATGAACTAACTACTGAAAATAAACAAGCAAACTATAGCCACGTCAAATAAATGTCCGTCCGTCCGGTGCTCAATTAACATCAGATGAATGTAGCGGACCCGAAAATTGCTTATCAAATTTCGACTGAAACGGAACACCAAAATAAGTAGAGCCGTTATTGTAACAACTTTTATCCTGATTAGAGGTTTCAGTTAACTGGTGATGTCTGTGTCCTGACTATCGTAAACTGATCTCTGTTCCGTATTGAGGTGATATAGCTCAGAAGTTCAAGGTGGCCAGTCCAAAGGTAGTGGCCCAAGGAAGAGATTGCTGAAACAGTTATAGTATTAGTATTCAGATTTTCAGTGATTAATACAGTTACATGGATATAGGTACTAGTTTGATTAAACTTTGTGGCCGTTGGTATTTGAATTTGATATTCATTTAATAGAGAGATCTATTATACTAGCTATATTAATATTTAATGTACATTTAATCAGATACATTTACCATGATAAACTTTCTTCAAATGAAAGTTTAAAGCTACTCCTAAACTCAACAAAAAATACATTAGTTATATCCCAACAGGTAGGTGTACTCTAATTATTTCAAAAGAATCAATAAAAAAAAGAATGGAAGGAAATGGCAATCAGAAATTTTGTGCTTTGATCTTTACCTTTTAATGTAATGGGAGTTGCAGCTCAATGCAATCTTTCTGATGGTGGTTCTTCAGTCGATCCAACATCATAGACATTAAAAGGAAGGTTCAGTCAGAGATCATGGTTCTAATATATATCATGTAGTACCAGAGACAAGGTAATTATATTAGACTGTCAATCTCCTTACGTTACGGCGTACATCGGAAATAGTCAGGGCGCTTCAACTTTTCATACTTCGCCTGTACAGCGCCATCTAGATGTTGCTCATGGAGTTCAAGTTATAT
Source organism: Aethes cnicana (assembly GCA_963971205.1). Taxonomy (NCBI): domain Eukaryota; kingdom Metazoa; phylum Arthropoda; class Insecta; order Lepidoptera; family Tortricidae; genus Aethes; species Aethes cnicana. Next base: position 8,821,666 of record OZ020281.1, read on the forward strand.
GCAGGCTACCTAGGCAGCGACATCTATTATCGCATTTGACACTTATTTAGGGCGTACGCTGATTTGTTTAAAGGTTGTCCTTCTAGGTTTACGTTATTTTTTCTTTGGTAGTAGATAACTACTGGAAGAGCGTACTTGAAGTCTTTATGATAGAATAGGCTAACTAAGCTTGAGCTTTTTTCAATTTTAATAACCTCAACACCATCGAGAAAGAACTAGTTATTTGTCGGTAGCACTTTTGCGAAGTAAATCACACCATCACTCGCCTTCTAAAGCGATTAAGGACAACAACCAGTCGTCTTAATTGATCCAACTATCTGCGCCCCCATCTCGCGAGATCAACAAATTACTGTATTCCGAGTAACAAGGTGGTTAAATGAGTTTTATAGCGACTCTCTCCGTGAAAGCCCTTGTCGTATAAAAGTATTTTATTTCTCAGATTTAACTCAGAAAAACACGAAATGATGACCGTATGTAAAAGTTGGGTTAATAACTCGAATTTTCACACAGTCAGACGACTTCACTGTTATGTTTATTTACTCTATAGAGAATCGTCACTCGTCCTCATTACAATTAACACTTATACAGTTTTGAAGTTTTTCTTACAGTTGTAAATTAAGTATGTTTTAATTGAAGTGGTGTCGATCACTCAAGTAATGATTCTTACTTCCTTTTTTTATTTTTCTGTTATATATTTTCTACGAAAACTTTTTTCAAATCATCTTTATTACAGTTCCTCCAATCTAACGGCAGTCAAGCGGATGCCATGGTCTTTCAAGAAAACAAAAGAATTGAAAATATATTATCGACAAAATTTAATGTCACTCAGTCACTACTCATCCAACAATGTTTGTTGACAGTAATGACAGTGAAAGGCTGTAGATACCTATACACCTTTAATTTATTTATCTTTATTTAAATACTAGGCATGCACTTGACAGCCATTAGACTTGAGGAACTGTCACAACGAGGATTTAAAAAAGGATATTCAGTAACAGTAGGTATATGGCAGAAAAAAAAGGTTTCTGTTTCGCGATCATTATGCCGACAACTATTAAAAATGTAATTGCAGATGCACCAAGATCTTAGATTTGTGTCTTATTTAGATAGACAGAGAGAACGAGTGAGTTTGCTAAAGTAATAATTAGTAAAGTATGGATGAATTACCTAAACACAAATGTGACTTAAGATGGACTCCCACAACAGACCTGGGACCTTTGGAATAACCTTAAACAATGCCATGCACGACTGGATTAATTTTCACAATGCTCATAAAGGAATCGCCTGGAGTTCTGAGCGGGTGACGTATGTATGAGGATGCAGGAACCAAGCAATATTCAGATGTTACACCACTGAAACTCGAGCAAATTCAGTTCTTATTACCAACCAAGAGGTTACTGAGAGTCTTGTTTTGATGGTAAAGTTAAGTTTGTCCAGGTGCACACAGCTTAATTGTTTTTTTCTTCTTAATGAGGCACAAGTGGTCGACAATGGCAGTCATTGTGCCGTGACAAAACATAGAATATTGCTTCCCGTTAATTTGTCTTTTCGAGATCCGGAAAGCGATGAAAAAGCGAATCGTGGATAACTGTCTCTATCAGTATTTATGGCACGTTCGTTTTGACGCTATTTTTGCTGGCTCTGGCCGTTAAACTAGAGTTTTCTTGGTATTTTATTTCATTCGACGTCGTAATAATCTATTGAAGTGGATTAAGATTGTTTTCTTTTACTTTATCTGTCTTAATGAAGAGTCTAGTAAAAACTAGACATCGTAACTTTTAGAAGTTGAAATGTTTATTTCGCATTACTATTAAGTTTTTAACCCCCACACAAGAAAGAGTGTTTAAACTGGTTGTAAGTTTGACGTGTGTGTCTGTTTGTAGCGTCGTAGCTCCGCATCAGGATGCCAGTTTTTTTATAGGTGAGTTAATAAAGTAACTATGATATGATTCATGATAATCTTAACAATGATTGAAGAAAATCAGTCCAGCGGTTTGAAAATTATGGACTTTTTTTATGTCTGGGGATTTTTTAATTTGTAGTTTAATGTATGATTTTAAATTAATAAACTTTCTCATTCAACCACGAAACTGAAGTCAGAAGGCAAGCCACCTGAACAATGATCAATATTATAATTCTGACAGCACTTTTACAATTTTATTCGGACGCCGTGTCTGCATACTATTTGTTCGGTAATATACTCTAAAGTATGAGCGTAAAGTTCATATTCGTCGGAGATGTGCTTGGTACACAGAGGGTCCGAGCGATAGAAGCGTCTAACTGTAGCTCGTTAGGTAATCAAATTTGTTTGTCGTGTACTAACGAGCCTGCGACCAGGACGCAGTCGCCAGTCTGCGCCGTGACTTGCCTAATGATGGGCAACATCGATAGTCTTCGCAGAACTTGTCATATCTCTGTAGACTGGTCTTTGTTCCCAATATGGCGGCAGAATTGACAGCACTATACAACCGTTCCGTTATTATGTCATTTATATACACTGTGGATGTGAAACTGATCTGAGTTTAGCTTTAGAATTAGAATACATTGTTGCGTTCTTGTTATTCATTGTGATTATTGTGAATTATTTATTAATAGCAATAATAGCATTTTTCATTTATTTTAAATCCATGGATTATCTGATTGACTTTATGAAACCTCTTTCAGACCACAGATAATTTTCATGAGGATTACATTGCTGAATGCCAAAATCTCGTAAAATTAAACATTCAAAATAGTCAAATTAACCGACATTGTTAGCAATAAATCTCTATTTGTCTGTCTGGCCGGTGTCTGTCGGGCGGCGCTTTAAAAAAGGGCCGTCAGCACTCATTAGCACGTGCCTCTACCTACCCACTTCAAGCCATTTTATTTAATAGACTGTTTTAAATTTAAAATAGTTTTCCATATGTGGAAGTTTCTAGTACGTATCTGTCAAGTCATGTTTTTTAAATGAGATTTTAATGTCGAAATGTAGAGCTCAAGGAAGGCTTTATTTTTGAGACTTCAATTCCATTAAAAAAGTTCCACATTTAAAACACCAGCCCTATAAAAACCAATGTTTCGAAAGATCCAGAAACAAACGCTCTATAACCTAAAGGGCTTCTGGCTTCATTTGAATTCTAGATCACGTAATTGTGCAATTTCATCTTAATAGTTTCCTATTAAAAGAAACAAATATTATTTTGCGCAGAAACAAAATAAGAATTAACGCGTACCACATTTAAAAAATCAGCCGTTTTAAAACCACAAAAGCGAAAGGGAATAAAAATTCAAAATTTTCGAAAGTTTCAGAAACAAACGGCCGCTGGCGACGCCGCGCCGTGCGAGCAACGGCCGCGCCGCGCCGCCAGCGTGAGGGGCGGCAAAACACGAAAACTCGATAAATTTTTAAGTGCTCTATGCTCTCACGCCTGAAGCCGAACCCGTGCGTTTACAGCTGCCAAAATGTACGGTTCTGAAAAGTTCATTAATATTTAAGCGAATTGTTGCGTATTTCTGGCTTGAACGTATGAGCGATATTTGAAACCATTTTGAAACCATCACGCTGGCCATTTAATTGATATTGATACATACCTACTTATTATACTTAGCGCAGTATGCATCGACATCGATCATCGCAGACGTTCTCGAATTTCAAACTAAAGACGACCGATTATTACTGTATTAATATTAAATTAACATTTAATATTTCACACTCTTGATTTCTTTGGTGACTTTAATTTGTCTACTATTTTAACTAATTGTTTATACTTAGGTACTTGTAATTTACGGTAGGTAAGGTACATCTTTTGACATTTTAGGGTTCCGAACCTCAATAGGTAAAAACGGAACCCTTATAGGATCACTCGTGTGTCTGTCCATCCGTCTGTCACAGTCGATTTTCTCCGAAACTACTGGATCGATTAAGCGGAAATTTGGTATGCATATGTAAGTTTGTGACCCAAAGACGGACGTGTAACGAAAATTTGGAATTTAGCCCTATTTTTAGGGCTAAATTTGAAAAAATATTAATGAAGTTTTTCAAACTTTATCGTGTGACATATCAAATGAAAGTACTTGTTATGAGGATCTCAAATACTTTTTTTAATTTCTTTTTTGGGTCAATACTTTTCGAGTTATTTAAGAAAATAGGCGAAAAATTACCATTCCTCCCCCCCCCCCCTTTATCTCCGAAACCACTGGACCTAAAATTAAATTTTGGAAAAAATACGGAGGATAGTTATTGACCTATAGATTACAGGGAAATTATTAAAAGGTCCATGTTATTTGAAATCTATCATATAAAAGAGCTTATCCTGTGAAACGGTTTGAAAATGACGTCATTGAAAATAATCAAGGGTCGGAACCCTCTCCACGCGAGTTTAACTCGCTTCTTGGCCGGTTTTTTTTCTACTAGGTAAGCTGTTTTCATAATCTATTTAAAATGTTAAGAGATCCCATGAGAAAAAGGGTCTAACAATGTTTACTTCTATGTACATAGGTACACAAATAGATTGACGAAACAAAACATGCATTACATTTTACGTTTTTGGTAAATTTATGACCAAAATTTTTCAAGCTCGTCAAACTCTGGTCGTAAAAATGTTTAAAAGACATAATTGGATCCCTGGCGTTTGTTGGTTTTTCCATCTGTTTCAAATTAAATTTCAATAACTCGAGAGAAAAGGAGCTTCAGGTTTTGATGGCCCTCTATAATTTATGATTATGACTGTTCTGGTCTATTGATTTTGGTACAATCGATCTTTTGTACGATGACTTCAATGAGAGCCATCGTTTTTTGGTCACCAGCGGGCGCCACTGACGTTGAAGGCTGAGTTCGGGGCGGTGATTGGTGGTACGGTATAGATGTCAATGTCAAACCGCACAAAATGGCCAACGAATGCCATGGCCGACACCAACGCGACTACCGCCGCCCATAGCGCATTATTCACTCACGGTAACCCTCATTACCTAAATAAGGTATTTCTTTATATTAGTACAGAATATTTAATAGTACTCATACAGAAGGGCCACGGAATCACCCGCCTGAATCTAGCCCGCGCGCAATTTGCGTCCAACTCGCCTTAACCGTCATTTGTTTCAACCGGAGATGGAGAGTCGATCACTGGCCCGCGTAGTAGTACACACACATTTACAAGCGTACAGACGTCCTCGCACGCAAACATTGACACTTCATTCGAATTGTGTTCAAAATCGTACTTTTATAGGCCGTGTCCGCCCTGTGCATTCCAAAATTAGTACAGGTACAGCAGCCTCTCATAAACTCCTGTTATGAGAGGCCGCTCGCTCATAACATGAGTTTTTGGGCCATAGAACACTCGGGAGCTCAGTGCCGATTAAGGCCCTCACCTCACACATCTTCAATCATTTTTCTAAGAGTAGATCATAGTCATACAAATATATTCTTGTAGAAAATGACATTTTAAAGTACACAAACAACAAAATCTAACAGTTATAATAATTATCATTGTAGGAGTCGTGAAAACAGTAGAAATCAGAAATATGACGTATGGCGGTTCAAAATAAACGGGGCGCCGGTGTAATGAAGAAGACACTCGCCTTTAATTAAAACCCGGGATTCATTCGCGCCGCGTTAATTTCATTGCTCGCCGCGAGTGGAGGTGAACGCAGTAGCGCAATTATTAAAGTATTATATTAAAAAGCAAAGGTGCTAGTCAATTTAAAAAGCCGTGGTGGCCTAGTGGTTCGACCTACCGCCTCTCATGCAGAGGATCGGGGGTCCGATTCCGGCTCGCACCTGTAAAGTTTTCTTATGTGCGAAATTTCATTTGAATTAGCCATTGAGCTTTTCGGTGAAGGAAAACATCGTGAGGAATCCTGCACGCAGTGATGAGAGGAGGCCTGTGCCCAGCAGTGGGACGCAAATAGGCTGTAGTAGTAGTAGTAGTAGCGCTAGTCATCATCATCATCATCATTTCAGATAGACGACAGTCGATAGACGTTCACTGCTGGACATAGGCTTCCCCCAATAGTTAGTGCATTGATTTAATCTATTGCCTCTCTTAGGATCCAAATCTTGCCGAAACCTATAAATATCACTTATTAAACAAACCGAAAAATAGCGAAAACACAGCGAGCAAACAGACGGAGCTAAGCAGGGAGGAACTAACTAAGCAAAGCTAGTACTTAGTATGACTACTATGGGTTCTATACAATGATAAAAATACTGACGCAGAGAACTACACACATATGTAAATACTAAACGTACATTACTCTAGAGTAAAAACATTCGTGCCCATCACACAAACTTTGCCTCTAGCGGAATTCGAACTCGCAACCACCGGAATAGCGGGCAGGGTCACTCACTACCAACTGCACCATTCGATCATCAAATAATGTTGTAACGTATTATTTTCAGGGAGTGAGAAAAGCTTTCTTAAGAGGGAAGAATATTACTAGGCCGGTACGATACTCGCCCATACAAAAATTTCAAAAAGAGAAAACGTTCTTCCAACTCTAAATATTTTCCAATCTCCATGATTTTTTTGTATGTTATTGACACAGAGAGAACTTTGAATCCATTTCAAATTAAAAAAAAAGGGATAACCTATAAACCTAGTATTCCATTGTGTCAATAACATACTAAAAAATCATGGACATTGGAAAATATTTAGAAGTGGAAAAACGTTTTCTCTTTTTTTATGGACGCGTAGGAGGTATTCTTCTCTGAGCTTTTCATTACATACTGTTCTCGCTTCGTATTATACAATCTGCTGTGCCAGATGACGGGTGCCGGCCCTTTACAAAGTAAACTTTACAATTAAATCTATCTCACAGTTAAAGAAACGAAAGAGTATTGCAGAGTTTACCTTTTTTTAATTACGGTTTGTTTAAATTAGTAATTTGTAAAATCAAGATAGACCGTTCTTTATTACAATTTCGCTTTTTGTTCACATTATTACGTATAAATTATAGGATTTATTCATAATTATTATAATGATTGACCCTGCCCATTTATAAAAAAAAAATCGAATCATATAAACATTCTACTACTACTACAGCCTATTTGCGTCCCACTGCTAGGTACAGGCCGCCTCTCATCACGAGAGGGTTTGGGCTATAGTCCCCACGCGGGCCCAGTGCGGATTGGGGACTTCACACACATCTTTGAATTACTTCGCAGATGCGTGCCTCAGGTTTCCTCACGATGTTTTCCTTCACCAAAAAGCTCAATGGTAAATGCAAAGTGAACTTCGCACATAAGTAAACTTAGAGGTGCGAGCCGGAATCGAACCCCCGACCCTCTGCATGAGTGGCGGTAGGTCGAACCACTAGGCCACCACGGCTTCACATTCACATTAATTAAAATTGGTTCAAAAAATCTCGAATTCAAACTGCCAGAACAACACGATTATTACAAAAAACGTTGTTTTTTTTTCTAAACAAAGTGTAACAGATAGTTATCTGTGCATGTCGGTACTAGGAAGGTAGGAATGAGCGGAAGCAAAAATTGCGAGCATTTGTCAAAGTCCTCCCCGCGGAAATGGTGCATAAATAAGGTCCAGTTGAAAAAATGCGCGCGACCGCTACCATTGGCGTTGTAAAACTGACTATTGAACTTTACAGCAGTATAGAAAGTAAACCACGAAACAGCTGTTGGATTATTTTTTAGGATAATCTTGAATTGATTGATATGTTTAACTGAAATAATGTCTTTAAAATTCCAAACACCTCCCATCCTTACTGTGTAGATCGGAATCTCGAAAAATACTACAAATGCTATAAAAAATCAAACGCATTCTTATCACGAGTATAAAATTGTACTGGACGTTAAACTTACCTTAATTACTTGCATACTGGCTGTTAACAAAACACATTTTTTATTAAGGCGATCAAACATTCTCGATTTTCCACAACATGCGAAATATGATACTGGCTGAATTCAATTTAAAAATCGAACAGTAAGACGGGACACAACGACAGAACGTCACACGGGCCTGTCATGTCTGTCGAGGCATCCGAGTTGCGTGTCTCGGTTCCCATGGGAGACTATACCGTGGTAGAGGCAATGATCTATTGCACATTTTACGAAATAACCCATAAATTGGACGAGAAAGTTATCCTTCCGCAGTTTAAGTAATAAATTGAAGGCTCGTTACGCTATATGGATTGGTTTACGGTAATGCGAGCGGTTTTTACGACGTTGACGTGATTTTTTCAGAATAATCGGCAATTCCTTTTCCAAATTTTATTGCATTAAAATGCTAATAAGGCTGGTTAAATAGATCATTTAATATTTCCATATGTCAAATAGATTCTTGGTTACAGAAGAGACTTACCTACCAATTTTATTTATTACCGCAGTGTTTGACCCTGAAAGTATCATCATCATCATTTCAGCCAAAAGACGTCCACTGCTGGACATAGGCCAAAGGCCCAAGGCTCGCCAATCGGACCGCTCCTGTGCTACTTGCTTCCACCGGTTTCCTGAAAGTATACTTTCCATTATAAATTTCAAAATGTATAGGAACTTTTATTAAATTGCTTTTCACGTGTTTGTTCATAATTCACAGTTGAAGAATGTACGGATGTGATACTTTGTAATAAACACCGTAGGCGGCAGTAAAACGTGGTGTAAATATGCTTGTAACATATTTTTGAATACGTAAACGTGGCTAAGGTATAATTTCCTCGAGGCAGCCAAGATTAATATGTTTTTAGTGTTTTACACTTGCATTACGAATGAATGATAGTATGTTAGTTTATATAGTTTAGTTAGTATCAACATAAAGGTTTTTGTTAGTTTCCGTTTGTAATTTATATCTGAAAATTAAAAAGTCAGATTTCACTATAACTTTTTTTGTTTCTGTTATCCTACTAAGACTTTGTTTCATTGAGGTAGGACAAACTAATTAAGGCTATAAAATAACTAGTTTCCCCAGGAACGACGCGTTTTTCAGAGATGAAGGGATGAAGTAGCCTATCTATAATTATTATTCAATTTATTTATTTATTACATTTTAGGTTTTGTATAGCGCTCCGTGTTGGCTGAAAATCAGCGCTGCAGGTGTTTGACACCTCAGCATTTATGCTGAGCCAGCAACCTCTCCGCTGCCGTGAAAACACACACACACACTTGTTCCTATGATTTTCTTTTTTTTGTTGTCGTGTTTGTACTATTATTTTTGTGAATTTTTTGTGTATTTTTTTTGCTGTAAACTGTGTCTTCTGTGCAGCGAATAAATGTCTTTCTTCTTCTTCTATCTCTATACCACATTTCAGACGGTTTAAATAATAAAGCCTGAAGATGTAGGTAACAGACAGAGTTACTTTCGCATGAACAATATTAGTATGGATATGCAAAATATTATGAAATCTAATCATTTATTAAAAGGCTAACTGGTAGAGGTCGTTGCCGATGACCCTGCTAGATAACTATTATGTCCTTTGTTTTTATTGTGAGTATTTTATTGCTTGATATTGATGTTTCAAAGTTAATTTCGTGTAAAGTAGGTATCTCACTACCGTTTCTAGATACCTATGTAAAGTTCGAACATGTCCCCCCCCCCCCCCTGCCACGGACACGAAAACCACCGGCACGTATATTAATTCGTCGTCGCGAAACAAATGGACCCGATGTCCTCCTGATTGATATACGACACGGCACGTGTCCGACACGACGCGGACACGTCGGCACGCAGGGCACGTGTCCGTTTAATTAATACCATTGGCTTCGATGCGGCTATTGGTCGCTTTTTTTATTCCCCTGCGCTAGAAGGAGGGTTATGTTTTTCGAGTGTATGTCTGCAAGTACGTACCTATGTATGTATGTATGTATGTATGTATATATATATTTCTTTGGCACGCTCTGTAGCCTAAATGGCTTGATGGATTTTAGTATGCGTGGTGTCGTTAGATTCATCTTAATTGTGAGAGTGACACTGGGTATATAAAAATTGCAAAAAACAAAATGGCTGACTTTTGGAGGCATTTTAAACGTTTCCAAGAATATATTTTTTTGTCAAAGCCACAGTCACAGATTACAACAATATATAATGTGACATCAAAAGTTTGTTTGCAATCGGGTATATTATTTTTTTGCAAAAACCGAGGTATATTTACTCCCCCGCGCTAGAAGGAGGGTTATGTATTTCGTGTGCATGTCTATACCTATGTATATTTCTTCGGCACGCTCTGTAGCCTGCCTAAAAATAATATCTGTAACAGGTGTGTCCTTTCTATGTAAAGTGTTTATCAAATTATCGAAGAAAACAGCAGATATAAGTAAAATCTAACGGCTGATCGTGAAACGGTAGCATCTTGTCCCGTCCAAGTTATGTCTGAAACGTTATTGCACTCATAACGACGCCAGTTAGCATAACGGTTATGGTTATGGAACCGTTATTTGAGATATCGTTATCGTTACAGTTTACGCAGAATTAGGACTGACCCTAAAGGACCTACTAATTTAACGAACGGAATTGCCCCCTTATATAATAATTACACCTCTGTCAATGGCTGGTAGCTCAAGACTATTAGTTATTTAAGGCAAGGCATTCACTGCCTCCAACGCATATATGCGTTTTGCTGACTTTCCCGCAGTGCCTTGAACGCACATGTGCAAAGAGGAAAGTCAGCAAAACGCACATATGCGACGGTGGCAGTGAATGCGTTAAAAAATAGGTTTAGATAAACAATTTAAAACATTAACATTACCTAAATGCATTGCAAAATTTATCACTTTGTATGCCAGTACCTAAATGCCTAATGAAATTTTGATACAGTGAAGTAATCAAATTGCATCCAGTCTTTGCGCTAGAAAGGTTCCATCGAACCCAAACTAAAATTAGAAAAATAAAACAATAAAAAAATCTTTTTCTGAAACATGCAATGAAATATTGATATTATGTTCTCTTTATTAGCCTGGGAAGTATCACGTTTTAGGCGCGGCTAGACAATTGGTCTATAATGAAACTTCATGCAAATGTTGCAGGCCTAGGCCGGCAACTCACTTTTTTTAATTTCCATTTGATATATTTGTGACACAGCATCTTGGCAGTCCGCCATTTAAAAAAAAGCTGCAAGCAATATTTACTCTATGGTTCGCTATGACATTCCTCTGCCAATACAGCTATTAAAAAACATGAACCATATTTGCTACATAGGTATCGCAATTTTATTTATGTAAAAAAAGATAAAATATATTATATATAAAATATTATTTTATTTATTTATTTCATTGCATGTTTGAGAAAAGCACTATACATACATCGGCGGGGAACGGAAGTTGTCGGCCTCGTAAGTATCCGGCCTCACTTTGTTCGGCCGTATATATATAATACTCGGCCTGCAACAACTTCCTTCCCGGCCTCTGTAGTAATGTACTATTACATAGTTGCCTTTCAAGGACTCTTCATACAATAGAGTACCTACATTATTAGAAGCCTTAGAGTGCACTCAGAGATGCTATCATCATTGTTACTGGACTGAAGAGTAATTACTGCTGAAACGTTATAGGTACCTACTGGGTGCATGGACCAATTACTTTGAACACGATGTTATCGAGAACCTATCTGAAACTAGTTGTGTTTGTCATTTATATATTTAGTGCCTGGGCGACCGAGCTTTTGCTCGGGTGAAAATAGCTAAAAACTAATTCTCCTAGATATGATAGATGGATTTGTCATCCCAAAATCCCCAATATACCAAATTTCATCGAAATCGTTAGAGCCGTTTTCGAGAACGTGATTACAAATATAAATACACTAGCTTCTGCCCACGACTTCACCCGCGTGGAATTCGGTTATCGCGTTCCCGCGGGAACTATGCGTTTTTCCGGTTTAAGAAGTAGCCTATGTCCTTTCCTGGGACCCCAACGGTTGGGTCCAGCCAGTGAAGCGTAAATAGGACAGACAGACAGACAGACAGAGTTACTTTCGCATTTATAATATTACTACTACTACTACAGCCTATTTGCGTCCCACTGCTGGGCACAGGCCTCCTCTCATCACGAGAGGGTTTGGGCTATAGTCCCCACGCGGGCCCAGTGCGGATTGGGGACTTCACACACATCTTTGAATTACTTTGAAAAGCTCAGTGGTTAATACCTTGAATTGCTTCGCAGATGCGTGCAGGTTTCCTCACGATGTTTTCCTTCACCGAAAAGCTCAGTGGTAAATTCAAATTGAATTTCGCACATAAGTAAAGTTAGAGGTGCGAGCCGGAATCGGAATCGGAGTGGTTTGTACATATTGTATACTAACATTGACCTATAATTACATATGGACGAACAGTGCCTAACAGTATATGTCAAAATATACCTATGGAGCAAACTGAAATTAGAAAATACGTTCCAATACGCCTCTTTATAATATGTGTCACGATAAATATTTTATACAAAAGTAAACCTAACACTTTAAGATTTAAGTGTCAAATTTACAGAGCGCCAAATGGATGCCCGAACTGTTCTGGCACCCGTTTTGACGGGCCATTTTTTTCCGGCTGATTGTGAATCCTTTAAGTACTTTGCCAATCAATTCCATAAAAAAATCGTCTTCTGGTGGATGAAGACACGAAACAAGAAACTTAAATAAATTTGATTTGTTTATGAAACTTTTAGAGGACTACCTACTTGAATAAATTCGAATGAAGATAAACTGTGATTGTTTCGACTCACAGGCTAAAGGGCAAATAATTCACTGCAATAGAGAAAAAAAAGTGAGGAAAACACCATAAGCTACACATAAAATTCTATTGTATATAAATGGATCTATTTCATCGACGAGATTTCATCTGAAGACCACGACTCCTTGAGGGCCGGTTCCTATATCCACGTAACGCCTCGTTTTGCCTACGGACGGTTAAAATTTGACAGATTCTCTATGGAACAAATGTCAAAAATCAACCGTCCGTAGGCAAAACGAGGCGTTTCGTGGATATAGGAACCGGGCCTGAGACGGCTCTATTGCTAGTGTTCGCCCATTGTTTCAGCACCAACGAACTTTGGCGCTCAGTTTAAAAATAGAACCGATAAGTTCCACAATTAAATCGAAGAGCCATTGTTCGGCGTTCTCCGATTGGTTCAGATGAGAAAGCGTGAAAACAATAGGTTTTTAAGCTAGTAGTTTAGGTAGAGATTAGGAATAATAATAGAATATCGACGTTTTACGTAGGTATTTTTGTTTTATCATATTTAAAATCATCTCCTGTCCAAATTTTCAAAACTAAATTATATACATAGACATAAATAATACTTCGTATGGACCCGGCCTAACGTAGATACATGTCATGTTTCCCCACTTCATTGGAGTCCAATCCAAAGTTAAACTTATATCGTGACACTAAAGCTGGGTCACATTTTTTCAACAACGAGACGAGTTTTTAGATACTGAGAAAAGTTTTTTAAAAACGCTTATTGTCACGCACGCTCGGTGACAGAACTTTGGATTGGACACCGTGGAAGTGGGGACATATTACGTGTACGTTAGACCGGGTCTATATTATTTACGTCTATGATTATATAAGATACTTAATGAAAATTGTTTTTATACATTGGATGAATTCTTTAAACATAAATTTTAATGCCTCTATTGTGAAAATATTTATTAACATTATATCAAACTTGACATTGTTATTTTATTAGGTTTATTTTGTGACATTACTATAATAAGTACTATTTTTCTACTGGACTGGTTCTTAGTTTAATCCATTTGTACGAGTAGTTTATAACATTTTGAATTATTAGCATAGGTATAAACATTGATATTCTGTTCTAGAAATCTATTTTCACATGCCAGTACCGGCGGAACATATTATAGCACATGCATGTACTTATCTTGTAAGACCTTTATATATTACCATATATTCTTGTGAAATAAACTTTCATTTCATTTACCTATACATATATAAGTATTATTATTAATTATTATCAAAAGTTGTACTTTGAAGTACATCTTTTAGTCCTAAATGACAAAACCTTAATGAACCATAATTTATTTTACAGTTCATTAATTGAAACATACTTTAAAATTTTATTGCGTAGGATTTTTAATATCCATTAAAGTCCTTTAATGGTTTGACAATGCATTTTTTGCAACCACTCAAAGATTTTAATATGTCGTAAACTATAATAACACGTTTTCGTTGCCGTTGTAGTTGTAAACTATTGCCTCTTACTGGTAAAAGGATAGGGTTTAAATTGTATTGAATGCGCGTTTAGTGCAGGTAAATATATTTTTGTAGGTGCAAGCACTGCACCACGTTTATTTTGCCTGCGATTTTGCTCGCAGCAGCGAGTTGATGTCTTATTCACTGGAGATATATTTGCTGTTGGCTCGGCAGTGGAAATTTTAGTTTCTCATTATGTTGTTTTTTGGGAAGACAAGCCCTGAGTGCGACTGTCTTGGTAGGTAGCAGGCTTTATGTCTCCACGAAGCTGCTTAACGCGTCACAGTAAAATGCTTTCCTGGTACATTTCTGGCTATTTTCCGAAGACGAAAACATTGTTTCACGTTTTTATGGAATCGTTGGAAAATAATATCTCTGTAATAAAACATCAAGTTTTATTTAATGTTCCGCGGTTTTCCACAGTATTAAAATATGGGCTAAAAAGCAAGTAAGTATTCACAATCACAACAATTACTTTTTGTCAATCTTCTACATACCTACTACTAATAACAAATCTGAAAAATTAAAATATAAAACGATCAATTGTGCCCTCGAGGCACCGAAATGCGATATAAATTTACTAAACGAAAAAACTATTTTTATACAAAATCTGTACGTGTGCTTGTTGGTATGTATGTCCGGATTTAACTCTAAAACTACTAGTTAGATTATAACAAAATTTGGTATGCGTTTATATCACAGGATACTTTTATCCGCTATTACTGAATTCCATATAGGCTTAAACTAAGTCGCGGGCAGAACCTATCTTTTTTCAAATACCTATTTAATATTTATATTTCATTACTTGAAGCATTCATACTCATATAGATATAGTCAAATAGGGTACCAGAAATAACACCCAACACTTACCAATTTTTGACTAAATATGACATACTTATGATTATAAGCTTTGCTGAGAATCATTCACGAACTTACCTGGAATAAAAAAAGCATTTTTAATCAAGGCGCTTCCTATAAACAATTTACACTTTCCAATTGAAAAAAAAACTTCGCTACCCTGGTAGTGACTATGAACAAATCATGTTAACAATTAATAAAAGTGGTAAAATACAATCAAACCCGCTCCAAAATCTGATAAATCGAAATAATTTGTTATACAATAATGAACTTTCAACGATCTATGAGAAATCCAAATTCCATTGTTTTCTTACGGCGACTTATCGGGTTTATAGGGGTTTGATCATCCACCACCACTACCACCAAAACAGCCTATTTATGTTCCACCGCTGCTGGGCACAGGCCTCCTCTCATACCATGAGGAATCCCTCATGGTATGACAGGAAGCCGGTCCTCACGCGGGCACAGTGAGGATTGGGGACTTCACATCTCTCAATTAATTCGCAGAGGCGTGCAGGTTTGACAATGTTTTCCTTCACTGAAGAGCTCGGTAGTAAATTCAATCTGAATTGCGCACATGTATACCTAACTAAAGTGAGAGGTGCGAGCCGGACTCGAACCCCGGACCCTCTCCGATCATGTTTGAACTAATTAGCTACATGTGCTGTAAAAATTCCGCAAGTAAATTGGGTCAGCGAACCGTGGGTTTTCATTTCATTACCGAAAAGATTAAATTTTCCATGTCACAGAGTAACGGCTTTCATATGCAAATTATTGTGGCGCTGTGACATATGGGACGTTGGGATGGAGAAATAAGCAAGTTTATGTAGAAATACAACTTGTAGTCACTTCCTTTAAAGTAACCAAAAGAAATCTAACGTATTCTAAAAGCACCGGGACGTACGAAAGAGAAAACGAGAAATTTCCTTTGAAAATTGAAAAAAAACCCCCGACCTTCCTACCATCAGCAAAAAACCGATAATTTTCCAACTACCGAACCAAATTTCTCCAAATACTTTAATATTTATTCTAGTGAGTTAGGCAAGTGTTAATAGCATATAATTCTTCAAATAATAGGTATGCTAAGAACACTCGATTAATTCACTTGTAAACCACCACTCAACAAAAAAATCTACAATAAAATCGGCTCGAGCTAGGAAGCCACATTACACAGATACACACAGATAGTAAACCACGTGTGTGTTTACTATCTGTGTGTATCTGTGCGTTGTGCGTTTGACGTAACGTATGTCAAACGTACAATCACCCCTATTTTTGTGTGGGAGTAAAAAAAAAAACAATACACGTTCGCCAAACGTCACTACATTGTGTTCCCACACACCATGATATGTATTTAGTCTCCACACCATATCAATCCGGCGGCGGCGCGAGGCTGGTTCTGAATTCAAATAATAAACCAAAAACAAACGTAGCCGTATATTAATGAATAATTATTCCCTTTGAGCGAGCATGAATAGAGAAGATGCGTTTGATCTGAAAATTTATATTTTGGTTTATGTGCATAACGGTTTATGAATAACCCTTTATCGGTAGGTATTGATATTTTAGGTGTAATTTAAATGTACCCCAAGTAAAAACTTTGATCAAAAGGTTTATAACTATACCTACCCAGTCTGTACAATAATAAGCCACATCAATTGATGTCACTAAGTATGTCATATTGTACAGATGTCATGAATATCATTGTCAATCGACAGCGTTCGCTATTTTCGGAGAACTTAAGAGAAATAAAATAACTGTTTTTATTGAATAAAGCT
Source organism: Aethes cnicana (assembly GCA_963971205.1). Classification (NCBI taxonomy): domain Eukaryota; kingdom Metazoa; phylum Arthropoda; class Insecta; order Lepidoptera; family Tortricidae; genus Aethes; species Aethes cnicana. Next base: position 8,838,429 of record OZ020281.1, read on the forward strand.
GGATGAAACCAATTCACACTAACTAAATAGGATGTTGTCTAATTTAGAAAAAAAAGATATCTATTTTATACAAATACGTTTTACTGGCTTATTATTACTAACTATCGAAAATTCTAAAACATAATTCAACGCGCAGATTCTTAGCAATAAGTTTTCTCAAGCTACTAAAGCTAACAATGGTAGGTAAAAATAAAAATAGTACCATTCCATCATGTAGGTACTACACAATTGAAAATGGCACAGTTCCCGCAACATACTCCGAAGTACTTTTTCGAAACTCAAGTTTGGAGCTCTCAAAGCATTTTGTTGTTAAATAGAAGCGAACTCTGTTGTAACCCATTTACGGTTGTTCAAAAACAATCGCGGACTCAAGTGTCTGAGGTTAATGCAGTGTCCTGTCGGCCCGGGAGGGCAGTAAACACGACTGTACACAGCTAGGTACCGTTGGTGAGACGTGAGAAGTGAACGGAGATAACGTGAATTTCAATCGAGTATTTAGACTTGATATAATTCTGTTAAGATCTTCACATATTTCAATTTCCTGTGGTACTAATAGCCCGCTTTGGTCACATTATTTCCGTTTCCGTAGGAATTTCGGAAAATTGTCTCTTAGTGCTCGGCTACACTCCAAAAGGAAACATACAAGCCAAGCTATCTACGACCAGTTTCGGCTGTGCGATGGTCGATTAGCAGTCATTCGGTCAATTCCTTGTTTTTCTTTTCATATGTATACACCAAAATATAGAGCACCAAATTAACAAGCCTTGCCACTATACTACTTTTCACATTAGATTTTAATTTTGGATCTTATTTAAAACACCATTTTTGGTTACCTATCAACGGGACTCTATAGCCTTTTGGCATTCAACATCGAGAATGAAGCGAGCTAAACGTGCAATTGTAAGTACGTCAATCGTCATTATTATCTCGCCTCACCGAAAAATTACCAGCTTCGAGAACCATCGATAGAAGTGTCAACGTTTCGAGTAAAGTGCACTCTGAGTACGAATGAAAGTTTTGCCCGCATTTCGTTTGTTTTTCCCCAGCTCCGTATATTTGATTTGATTTATTATACTTTGAAACTGTGCTCGATTTGTTGCCATTTTAGATTTGTTACTTAATGTGCTATACAAGCTAGTAACTGTAAATTGCGAAATATTTGCGAAGAATTTACCTACGTTTTTTTTTCGTAATTATTTTCTGTCAAATTTTACCTTACCTTTACCTTATTAATGTAGTTTGCAGTTCTTTTAAAAATCCCTTAAAAAGACCAATGTTACACATCCATTCGGTTTAGAAAAAAATAAGTAAATAACAACCGTAGAGGCTGAAACCAATTTAGAGTTTCGCTTCCTTCTGTTTTCTTTTTTTTGTGTTTTTTACTAACCAAAATTCACGGTGTACAGTACCTACTCGTATGTTCATTTACGATTCGTTTGAAAATGCACCCGTAACGGCTTTACAGGAGTGTCTGGTAATGACGAGCATGTTCAATAAATATTAAATTATGGCGGATAATTAACACAATTACCGGTTTATCTTAATTAACATCGACGAATGTCATTGTCTTCAATGGGCAGTAAATTTACATATTGATGCAAGGATTTAGTGGCCAATGACAATGTTATTCACTGGATATATAGGTATGTATTGATTATTCATACCTACGTCTATACTAGGTACTTCAATACTTTAAACGTGATGGATGGACGTGATGTTTGTTCACTCAATCACTCAAAACTGCTAAACGAATTTGTATGTATCACAGGAATACATTTGGTGAGAGAAATCAAATTACAATTATGTAGGTATTTATTGTCCAAGTGCAACGGCACTTGTACAGTCGAGTTCATTAATATATGATCACTTTTGGACCTTATTACAAGGGAGCAAGGTGTAAAAGTGTGTATATATTGGAGAACTCGATTGTACAATGGTATATTTTATGTTATGACACAGTCAAAGACTACATAGTTATAAACCCTTTTGCGTGCTATATCATAATAATAAAGTCTAAATTAAAGTCTTTGCATACAAAATGACAGCTGAAGTGTCATTCGTAGAAGCCGCGGCGGCGCGACGTTTGTCACACTGTCTTTTGTTTCGTCATAACTCGTGCCTCGTAAACCTCGACCACCAGCGGAGTTTCTGTCCGAATACTAAAATTAGTCTTTTAATTGGCGTTTTTGTGATATTTATCATAAAAATTAGATACCTACATGGGGTTTAAGTTTCTGATATAGAATCTAGTCCCTATCTAGTAGATAACTAGTCCCTATTTTGACGATCTTTTTGTGGAGATATTTAGCTAGTATTTTAGCTTGAACGTTTGAAAAAAAAACAACAATGAAATTAACTAAAATGTTAAGATATGAATAGGTATAGTCCTAACATACCCCCATGCTCTTTTTATGAATTAACTTACCAAAATAAATTTAAATAATCCCCAAGGGTGCTTTTCCGCTAATATATCACTTATGGATTGTACATGGCATTTTGCTTCCGATAATCCATAAATAGGGGCCATATTTTTACCACTTAAAAATATGTTAGCGCTTATCCACATCCTTTGAAGCCGACATCATAACAGAACGGACCCAAACGAGTGTAAAACAACCAAAAAAGTGAGAACCCCCAGTAAACACGCTAATTCCCTCTAAGAGATACAATTTTAAATAGAAAAGGGAAACGGGGTAGTTCAATGCAAACTGGGAATGCATGTTGCCATAAATACTCAGCGAGATGCATCGACAAACTTACTTCTGCCGTTTAATGAGTGGGCTTTAGTTCGTGCTGTGGCATGTTAAAGCTGAAATTGTAATGAGTTTTGGTTGCGGACGGTAATGAGGTTTCATGTTTTACAGTAGCTTTTAAATAGACGTTGAAAGAAGTCGACAGGCAGCTATCAAGATGTCCTAATAGGCGTATACGCCAGAAATAATTTACAAATTGCGTCGTTGTCGGGAACCATTCGTGTTTCGATCAGTGTTCGTTGCTTTTTGAGGTTATTTTCGGTATCCCATTATTCAATCTGGGCTGCATTAGACTTTTTAAAGGGATTGAACACATTGCCGTCGTTTTTGATTAATTTTTAATTGATTGCAATTTATCTGTTTAAGAGCTTTTTTGGAGCTCCTAATATAAATATTTCATCATCATCATCATTTCAGCCGAAATACGTCCACTGCTGGACATAGGCCTCCCCCAAGGCGCGCCACTCAGTATATAACTATTTATTTTAGACAAACTGTAAATAAATGATCTCCGCCTGAGGTTTATTAAAAAAATTAGCTGTAGAGAATTAGGCTGAATTATCAAGGGCACTTCAGATTACCTGTCTACCTGTCTGTTACGACTATACTTTCCACCAAAGCCCCTAAACCTGAACTTTAATATGAAATTCCACACATAAGTACGAAGTAACGGACAAAAGGCTGGTTATGGATAACTAGTTACAACTAGCTAAATATATTTAGTACAAAATTAACAAATATGCTATTTATAGTAAGTAGGTATCAAATTATTTCAGTATCAAGCAAGTGGGCCTCAAGTACGAGAGTTCGCCAGCAAAGTGGCACTATCCTTGGCTAAATTTACACGACTCTTGTGGTGCTGCACTCGACGAACCTTTGTGCTCTGTGCGTGGTGCAAATGATGAGTGAGCAGTATTAGGTACCGAATAAACATGTTCTGTTGCTATAGTTTTAAACATTTTGTAAAGGTCACAAAAAACAAGTGTTCCATATACTACTACAACAGCCTATTTACGGCCCACTGCTGGGCACAGGCCTCCTCTCATAACGAGAGGGTTGGGCTATAGTCCCCACGCGGGCCCAGTGCGGATTGGGGACTTCACACACATCCTTGAATTACTTCGCAGATACACCATCCACATCCACACCACACCACCACCACCACCATCCACATCCATCCTTCCATATACAGTGAAGATTAATTGGATGTGAAAACAAACTCTATGAATACTTGAGCCAATTTTGTACTACCTATTAGGTAGATACATATCTTATGAGTGCAGTTTCTTTCATTTTTATCACCACATAAAAGTGTCATGTAATAATTACCTATATACGCAACGAAGAATTCATGTCAATGATTATTTGAATTTCATAGTACCTATGAATTATGTTTTTAATGTAACAGTCCACTAAAAATAAAGTTAGTAGGTACTAGCCTTCGCCCGCGACTTCGTATTATTACATATTAAAACGTAAAATCTCATTATTTCCCGTTCCCGTGAGAATTTCGGGAAATTATTTCTTAGTTCTCCTCTACACGCCCCACGGAACCTATCATGCTAACTTTCAGATCAGTAGGACCAGTAGTTTCAGCTGTAAGTTCGTTGCCATCAGTCTATCAGTCAATCGGTAACGGAAGAGTTTGCATGAAATCAAACAAAGAGTTAGGTGCTACGGTTCATGAATTCCATCATCAAATGTTTAAAAATACTTTATGGCTAGACAGCAAAATGATACAAGACGCGATTTTTGAAATGTTACAAGTCATTACACAAAACATTGCTCTGTTAGTCATTATTATACAAACAAAATAATTACGTAAGCTTACTTATTGTGAAACTTCAGAAATCTTTATGATAAGACTTTAAACTAACGCATTCATTTAATTAAAAAATGAATGCTGTAAATGCATGGATGCAATGGATGAAGTAACAAACAATAATTCATGTTAAATTCCCTCTATTTCCGGAAAGTATTTGAAAGAAACTTCCAAAGAACAAATAAATGAAGTCGTTAAGAACGTAAACTCGTCCGCAGCGAGGCATAAAATTATCCACTACCGTTTCTTCATTGAGAAACTTCTTCATACGAACTCGGTTAACTTAACACTGATCACCTTACAAGTTACGAAGTTTGGAATTTCAGGTGTTGGATTTAAAATTATCGTTAGGCAATTATTGACTCATTTTCAGTCAAGCGGTATGAAAGATTTTCTAATAATTTGTTTAACTAGTCTCAAACTTAAATACGTGTGTACTTTTTGGATAAGATCTATGATATTTTGTTATTCAATCAGTTCTTTTCGCTTCTGAATCAAAGCTGTTCAAGTGGTGTTGAGTTTTGACTTACTTATCTATTTGATTCGAATCTAAGTTCCATTTACTATATCTACAAAATACCTCGCTACTGACGGTTACATTTTGACATTTAACGTAGCCAAAACGTCAATGATCAAAACGAGGTAGGGAACCGTGCCTAAATAACTTACTTACATATTAATAAACTGACAGTATCTTACCTGATACCTATCCATTATCGCTGCGAGATGAAATAAAAGTATTTCTTTTTGTCCAATATGTTGTACGAACAACTTCTTATCTATAACTTTGACAATGAAGAAACTCGAATTTAATTTATTTAAGCCCAGTTTTACATTCCATCCCCACAACTCTTCAAATGCCTAGACAAGCCGTCAGTCGCGACACGATATTAATTTGATCTCGATTTAATAATAAATGCGCTGTCAAATCGTCCGTCTGTCAGGTTGACGTGAAATTGCTTTCTCTCGACTAAAACAATGCGGTGTAGCGTCTCACGCGTCATAATCCGCGAGATGATACATATAGGTATGGAGTGTGGTATGTGTCTTGGTAAGGAGCGCAATCTTATATGGCGAAACGTGTCCAGCGGATTTGATAAGCAACAAAACAAAACACACTCTCCTCACAACCGTTTTCGCTGCGTTTTCGCCTCAGCAGCGCCATCTGAAGGCACTACTGCAGGCTATCCGGCTAGGTGGCTTGACACTTGTGGCGACCGCAGCGCCCCCAACCTACCCGATTTGGTGTCCACTTTTGGAACTATAAAGTTTGTGCTCCTTCACTTCAACCCTCCATACATATAGGTTTGTAGACATGGCAACGGTATTAAAAAAGCAGAGACAAATTCCTCAATGTTCGTGAATCCAACGTATTCTTGTTCGCTCACGAGTGTGTTCGAGGTGGTGATTTAAGGAATGTACCTATAGCTGCCAATGTCAAATAGCGTAAAATTACCGACGGTTACCTTTTTTATAACAATGGAAAACGAGCGCACAGCCCACCTGATGGTAAGTAGTCACTGCAGACCATGGACATCGAAATCCTGTGATCCCCATGAAGAAACCATAAGATCTCGAATGCGTTGCCTACCCTGAGGCCTAAGATGGAATGCCTCTGTGCCAGAAATTTCACCGGCTTGTTGGACACCACCGTTACGCCACTAGCGGATTTTTCACTCTGTGACTCTAATCATCAACATTAGGGTAAGTAAGGTTGTAATATTTTTTGGCACGTGTTAAGACGTGAACTGAAGCCGATCGCCGTAAGAGTGGGCACATGCATTTTTGACTTGGTTCTATACCTACCTACAACGTTGCATGCATGTACAATACCTTATAAAAAACCGCCTTCAAACTCCGACAGACTGCGATGTCAATGTCAAGTTCACGCAGTCTGTCGGAGTTTGAAGGCGGTTTTTTTTTTTCGGTTACAGTTTCTCAGCGTTACTATTGAAGGACAATACTACAGAGTACATAGTACATTACTACAGAGGCCGGGAAGGAGGATGTTGCAGGCCGAGTATTATATACGGCCGAACGAAGTGAGGCCGGATAGTTACGAGGCCGACAACTTCCGTTCCCCGCCGATGTATGTATAGTGCTTTTCTTAAACATGCAATGAAATAAATAAATAAAGATCTGTAAATAAAAAAAAATATTATTTGAGAAATTATAGGTGAATAAAAAAAACCAACACGCATCATAGGATTCGAACATTGCGTAAGCATGTTTCTGAACGAATCCTTAGCATAGACCTGTGGAACGACACTTGTCATTCATTATTGAGAATCAAAATTATATAACCTCTTTTCAATCAAACAAAATTTTCATGATAATGAATACCATCTGTTTGTGATCGGTAGTTAGATTAGATGGGTGGATATACGAAACTTATTCAAGAAAACAATTAAGCTTTATTAATCTAAGCTATCGAATTATACTTAAAAATAATAAAACACATAGGTACATTTCGGACTGTAAGATGCTTAGTTTTTTTAAATGGCGGAATGCCAAGATTCTGTGTCACAAATATATCATAAGGAAATTAAAAAAAAGTGAGTTGCCGGCCTAGGCCTGCAACGTTCGTATGAAATTTCATTATAGACCAATTGTCTAGCCGCGCCAAAAACGTGATACTTCCCAGGCTAATAAGAAGAACATAATATCAATATTTCATTGCATGTTTGAGAAAAAATAATTTTGTAGTCATCGAAATTGACACCAAAATTATTTACGTGCTAGCAAATTTTGAGAGGTTCCCTCATTTTCCTATAGACCCCATCATCAGAACTAAAGCAAATTAATATGGGACCAACTTGGAAGTGCAACCATTCGAATAAAAATAGAATCATCAAAAATCAGTTCACAATTAGGTACTACTTATTTTCGGTGAACATACATGAAAAAAAAAGATTCCGACGAATTGAGACTTTTTTGAAGTCGGTTAAAACCAATTCCAACCTCAAAGCGCGAATTATTGGGATAAAAATAGGTTTATATGTATCAAATCATCCCGATTCATCATTGTTAGTATGGGATACCTATCACTCGAGTGGCATTTGCCCTGGGACTCCTTTATTTAAGCTTGAATAGCCACAAATAGTCTAAAAATACGCATTTTGTGGTTAGAAGTTTGTATAGGTTAGGTACCAAATAAGACAAATAAGGAACAGACTTTAAGCCAGCTTTGCTAAGCTCCGTGATTAAGTTCCCGCTTGTATCTGCACGGAACAAAATTTGCACACATCTACATATTCTACCCAAAAACACCTAAAGCAACTCCAGGAGGACGACTACCGCGCGCGTAGTCGTCATCGTTCCATTCTTTTGTCTGTACGTTGTGTGAAATATTTGATGTCCGGTGTTGAAATATGGATGTCCTGTTTTCGTAGTAGGTACAATGATGTTGTCTGCAAATGTTTTTAGATATAATGCCAACTCACTTTTTCAAGTGCCTAAGCGGATGGAACGATTGAATTATCTCGAAACACATTTAAACTTTTCTGAAGCAGGTTTTTCTATAATCTTGGTTTTTTTATTGAAATAACATGGTAAGTACATAGTGCTAATTATTATTGAGGTAACAGTAACTAAATATAATTACCTATTTTGCGATTTCACTATGACTAAAATGAGAAACATGTTGATAGCGCCATCTATTCACTCACGCACGAATCTCTTCCCTTACCGCGCCCCGGTACTCCTTCAGGAACTAGCAAGTTTCAGGGTTGCTTTCAAGATAGCGCCACTGTCTATAGTTGAGTTTTTGTATAGACGTAATTATATAGACGACATTTTTTCCGCAAAATAATATACTTAGTGCATTGTTCGATTTATGGCAACTTCAAATAACACAAACAGAACACAGATATAAAATAAAAGACTAGACCATTCTTTATGATTGTTTGGTACTTATTTATCTAATTAAATATTATGTAACAAAATATAGGATCAAGCGATAATTATTATCAGACTGAGATGGCTAAGATGTGCACTTGCAAATATTTAATATCTTGTAGCTGCCCGGTCCCGGCTTTGTACGCAACTGCTAATTTTGCACAAAGTTTTCATTTACTTATACGTGTTACCCTGTTTCGAAATTGACATACACAACAAAAGAAATGGTTGGGGCAAATCCGGGCCACACTACCATTGGTTTACACGAGACACGTTCGTCACAGGGCCATACTCCGAGCTGACTATCTCAATAATGCCACTAAAATAACGTTTCTAAAAGTTTTGTAGTTATTAAGGCAAGACAAGGCCATGACGGGGTAGACCACAATTTGTAACGAAATGCGCCATTCCATTTTTCTGACTTTCACGTCAGTTATCGGTTATGGGTGAATATAATTTATTCATTTACAATCGCGCAATTTCATGCCGTCTCGTTCGACAACGTCTCGATTATCGCCCTTCAATTGAAACTTTCGCCGAAACTTCGCGGGCCCTTTTGAAACTCCTTTCTTTGTCCAAAGGTTTTTGAGCACGAGCCATGCCATGGGCACGTTCGGCGCTTCATTACGATTCCCGCCTGCCTCGTGACAGTGACAACTGTGTCACAACGCCGGCTCGTGCCGTGAGGCCGGCACTTTTTATAAGCGGAGGCGATTTGGTAGACTGTAGAATAAAATGTTTAGGGATCTTGTTAACATTAGTTATTTACTACAAACGTATATACTTTGAATTTATAGTAAAAAACCTTGATTATAAATTCTTAAAAACAATATTTTTCATTTCGAACGATCATGATTAGTATCATTTCGAGGCAAATCACACGTATTTTCGTCTTTTTTAACTATATTGTGTTTTCTACGTAAGTATGTATTTTTTATGTCGTGTGTTTGTTGCGAATAAATGTTTCTTCTTCTATTTATTCCTACCTATTTACTTATTATTTATTTTATTTCTATTTATTTATTTTCGTACCTATTTACAATAAAGCTGCCCTCTCATGGTGAGGGGAGGCCTGTGCCCAGCAGTGGGACGCAAATAGGCTGTAGTAGTAGTAGTAGTAGTAGTACAATAAAGCTTACAAAAGATTATTCGTCCTGTGAGACGTGGGAATGTGAACTATGAATTATAACTATCCAAACCTGCCTAGTTAATTACTACATCTGCGTCTATCTTGATCACGTGACGCGTTCAATCTCTTCCTTACCCGCTTGTTCTTATGAACCCGCTCCCGCGTCCTCTAGTCTCTTATCACAAACGCAGAGCACTGATAGGAATACGAACGAGTCGTCGGTGGTCGCTCAAATTCGTGAGTTACCGCCACATGGCCGCCTCCCAAAAGTTCCGTTCCGACTAATCACAAGGTGGGCCGCGTGCCGACAAAGCGTACCTACGTGGAAACCTGTGGAACAACGACGTCATGACGACTTTGTGACGAGTGTTTTAATTTGGATTTAAAAAAGCTGCCAAGTTTGGTCCTGGAAGGTCTAATCTGTGGTTGTCGAATAGAAAAATCTACTATTGATTTCCACAAATCGATGAAGTATATGTTGAAATTTACTGGTATGGGAAATTTAGATAGTGATGATAGGTGAAATTTTCTCTCAGCGCTACAATTTGGGGTGTTTAAAAAGAAATTGCCATTAAATATCTTCGAGACCGGCAACGCATTGGTGACGCCTCTGGTGTAACAAATGTCTCTAGGCGGCGGTAACCACTTTTCATCAGGTGGGCCGGCTGCCTGTTTGTCCGTCCATAATAATAAAAAAGCGGCCAAGTGCGAGTCGGACTCGCCCATGAAGAAGTTCTTGTCGTTCGTTGTAACTTTGATCGATGTTTTAATAATAGTGTAAGGTAAATTGCGGTTTACGATTTATGACGTATTAAAAAAACTACTTACTAGATCTTGTTCAAACCAATTTTCGGTGGAAGTTTGCATGGTAATGTAACATTACCATGCAAACTTCCACCGTCCATCCATTACACAGTACATCGTATATTTTTTCTTAGTTTTATCATTCTCTTATTTTAGAAGTTACGGGGGGGGATACATTTTACCACTTTGGAAGTGTCTCTCGCGCAAACTACCTATTCAGTTTAGAAAAAAAATATTAGAAACCTCAATATCATTTTTGAAGACCTGGGGATAATACCCCCAGATACCCCACACATGGGTTTGATGAAAAAAAAAAATCGAGTTTCAATTCTAAGTATGGGGAACCCCCAAAATTTATTGTTTTTTTTTTCTATTTTTGTGTGAAAATCTTAATGCGGTTCACAGAATACATCTACTTAGGTACCAAGTTTCAACAGTAGGTATAGTTCTTAGGTATAGTTTTAGAAAAAAAGTGGCTTTGACATACGGACGGACAGACAGACATGACGAATCCATAAGGGTTCCGTTTTTTGCCATTTGGCTACGGAACCCTTAAAAGGTACCGCTCCTGTGCTACTTGCTAAGAAAAACCACCGGATTCCCGCGACGTTCACGAGGTCGGCGCTCCGTCTTGATGTCAAACAACACAGTACATTGACTGACCGCCATCCACTTTTTAGCATCAGGCCACTAGACCACGGGAGGGTTTCCATCCTCATAATGGTTCGTGGTTAAGTTTCCCATGAGTCGAACAAAGCGATGCGCTAAATCTTTTCTTGTTTGCACTGCTATACTTTGCTTTGGGATTAACTCCTTGCGTTTATGTTCTCCAATTCATATAATCTTAGTGTATTCTATGTAGTTCTCGGTGATTTCGTTTTTTTCCAAGTGTTAATAGGCGTCTTCTGGGTCAGCACTTAGACCCTACATATCAGGTGGCGTCAAACGCAAGTCCTTTTTTAATAAAAAAAAACGTGTGCCCTTCTAAACTCTATCCATTCCCATTCTGAATCAAGACGAGACTACACACGTGCACAAAGAGCGAACAACAATAGGTCGCGGGGGTTATTTTAATGTGATTGCCGCCAGCTTCCCCTCTCGGCCGCGTCACTGCATTAATAATGCATCCTACTCGAGACGGGTGGGCGGACTGACGAACAAGTGCTTTGTATTTCGACGAGTCATACCTATTTGCCGAACTTAAATAAGTAACTGTCAATACTGACGAGCACTCTGAGAAGTCTGAGACTGACGAAAGGTTCGGCGGATTCGTATCGTATCGTATATGAAAATCAAATTCGATAAGTATATTGAGCCCGCTGGGAATGTACTGCAGCCAAAACTATCTCGTGATGAGAGGAGGCCTGTGCCCAGCTGTGGGCCGCAAGGTAGGCTGTTGTGGTAGTTGATGAATATATTGACAAAAGATGTCTTCGCTTTCAAAACAATAAAGTGTCATAGTATTGCATATTAGAATCAAAATAATAATTCATGTGTGAATCTCTTCAAATCACATTATCTTTAAAAAGCTGCATATTTTTCACCATAATTTTAAACCCGATTTCTACACCAAATACCTAACAAATGCACCAAGTTATAGCGGTTATTATTACAACACTTAAAACTTGAGTTAAAAATGTATAATTTAAGACCAAGCTGTTTCTTGTGCAAACCTTAATCGTTCCTTTTAATGAATATGGTGATGTGTTTTTTGCCTCCGCGAATCTGATCAAGTCTTTCATCAGGTCCCATTCCCCTCCCAGCATGGCTGGCTTTTTATTTGTCAACGCTAAACAAAATCTTGTGCTATGATCCTCGTTCAATGCGTATCTAAAATGTTTCTTTATATTTCGTGGATCCGCTTATATACGTCAGTTATCAGAAAGTCTGTTACCCAAATTGTTGCTTAAATCACAATATTTAAATATTATAACCGGGTTTGCCGATGAGCATAGTAGTGTGTCGCATACGCAGCACGCTCTGCTCGCAACTAATTATTTCACTGCATTTAGGTATTCCCTTTGCTTCATCAACGTCCGTGAAAATATAATATAGCTTAGGCTATGTCGCAAGCTTTATTGGCATTATATTCGACATTTTAATCTACCTGACGTAGTGCTTTAATGATGAAATTGGCCTGAGTCCTTTGAACAGTCCCTTTACAGAGAAGGTTTATGAAAGCGCTCATAAAATATTAGTTGATGGCTTTTAAGTAGTATTACTGTCGAGTCGATCGGAGTAGTTCGACTGAGGAGGAAAAAACGAAGAGATATTGCAGTTCGACTTGAGACATATTATGTCACTCCATCTATTCAACGCACTTTTCTCTCACAATCTTGTGCATAGATCAGGGATGCACCCCTAGCACCATTGTCTGTTGGGTATAAATAAGACAATAGAAATAATTGCCAGTCCAATGTACGCCAGGATTCCGACCGGATGGCTCGCTTTCACGCAAGCTATTGTGGGGATAACTGAATAGAGGTTAGGTGAAGACAATGACACGTCTTTGAAATTGATTAATAATTAACTTTTCTTCTCAATCGAAGAGAAAACGGTAAAAAATCCGCATTGCTTAGGTGTAGGTATTCGCGGGCTGGTTTTCCTCAGCTCTAGATGCGCCTATTTTGCGTGGTATTGGGCTGGCTGGGCTAGGGCTACTTCTGCCAACCCAGCTCCTGAAGAAAGCCTAGCAGACCCTTGATGCTGCCGACGACTTTCTGGAGCGACCTCGGGTTCCCGAGGTGTGTTGACCGGTTGACGTTGCCACTCCAGAACACTCCAAAAGGACGTGAGTGGCTGACTCTTCTGCCTCCTGCAGGCTCTGTAATATCCAAATTGTATAGATGTTTGTTTAATAGGGCATGACCAGTTATTGCTCCTGTAATTAGGCGCAACTGCCATCTCTCTAGCTTGCGAAGCTTACGTGACAATCGGGGTTGATCGTCGGGAGGGCCTGCCGGGCCTGCATCCACAATACCTACTTGTACACAAAAGGAGCAAATCATATCATCGCACCGTGTGTACAATTTAGAGAAGAGATCACTGCTTAGCGTTATGCCCGCCTGTTGTTCACTTATTAACTGCGTATCCTTTCTGTATTTCCTGTGTTTTAATATATGGTATTCTCTTTGTATTCTTGTTGTTGTTAGCTTACCCGGGCAACATATTCGTGGTTCCACGAGGGCAGTATTTAAGAACTTTTTATTCTGATTATGAGATAGCTTAATTAGTTAAAGATTATTATGGTATTCAAAACTTAAGCAGGTATATACATGTCTATGTAAATAAATAATAAATATCTTGGGACATTTCACACATATAGAGCAACAATTACATTCTATATTTAAATATCGTTAGTTCCCGTCAGTTATATTTTTGCTGGTTACTTTGAATCAGTGTACCTACAGTCAATGATTGGTCATAGCTTAGCTGCAGGGTTTATAATATCAAACAAAGGTCAGGTTCAATACCTACAGGTGATAGTCCAATTTAAAATGTACGTCCAGGAAGAACCGCTACACGTATCCGCTCCCAGGAACAGATTACGCTCATGCATAATAAAGATTGAACAGGAAATCGAAACTATCGCTATTAAGGTAATATTTCAAAGGTGGGTTTAACAAAGCGAGCAGTTCAATTTTGTTAATAATCGATATTCGCCAGATTTAGTGCTTACTCTAACTACTACTACTACTACTACAGCCTATAAATTTGCGTCCCACTGCTGGGCACAGGCCTCCTCTCATCACGAGAGTGTTTGGGCTAGTACGCGAACCCATTGCGGATTGGGCACTTTACACACATCTTTGAATTACTTCGTAGATGCGTGCAAATTTCCTGGCGATGTTTTCCTTCACCGAAAAGCACAGTGGTGAATTCAAATTGAATTTCGCACATAAATAAACTTAGAGATGCGAGGTGAAATCGAACACCCGACCCTCTGCATGAGAGGCGGTAGGTCGAACCGCTAGCCCACCACGGCTTGTTTACTCTAAACGAAGTGAAAATATTAAAGATAAAAGATAAAGAAAAGTTTATTCAGAAAGCAGACATGCACATACAAACGACATTCTTAGAAAACATACAAACAAATATTACAGGCTATGTGACATGCCGCAACTGAAAAGGTCTCCACTCAGCGTGTGCTGTTGTCACACGGAGTGTGGCAGCAGCGTTGGTTTTCAGTGGAGCCTTCAGATGGTGCGGGGGAATATTGATGCTAAATATTACAAAAAAAAAAACATACCTTAGCTACAAGGAAATCAGGTTTTAAATAGCATACGAGAAATTACTTGTTCGTAGTGCCATGTAGATTAAATCGAAAATCCGCGTAAATCGCACCGCAGAAGAACGCCATATATCTTGATAGACTACGTCTTGACGTAGTCTTTAACGAAATTTTATAAATTTCCAAATTTAATTTAATTATTTGCCATTTACGAAAAGGTATTTCGATACTCAAGGATAAAGAAGCTACAAAAGTACATTTATGTACTTGAATGAAACCAAAACTTTCGCCAAGTAAAGGTCAGGCAATCGTCGCATTTAAATTAATTACGTTCAGTTCCAACTTGAATTCTGATAAGTGATCTGAATATTTAAACAAAACGCTTAGGAGCTATATCGAAACAAAGCAATTTAGATATACGGTGATAGCCTCAAAGAATCACGCGAACGAAATTCATAATTTGAACAAGAAAATTCTTTTGCACTTCTTTTACTAATTGTATTGAGGTCTACGGTGTTGTCATATACTCGTATTTACGGAGTAGAGATTTTCTACTATCTAAAGTCCCGCGCCTTCACATTTCAAAACGCTTCAATATTATATTTTTTATTTAAAAAGCACCACCAACACTCTCACCACGTAGTTGTTTTCTGTCTCAGCACGCATACATGTGTTGAGAGTGTTGGTGGTGCTTTTTAAATACATTGAAGCGTTTTGAAATGTGACGGCGCGGGACGTTAGATAGTAGTTCTACTATCTACATTTCGATAGGTACATACCTATATCGTGCCGCTATCGAAAAAACCCAATTATTAAAATGTACCTATTCTACCTGCAATCATATTGTATCCACGCCCTGCTCTCATTTCTAAAACCATTTTATCTACATTTGATATTTTATTACAGGTTTGCGATTCCAGGATTTTGTGCTTTACTTATCTATTTTAGTTCCAATGGGATTAATAAAACGACAATTTTAGTTGAGCTTTATGTGATGTCAATTTTCTCAATTGCACAAAAAACCAATTTACACCACATTCTATATAGGCTACTTTTTATCCCAGAAAACGCATAGCTCCCGCGGGAACGCGCTTACCGAATTCCACGCGGACGAAGTCGCTGGCAGAAGCTAGGTAAAATATTTTCGGTAAGTTTATTTTACTGACAAAAGAGGGCATGCATAATACGATCAATTTAAACACCAAATGGCTTATGATAAAATAAACAGTTTGCTTTCAGCTTATTAAATTAAAAACGCTATTGTTGTCCACCTGCGTGCATGAAATCTTATCACGTCCAAACAAGCCATTGTAGTTACCATAAAAACTCGCATTTGTCTTTCGTGACATAGAATACACATGAACAGTGGCATTAAAAACGTATGATCAATTTTTTTGTACTTCCCTTGAGGTTTACTGTAGAAAATGCTTAACTACTTAATAGCAATAAACTTTTCCTTAATCAAAAATATATCTACGTCCTACGCTGGCGTAAAGTGTCATTTTTGAGATTTTGGTTTTTGCAGATTTACGATTGCAATACCTATCTATATTTATAAAATAAAGTGACGTACATAGTAATGTCTGTTGGTGTGTCTGTATACAGACGCAAATCACACACGCACACTAAGTAAGTGCTAAGTAGGTAAGTATTGTTAGATATTTCAGTTGCGTAGATAAGTAAGATTGATTTATGTGGAAACGACGTATTTTATAAGCGCAGAAGCTGTCCTGTTCGAGTGTCTATACGTATCTATATACGAGACGAGACCGAAGTGTCATGAAACCTGCGTTGTATTCGCAACCCTATAAAATACGTCGTCTGTAAAGTCCCTTACATGGAGTTCAAATTTGTTCTAATTTCAAAACTAAGAAAGCACACAGCACATAAGAAAGATGCTCAGAACTAACTGAAGTTATTTTAGTAGAAATATAGGTTAGTTACATAGTTACTTCGTTATTTTGGATTTTCGTGTGAATTGCGTAATTAATCCATTGCTTCCAAACTACGCTATGCCGAGTGTAAACCACCCAGACCGCAATAATGGTAGCGTCGCTCATTAACAATACGGCTTATCGTTATAATACACATTTTAATGATACTTTAAAAGGGGCGTTACTATATCGCTATGGCATTTTATCGAATCCCATGTTTCATGGCGGGACCTAATGTGTGTCAGCACGCACGAGGTGGTGATTAAAATTAATAAAATTAGTTTATTCCGTGGCCTGGGGGTTGTGAGTAAATAGGCCACCATGGTCATTTAGGCTTGTTAAGCAATTTTGGTTTTATATGACTTTAACTTACATACTTAAATTAGGTGCTTATAGCTACTTGTTCGTAAAACTGCCATCGCTCACCAAAATGCACTTTCGTTGAATAAGGATGCCATTCAATTCGAGTTGCGCGAAGTAGATAGTTTTGAAGCTAAGCTGCCAAATTATGTGACCCATTCCATCAGAGCTGTTCAAGTAAGATGTGCTACGAAGATAGGTAAGCTAGGAAAAAATAGCCATGGTATAAACAAAACACAGTTACACTAGTTCAAATGCAATGGAAGTACCTAATGTGTATTTTGATTCTTGTACCTACATAAGGGTTAATCAATATAATTTAGAATGACATGTTTACAAATGTGGCAGTGACAGTTTTACTTGAAAACATCATAGACAACTATTACTACTACTACTACTACTACTACAGCCTATTTGCGTCCCACTGCTGGGCACAGGCCTCCTCTCTTCGCAAAAAGGTTTGGGCTATAGTCCCCACGCGGCCCAGCGCGGATTGGGGACTTCACACACATCTTTGAATTGCTTCGCAGATGCGTGCAGGTTTCCTCACGATGTTTTTCCTTCACCGAAAAGCTCAGTGGTAAATTCAAATTGAATTTCGCACATAAGTAAACTTACCTCTAAGTTTACTTATGTGCGAAATTCAATTTTGGCGAGCCAGAATCGAACCCCCGACCCTCTGCATGAGAGGCGGTAGGTCGAACCACTAGGCCACCACGGCTTCAACAACTATTAACTATGGAGGAAATAACAGGTAGTGATATTATTCTCTGAGCGCGTACAAATTCATATCATTACATTGACACGATACGAAAATATCTCCAATTTGGAGAAGCGTTTAACCCTGAAGGCATATTGGGGGGAATCGATAAGTGATCACATAATATAGAAGATATTATTAAAACTCGCTCGTCCTTTAATATGGCCCGTGCGTCCCGCAGAAGAGATATCCTGAATATTTTATGCGGAGAGGTAAAGAGGCCGACAAAGAAATGTGAGAGAGATCGTGGCCTAAATAAACAGAGCTACTATTGGATTCAATGAAAAAAGTAAGGTCGGAAGCTATTACAAGTAAGTATAGCACGACACAACTTAGAAGGCGTACGGCGAAGCACTTCAGCCGTTGACGCAGAAGAAGAAGAAGAAGAAGAAGAAGAAGATTTTTATTTGCAAAGAATAAGTTATTACATAATATGTCATTAGGTGCCATGGAGACAATAAGTAGCTTATTCTGCTATATATTAAAGAGAGCAGAGGCTATTATTGCTAAATCCACGCGCCATCTAAGTTGTGTAAATCTGTATATTTGTTTTAAATCTATCTCGCTTGAGTGTAGTCCGACAAATGTAGAGGTTAAATTGTTTTAATAAAAGTTGTTTTTAATTGCTTCATAATGTACTAATTTTTATTCGTGCTTTCAAAAGTTTTGGTTTATGCTAGTGTGATGCTTGAATGGAAATTACCGTGTCTTCTTACAAAATCAGAGGTTGACTGTAGATGGGGAAAGAAACTACTAAAACTATTTGTTATCCGGTGTAACTCTATGCTTTTCACAAACGTCAACAGTATTGATAAAAAGAATGTATTAAAAAAAAACCGACTTTAAACTCCGACAGCATGTGAAGTCGGTGTCAAGTTCACTATAAGATTGTCATAGCTTTGGGTTGGTTCACTTGACACCGACTTCACAGGCTGTCGGAGTTTGAAGTCGTTTTCGTCGGTTGAAAATAAAACATGGCACACAAAGGCACTCTCTTGTCATTCTGAACTCACGTCCTTCTCGACAACGTGTCGGGATCGTCGTAGCCCCGCCAAAAGGCTCCACCGGGCCTGCCCGGAGGCCCGAACATTATTTATTTAACACACTCAAAGGCCTAGGAAGTAGGTAGTCAAATAGGTAATTGTTCCATGACATAGTAATCCCTCAACGCAATGATAGAACTTTAAAAAGGCAAAAAGGTTCAAAGGATTTCTAGTGTATTTGGGTTTTTGTTTAGACGTATTTTCTTTTCGTATTTTCGAACCATTTTTTAATGAATAATAATTGCAGAATCTCCTACAAGTCATGCTTGAAAAGTAGTTACCTTTTGAATAACTTACTAACCTACACCTTTTTAAGTGATCTCGCAATCTTGTCACAATGACACCTCAATATATTAATTAGTGTAGGTTATATACACATTAGAGCATAATAATAAATGGAACACTCAGGTTTTAGCACTTCTCCTGTTCTATTTTCATCTTAAAGCGTCAGTCACTTAACCGCCGGTGCAACAACATAGCAAGTTCTATTTTTTTTAACTACTACTACTACTACTACAACAGCCTATTTACGGCCCACTGCTGGGCACAGGCCTCCTCTCATCACGAGAGATTTTTTTAACATTTGGAATTAAATAAGAATTGGAATTATTTAAAAACTAGCTTCTGCCCGCGACTTCGCCCGCGTGGAATTCGGTTATCGCGTTCCCGCGGGAACTATGCGTTTTTCCGGGATAAAAAGTAGTCTATGTCCTTTCCCGGGACCCCAACAATCTTCATGCCAAATTTCATCTCAATCGGTCCAGCGGTTGAAGCGTGAAGAGGTAACAGACAGACAGACAGACAGAGTTACTTTCGCATTTATAATATTAATACGGATGGATGATCTCTAAACATTTGAACTTCACGAATCGGAAGAAAATGACTTGTCAAATTAACCCAACTTAGTGCATAACTCGAGTGATATCCCGCCATTATTAAGTTTAATGCATTTCCCGTGTCCGTCCGTCCAGTGGCGCTAACGGCTTAATCGTGCGCCGGTCGGACAGTTGGTTACGCTTACATTAAATCTCCGTTAAAAAAGTTCCACCGACCCCGATTACTTTTTATTTTAATTTGTTTTGTAACTCATCTTCGACTTATTAGGTTTAATCGTAACTTTCCAAGCTCACTCGATCATTAAATTTAAATGTGCAAATTTTAAAAACTATACTATACATATATGATGCCGCGTTAAGCATTTTTGGGGTAAAGTGTGTTTTTCTACATATCATTATAAAGTATTACCTAAGTCCCAGTTACGTATCTCTGTCTGACTGCTTCCTAATAAACGTACTGAATTTAAAAAGGTTTTTTAAGAAAGATTTGGTGTTTAATTTGTTGAACTACACACGTGCGAAGCCGGGGCGTGCCGCTAGTTTAAGATGATAGAGCCTAATAGACAGGTATACACAATGACTTTTAGCTTGCATAATAGAAAGTGCTGGATTGTCTGGTTTCTAGTTTTTTCTTGAAATCAGGAATCATCAAAGACGTAAATAATATAGACCTGGTCTAACATACATGTAATATGTCCCCACTTCCACGGTGTCCAATCCAAAGTTCTGTCACCGAGCGTGCGTGACAATAAGCGTTTTTAAAAAACTTTTTTCGAAACTGTTTCTCAGTATCTAAAAACTCGTCTCGGTGTTGAAAAAATGTGACCCAGCTTTAGTGTTACGATATAAGTTTAACTTTGGATTGGACACCAATGAAGTGGGGAAACATGACATGTATCTACGTTAGGCCGGGTCCATACGAAGTATTATTTATGTCTATGGGAATCATGCATTCTCGCAAACCAGCATTCTCGGCTAGCAGTTAGCGTGTAACCAGTAGGTACTTTTTTGCATTACTACGTTCAGCAATTAAAAAGCGGGTCCAGTTTCGCCCAACAGATGCTTCTGAGTTTCGACAATAAATCAGGCCAGGTCCTTTCGTTTTTTGCGATCGAGCGATATTTTACAGCCCACGATATAATCCCGCGATTAATTCATGTGTGAAGTGTTGTAGTTTCCGGACAATTACGTACGACTACGACGGAAAAATGACCAAAACACGAGTGATCCTATGAGTTCCGATTTTATCCTTTTTTGGGGTACGGAACCCTTAATAGCAGGTCAGTCGTTTTTCTGCTCAAAAAACAGTATTAACCTAACATAGGTATTAAAAAAAAAGAGTATTTGTATGAAGTTTCTAAGAACTAATAACAGAGGCTTTCCATCTTAGTTCTTAGGGTAGGCAACGCATTCGAGATCTGGTTTCTTAACCGGAGATCGGATTTCGGTGTCCATGGGCCGCAGTGAACACTTACCATCAGAAGGGCTGTGCGCTCGTTTGCCTATACTTACCATTGACATAATTAAAAGACGCTCGTTTGCCTATACCATCGAAAAGAAAAAAGAAACTAAAATATTTTTTGCTTTAAAAACCTTGGCCTGAAATGAAAACTCCGACCAAAAAGAATGAACCAAACAGGATCAGCCGTTCTTAAACTATACAAAATAAATCGAGGATTTGCGCTAAAACTCTAAACTACCGCAAGAAGAACTCGAAACATCCCACTCCTAATGCTTTCGTCTAGTTTTTTAGCGATCCTTTGTTGTTATGATTTCCCCAGAGCGTTGGCTAATTTGTCCGTCACCAGCTAACTGAATAAGTAATCGTGTGCTCTCTCGCGGACTTGATGTGTTACACTAGAGTTCCATGGTGATTAATTATGGACGGCGTCCAAAAGGTTTTTGTTAAGGTTTAAAATAATATGGAAAGTCTAAAACATAAAGCCGTCCACTGTAACGCGTTTTGAATGTTAAAAAGAAGTTGAGTCCATACCAACTTATATTAGTGTTTGTTTCTGTGGTATAGTCCGGGAATGGGATATCTATAGAACTCATGCTTGTCAAATATAATTTGAGACTCTGGATTTCTTTGCAGATTCACGCAGGTTGCAAATCTCAAACATAACACACAACATAAGTTACGTAGAGGTACAAGTGAAAATATTTACGTCACCCTTGGCCATAAAGTGGGATTTTCTACCCGCTACGCGGAGAGAAAATCTCACTTTTTGGCCAAGACAAGACATAAAACTTTTGACAAACCACGGCCGGTAATTTGTAAAGCCCCAGATCGCATATTTATGGCCCTCACCTTCGTTTCGGGTCACAAACACCTGCGATCTGAGACATTTACGAATTCACCACCCTAGGTCGGTAATGTACTATTACATACCTATTACCTACATTTATTACTAGCTTCAGCTCGCAACTTCGTTCGGGTGGAAATCGGTTTGAGCATTCCCGAGGGAGCTATGCGTTTTCCGGGGTAATAAGTAGGCTATATGTTGACCGGTATTCATAATCTACCTCATTGGTGTAGTAATTGTGGTTAATCCGCAGATCCGCACTTTGTTATTTATTTTTCTTCTAGATTTTCAAGCTTTTTTTATTTCGCTAAATATAAAATTAATAGAATCTCAACTCCTCGCTATAAAGTAGTGCTGTGCAATAAGTGCGTTGGTAGGAGATGCCTCAACAGATAACCAAGCTACGGCTCTTTTATCTACTGAAGACGCAAATAATTTCTACTACATCATTTATTACGGAGATAGCATCATTATGAAGTGACTCTATATTGATGCATCATTAGAAAGCTCTACCAGAATTTATCCTATGATCTGTCTCTATGGGAAAACGATGCCATACAATGTATAATGCCAGAGAAAATACATGTATGAAACGGTTACCATTTGACGTTCACAGATTCACATGTACCAGACCTGACCTACTATAAATGATAATTTCTTCCAAAAATATATACAAAACTAGCTTTTCCCCGCAACTTCGTATGCGCAGAAATATTAAAATGAAAAATCCCGTTTTTTCCCGTTCCCGTGGGAATTTCGGGAAATCCTTTCTTAGCGGATGCCTACGTCATAACATCTACCTGCATGCCAAATTTCAGCCCGATCCGTCCAGTGGTTTGGGCTGTGCGTTGATAGATCACTATGTCAGTCACCTTTGAGTTTTATATATATAGATTGTCAAGGATTAAGTATGCCTTTTTCTGGTAATGGTTTTGTTAAAACGTTAAGACTAAGAATTTAATAATATCACTCTGTGCAATTCATACTGAAAATCGTTTTCTCCATTTACCATTCCTCAATCGTATCCGAGAACTATGCGTTCGAATTTGGAATAGGATCTCAAACGCTTCGCACGGTTATAGAAAGCACTAGACGTTTTAGAAATTTCCAGAGCTATCCAGCAGTCACAGTGGGACCGGGTCAGGTCTGTGAGAATGGACAATCTGCTGTGATCTGTGGGACAGGTCTGCGAATCCTGATCGTTATCGGCACACAATGGACGATTAGGGAGCGATAGCCGATCCTATCTGGCGGCCGTGTAGGCTAAGCTCCTCACTCGGTGCAAGCCATGGGGGCCCGACTTGGTTTATCGCTAATCGATTAGGTTAAGAAACCTCAGTGCGACAGTGGATAGATTTTTCAAATATTTTAAACGAGAAGTGCGTTGTGCGGTGTCTTGTCGAAAATCGCGATTCCTTTGAAATAACCGGTTAAAAATGAGCCATATATTATTTATTATTCCCATGCATTATCAGCAAAATCAACTCTATAGGTATTGCATGCAAAAACGTAACAACACAAAAAACGTATATAAACGTACCAACATAAATAAGAGCAACTTAGCCAGTCGTCAATAGGTCCGTGACTGCAGGCTGGCCGTATATACCTTCACATTTTAATAAAAAAATCCAATGAGGAAGTCGAGTAACAACATTGATTCCTTAGTTTCACTTAAAATAAGTTCCCTCCAATAATTTGCACCAATCGCAAACAGCTTGACTTACCGGTCCTCGGCGAGGAAGCATCGCGCTGCAAGCTAAAAATCCCTCATTGTTCAGACAAATTACTCGCACAGGATAATATATGCGATGCGCTTGCAGTAAAATATTGCTACCATTGAACTGGCATTGCTCTTGACCTGGAAGTTCCCTAGAAACGTGGGCTTTATGGCTCGTTATAAGTGATCTATCGGGTATAGGAACATTTGGATTAAGAATTATGATAAAGGAATAACATCTATTTATGAAGCCAGCGCATTATATGGGGTTATACGAGTTCCAACGCTTCCAGGGGTCGGGAATGAAGCTACATAATAAATAAGTGAGTGGATTGGTTTGAGAACAACACAGGTTCTCACGATGTATTATGCAGCGAATTGCTGAGAGGAGAGCACACTGGGTGAAAAGACGCCAACATTTTCATGCACCAATAGTTCCTTACATAAACGTGTTTAGATAAGCTTATAAATAATGATGTGGTATAATCACTATAGGCGAAATGATATGTATTTGAAATTGGAAATTGTTGCTGAAAACAATTTTACTATCTGAAATTTTAATCATTTAAATAAATCTTGAGAATGCGTTGCGCTTTGGAATGAACGTGCATTTTCTTTGCTACAGAACTACACATGTAATTGACTTCCAGCACATTAATTTCCCTAAAAAAGTATGTCAAGTAGACACTTAATGTTCATACAGAACTAGTATTATCCAGCAAAAACAGTTGAGAAGTCCTTTAACATTTCACGAGGCCCAATTGCGTTGCGCTGCAGCTAATCTCGCGACCGCCCGGGGGCGTCCTCCGCTCCACTAAGGCATAGCCTCGATTGAGACAGTGAGTGTAATGAAGTACGCATTTATAAGCCAAATTCGTCACTAGGTACTTAAGTTTTCTCTTATTTAAATATGAGATTTACATCAGAATGGTATGATACTCGATTTGACTATTATATGGCATGTCCAAAAAATTCACAAGAAAATTATCTTTTATTATGATACTTACAAGCTTAAAAAGAAGGATCAGCAACTGTTTATCAGATCAACAATTTATAGGCGTTTATTTGACATAGTGACTTCTTTGTTTGCTATGAAAGCTGTGTCTACTTAGGTATTAATATCTAGTGGTTTACTGAATGGAGTACGGTCCACTAGGACTTAGAATGAATAAAAATTTTACAGCTAATCCCGGCGCTAAAGGTAACTCGCTAAGGTTACTAGGACCGGTGTAATTTATAAAAGTGACTTTAGAATGCTCTAAAAACTCGAGAACTTTCATCTATTTAATTTAGCAATAAACTAAAGAAATAGCTCGGACTCGAGGACGTATTTACGATACGTTTTACGTCTCTCGCTCCAGTTGAGTGGTGACCCCTTTTGTTTTAAGATTAAAATAGTCTACCATCTCAGCAGTTTCGTACCGTGTCCATCTACGAACTGTCTACTATCTACAGAAGAAAATATAAAGGGTTTCAGAGTCAGTATTCTGGAAGCTAAAATTACGGGTATTGTCAAAATGTTCCGATGTTATACGATTTAAAAACTTGCCAGAGCGAGTGAGACTAGCCTATGACAGATTCCGTAGCAGAAATATATTATGCTAATTCTCAAAAACTACGAGATTGATGTTGTTCCATTAAAATTAAATTGTCTGTTAAGCCTCAAAAACGTACGCAAGCTCAAGATCACACCAAACACCGTAAGAAATATGAACTCAAATAAATAACATAGTTACACCAATGTTATCCCAAGCTCATAGCATCGCAAACATTACACAGGTACGCAAAGTTGTCACAGAGAGGAGTATTTGAATAAATTACTTGCACTAGTGAGCACATCTCAAATAGCATGTTAACTGGGAAGGAGTGCATTTCACTCCGCACCGCTCGCTGCATCTTGGTGCAGTTGGGGATATGATTAAATTATCAGAGAGCAGGGTTGGTTTGATAAAATAAACGCCAAAAAGATAACTGTCTATTCGCTGCAGAGAGCATTATCACGCCTTTAGTTTTTATCTGTAGCAAGAGTGTATTTTTTCACGTAAAGTTAAATTAGATTAATAAATTAAATTGCAATTTTGGGGGTTTTTGGGATAAAGACAGATGATAAAAAGTAAACTTATCTTTTACTTTTCCCAAATTATGAAATGATTTTAGGTACATAATAATGTAACGCCATTGCAACAGTGCTACTGCGGTAGTAAATAACACGATAGCATTTGTTGTTCAAAAATAGCTAAGTAGGTATAATATTCCAACTCTAGTTAGATATTAATTCGGTCGCAAGTGCAGCATTTCGAAGTTTGAAGACGCTGCTTATTTGCGCGACGCATGGCATCGAGTAATTTATGCACGTCGCGGATAATCTGAGCGAGATACAGCAAAATACATGATTAGAACTGTCTATACGCTTTGGCCTTAAGGCGACTGGTGAGGCAAAAATGCAAATTCGAGGCGTTTTTGTAACCATTTTTCTATAATTGTAACAGGTTGTCATCTGCAAAGTTTACGAATATGGATCACAAATATAGTCAATTAGAGTTTCTGGTATTTTTTATCGTCTTATATGTAATGATTTGTACTATGGATGTCATTTAAGAAATCCTTAATCCTCCTATATGTAACCATTTATTTCCGCTTAGGAAAAAATCTACGTTGCCAAATTTTTTACAAGTACTTTTCAGAATTTTATCTAGTGCCTCACCTCCTAACTTATATGATAAATAGCTTTTAGACGAAAAACCTATGTATTCCTTAGTGTATAATCCCAAGTATCACAACACACATTTGCTGCGCTTGTTATGGTAGGCGCTTTGTTGAATTATGCGGCGTTTTTAATATTTTTAAATATTTTTATTTATAAATTTAAAAATATCTAAACTATCATGATTACTAAAGAAAGAAGGAGAAAAGTTCGTTTCATAAATTTGACTTTTATATTGGATTTGAAGTCGTGTTATTTTTCTATATCTATAACTTCATTGCATAAAGTTGTGGTTGTAAACAAGGCGACGTTGCGAGTTTCGGCACTCGTGTTGTGTACCTCGCAGTCGCGCGCGCTGTTGCCAGTTAGGTAGGTAGGACAGAGGACGCACATCATGGTCGGCCTGCCGGCCGGCACTCGGAAATGAGTGATTAGCTGAGTAAGTCCAGTGGAGTGATTTGTCTCGAGGATTTGCATTTTATTGTTGTTATAGATATTTTCTCAAACATGCTCGGAAATGTTCGTGTTACTTTCAAAAAAAGAAGACGCGAGGCTGTCCATTGCCGGCCTTGGCCAGCAAAAACATTATTGTCGTGTGTGTGTTTTTTTTTAATTCGCTTGCTATTTGAGACACCTCTGTAGAGAAACTGACAAATCCATGGAGGTAATAAATACAAATCAACCACGGTCATGGAAGTAGTAAATACTGATGTGGGGTAAGTGCGCCTAAATTTATTTCGCCCCTGTGCCTTGTAAACAGCCAACTACTAGTTGAGTAATTTATAGGTTTCGATATAAGTATTTATGTTAGGCGCACTTACCCCATCCTGGCGCACTTGCCCCGAAACTGACAAATCCATGGAGGTAATAAGCACAACTTCCATGGCCAAATCATCCACGATCATGGAAGTAGTAAATACTGATGTGGGGTAAGTGCGCCTAAATTTATTTCGCCCCTATGCCTTGTAAACAGCCAACTACTAGTTGAGTCATATTTATAGGTTTCGATATATTTATGTTAAGCGCACTTACCCCATCCTGGCGCACTTGCCCCGAAACTGATAAATCCATGGAGGTAATTAGTACAACTTCCATGGCCAAATCATCCACGATCATGGAAGTAGTAAATACTGATGTGGGGTGAGTGCGCCTAAATTTATTTCGGCCCTATGCCTTGTAAACAGCCAACTACTTCCATGGCCAAATCATCCACGATCATGGAAGTAGGGTCATTTCGCCCTTTTGCGTCCAACCCCCAGTTCGCGTCCATTTGACCGATCTCCTTGTAAAAAAAAATCATAATAAGTATACTAACAGACTAATTATCTCAAAATTATTTTCTATTAATACCTCGATATATAAGAGGCATACAAAAATAGACAAAAGGTGCACACAACCCTTCCTATTTAGAAAAAAACAATTAGTCTCAGCTTTACGAGAAATGAGTGCCGGCGTTCCAAATGTTAGCAAAAAAATAGTAAGCAGTCGCGTGTGTCATGGTAAATTTGATATAGTTATAATACAGGATATGTTCAAAATTTACAGGCGAGCAACCTTGACGAAGAGTTGGTGGACGAATATATTAAAAAAAACGTTCACTTAGGGGCTATTCTCACAAAAAAGAAGTAGAGGTACTTTGACCTGTGGGAATTCTATTCTCGAAGAGGACTTGAAAACTCTCCTTCACCTGATTCCACAGGAATACCACCTTTTTTACACTGAACTTATTCCAGACCAACGGTTGAAGGATGATGACCTGGAAGGGTATTCAGGACAACCTGACTTTGAAGTAGAAGACATTTACTAACACGAAAACTGGAAATTATATATAAAAAGTTACAGATTAATTCATACGTTTTGTTCGAATTCTCTTTATGACTAAAGTATTGCAGTTTTCGTCTCTGTTGAAAATTTTGGATGAAATATTTTGTTTTTGCTAAAATCTTTTCACGCTACAAGTTTGCCTTAGTATTTGTGCCCTTTTTGATTAAAATTCATTTAAAAAAACCGTGTAAATATAATTTTCCCTTATTTTTTTATTAAATAAACAAAGATCCAACCCACATTCGCATTTTTATTAAAAAGATCCATCCCCATTTATTGGTTCTAAATCAGGTAATAAATGCTTTTTGCAACAGATTAACATAACAATTAATAGAGCTAGCCATCTTCTATAATTGTGCATTCAAACTTAATTAAAAATATTTATAGAAAAATTTGTACACACATTTTTAACAAAAACGGCTTTTTCTCAAAACTGTCATGCTGTGGGTTGGATCTGGTTTGCAGAACTGCGTCCATTTGACAAAACAAGTGGGCGTTTCATTTTTGGGTTTAAAATTTCTATCAATGTTAAGAAAAAATATTCTTCAATGTTTTATTAATTATAATCATGATTTTTAATGTCAAATATTCTTGAATAAAGTCATTGTTAAAATCCGATCATTCTGTACAATTATCTATATAAACATCAATTCAGATTCCTTTTCTAAGTTGGTGGACGCGAACTGGTCCATAGGTGGACGCAATCTGGATTAAGTGGACGCAAACTGGGTAAATCGCCTAATTTGCCTATTTGTGTCGTTTTTTTGAAAACCACCAAATGTTTCGGCCAAAACTATAAGTTGTATTGAAAAGGACTATATAATCAATACATTACATCCCTTTTATAATCAAAATTTCAGTTAGAACATTTTTATTTTCGCCTTCAAACTTGCCAACTCCACTAAGTGGACGCAAACAGGCGAAGCGACCCTAGTAAATACTGATGTGGAGTGAGTGCGCCTAAATTTATTTCGGCCCTATGCCTTGTAAACAGCCAACTACTAGTTGAGTAATATTTATAGGTTTCGATATATTTATGTTAGGCGCACTTACCTCATCCTGGCGCACTTGCCCCGACTGACCTTACGTATTTCCTCGCTGTTTAAGAAAAGCATTATATATACCTCGGCCGCAATTGCGATTGCCGGACTCGTACTAATAGAATCGTCCGGCAATGCGCTACTTGGCGGCCTCTGCAATATTGTACTATTCCCCGCAACTTCGTATGCGCAGAAATATTAAAATGAAAGATTCCGTTTTTTCTCGTTCCCGTGGGAATTTCGGGAAATCCTCTCTTAGCGCTCCCATACGTTCCCTAAGGAACCTGCATGCCAATTTTCAGCCCGATCCGTCCAGTGGTTTGGGCTGTGCGTTGATAGATCACTATGTCAGTCAGTCAGTCAGTCACCTCACCTTTGAGTTTTTTATATTTAGACTAGCTTTTCCCCGCAACTTCGTATGCGCAGAAATATTAAAATGAAAAACCCCGTTTTTTCCCGTTCCCGTGGGAATTTCGGGAAATCCTTTCTTAGCGGATGCCTACGTCATAACATCTACCTGCATGCCAAATTTCAGCCAGATCTGTCCAGTGGTTTGGGCTGTGCGTTGATAGATCACTATGTCAGTCAGTCAGTCACCTTTGAGTTTTATATATTTAGATGTACAGAATATATATTTAGATTGTACAGAATGATCGGATTTTAACAATGACTTTATTCAAGAATATTTGACATTAAAAAATCATGATTATAATTAATAAAACCATGAAATTTTTTTTTTCCAGACAGGCCAGTTTTCCTGCTGTTTGAACTTTATTATGAATGTAGTCATTTATCGGGGTTTTACCCTACATACGCATAATGCCTAATTGCATTGCATATTCTTAAACTACGACTTTGATACGAAAAAACATTAAAAATATCTAAATATCACTAGTACCATGTTCAGCATGTAAATTAATTGAAAAAGTATTCAATTCATAAAAAAAATATACAAAAAGTTATTATAAGCGGTGATTTGAACCCGCGCCCCTCTTGCGCTCTCATGTCATGATGAATTCGGACCGCTGGGCCACGGTAGACTTAATATAGCGGGCAAAATTAACCATTGCTATCGTTGTAATTTACGTTAGCGTATTTGGCGCGGTTATTATTGAGAGGATCGGGCTCAAAACGCTCAAGGTCATCGACGGCTACAGGCGCCTTAAAAGCCGTGGTGACCTAGTGGTTCGACCTACCGCCTCTCATGGCATCGAACCCCCGACCCTCTGAATGAGAGGTTGAACCACTAGGCCACCACGGCTTAACCTAACATTTGATCCCTATTTTTGTTTGTCTATAGATTGTCTATACAATCTGTCAAATTTTAACCGTCCGTAGCAAAACGAGGTGTTCTTTGGATATAGGAACCGGGCCTAAATGGAGCAATGAGCCTACTGTCAAAGATTTGAATTTTGAAGACAAAGGTCTTCACTAAAATAGGCTAGTAGGCAATTTCAACCTTTTATGAACAAGAGAGGGTTGTTTTACTGCGTGAAGTTAAACAGTAACATGTCATAGGCCGTTTGGTGCAGTCGTTTCGTTCCGTTCGACACAAGGCTCGTTCCATTTACAACTCGAAACGTTTAAAGGTTTAATGCGCGCCCGAACGTTAAATACGACGTAAAACCGAATGAATCTGCATTAACACGCGTTAACACGTGACGGACAGTCTGAGTTCTGAATTTGAGAATAATCCTATGTTTTGCTAAATTACAACTTTACTATGTACACCTGATTGTCTCTTTTTATTTATTTTTGACTGATTTCAATGAACAGATCATTATTATTATTATTATTTGATATATGAACAGATCATAGTCTTCAATTGTATTTACCTACATAAAATTACCAAAGATGCTATTAATTCTAATCGATCACAGAGCAGAAAAGTGCAACATGTTTATTTCATGTTGATGATCACCCACGATTTTTAAGAAATTACGATTTCTTGCCAAGCTTAATTCGTTATCAGAATATTCAAAGATGGTTCAAGTTGAGATTGACTCGCATGATGTTAGGAGTAAACGTTCATTTTATTAGACAAAACGCTTAGATGTCGATGTCGTTATAAAAAATTGTATGGACTGACATCCATGACGGTCGCTTATCTTATGTCAGCTGGATTCTTAGCTTGGACTCCCGTCTTCCAACACATTTGTAGAAGTCGTGAAGCAGTCGCGTCGTAAGCTTGTAAGAGTTCTCGTAAGTCGACAATTATGTTACAGTTACGACTGACTAATGACGACATTAAACGCCTTTTGTTATTTCTAAGCAACGCCTAATTACTTTATGCTTTTATTGCAATAATAGGTCAGAAGTTTATTTGTAGTTTTTCTTTCTACTTGGGGTTAGTAAACGGCCCAGTTTAATTCTTGTTTAAAACTGGATGGGCTGAAACTGTTAAAAAACTGTAAAGTATTTTCATGAGAATAGTCCTAGTCCAAAATTTTCTTTTTAGGGTTCCGAAGTCCACAAGGAAACCTTAGAGTTTCGCCATGTCCGTCCGTCCGTCCGTCCGTCTGTCCGCACTATTGCTCGGAGATGCTTAGTTCTAGAAAGCTGTAATTTGGCATGAATATACATATTAGTTACGCTGACAAAGTGGTACAATAGAATTTTGAAATATTTTTTTTTATAGGGTACCTCCCCTACTCCTAGTGGGGATGTAATTTTTTTTTGCATACCCTTTGGTGCGGCATATCGTTGAATAGGTCTTGAACAAATATTGTGGGTGTGTTAAAACCATTTTTGATTAAGTGATGAGTTTGTGAAATATCGTGTGTCCCCCCCCCTGCTAGCTAAATGGTGGTATTTGGATGGCTGAAAAAAAACACGGTTATGGCATAGTTGAAAGAAAAACTATCACAGCTTAGTAGGCTGTACAAACTTACGTGTCATAGTCGACCAACTTATGAAATGATTAAAAAAACCATGCGTCGGGCGGGCACGTCATACCACAGGCTAGCTAGATGCTAATAAGTCTTAGAAAGGTACTGTGGGCATCCTCAACTTCGTAACCCTATACTTTGCGCGTGGCCCGACACGCACTTGGCCGGTTTTCTTTCTACTTGGGGTTAGTAAACGGACCAGTTTAATTCTTGTTTTAAACTTATGAGCTGAAACTGTTAAAAAAACTGCAAAAAAAGTATTTTCATGAGAAAGTCCTAGTCCAAAATTTTCTTTTTTCAACTCATTAAAATATTGCTATCAAAACCATAGGAGCAATGATGCGTTTAGTGTGATCAAATAAAAGTACAAAGTGACATTAATAGTGTTAGGTGTGGTTTTATTCATTAAGTTCAGATTGGTTCAGATACTAACTACGAGGAAAATCTCTACAATTTTCCAGATTAAAGTGCAATGAACTTCAGACCATCCTTACGACTAACACTTTAAACACACCCACATCAGCTGACATTAACTAATGAACATAACCTATGTAGTTACTCCTGAGGTACTTTGAGCTCTATAGCGAATATACAGAGTTCAATGTTTAGTTTACATAGAAGGACATTATTACACACGAGCTTTGATTAAAAGGTGGCATTGATAGCGAAGACTTCATTAAGGGATGCATTGACTCGTAATGGCTAAGAGGGCGTATTACTAACAATCCTCGTCTACTTTTATAAGAAATCGAATTAATCTATCATTAAAAGTAAACTTTCTTTTATAGTTCAGTTTATACTTCGGTTATGATGTAACAGCTAGTTTTCTCAATCGTGGTATTAATTTAATTCGATCAAAAAAAATGTTTGAGCCGTATTTCAAAATTTGCAATCCATATTAATATTATAAATACGAAAGTAACTCTGTATGTCTGTCTGTCTCTCTGTCTGTTAAGTCTTCACATTTCAACCGCTAGACCGATGGAGATGAAGATTGGCATGTAGATATTTGGGGTCCCGGGAAAGGACATAGTTCCCGCGGGAACGCGATAACCGAATTCCACGCGGGCGAAGTCGCGGGCAGAAACTAGTATTACAATATTTTGTACTCAAATATGACATCAAGAGCTCACAGCACAGATTAATGAATCTCACAGTCCCGAGGTAAGATCCTTATAATCCTGATTAAAAAAATCTTTATTTACTTTCAATACTCTAACTGACGGACTAAATAGATTTGCAATTTATTTATGCTGTTACATGCCTATTGAAGGTTTTTTCTTTAAACTGTTACTGAAACAAGTCACCTCCATACAAATCATAGGCTGTTCTTAGAGTCCATCTTTGATAAAAATGTATCCTACCTACATACTTATATCTTTTACAATTTACATGCATCGTGTTTACATTCTAATTAGTCGGAATAAAACTTCTCACTGCATCTTTCAGGGAATCTGAATGGACCTAGAAGAAATGGGAACTAATTGAAAAGTTTCTGTAGCGTTCTTTCACTGGATTTGTGCGCTGGAGTGTCCACAAATGATGCGACTTGTTGTAATTGAATAATTCTGAGTCGCGTTATTAATGGAAGAGTGGCTCTCCGTTTAAGTATGTATTTATTATCTTTTTTTATTCATGCAATGTATAACATTTCTTTTAACTATTGAAGAGTTTTTTTTAATTTGACTACGACTAAAATGTTTTTCATGTCACATCTAGCCATTAAACAGTGTAAAAATAAATTAAGTATAAATGTTTGAATCCAGACTAGGTACGTTAAAGTATTCTCGTGCAGTAAAGAAGTGCACCCTTAATATTCGTGTTTCAATGTAAAAACTTATGCATTCTGTCATAAGATTACACGCTCAATAAAGTCGACTTTCCTTGGCAAAAAGTCCGGCTTCCGTATAACGGCCCTAAAACACAACTCGATAACTTGGTAAGACCGCATGCACATGTTCAACAAACCTTCCAATTAAAGAAGAAGTACTTAAACTAAATTTTAAAATATACTGAAATTGTACGTATGTCCTATGAAGACAACGAATATTATTATTGTGTTATTGTGGTTATGTAGGTATTTATAGGTATGAATGTTTGGAATGGAGGTCGAATATAAAATATCGAAAAACATTGTAGCCTACTACAATACGGTATATGCATACGCAACTAATTATTCCAATAATACCATACGGTCCGCAAAAATGTTTAGTCTTAAAATATAGAGGAGAGTAACAAATGAACATTAATAATTTCCATCAAAAAATAGCGCCTGCAATGCAATAGGTACGTTCGCTAACGGTCGAGAAGTAACACATATTTACGTAACTTTTTTCTTTACTTGTAATAACGATTACAAATTAAAAGACGGCGCCACACGTCGGCCTAAATATTTTAAGTAGTTGATCAGTCGCAATTATAAAGTTTAATGATGTATAGCTTTTCAACAGTGTGCACACAGCCCAATCCGCACAACTCCATAAATCAGAAAAAGGTCGAATATGCCTCACTTCGGGGGCCGGTGACATTCCCAAATTTATTTCTCTGTTTGAACGCGAGAATATTATACAGTTGCTCAGTAAATGCACGATTTATTTCTTGTGAAAACCTTTTCTATTTAAAAATGGCACGAAATCGGTATATTCGGTATTGATCAACCAAAGGTTATCAAGTCAACTGGTAGTGGATAATAATGATAACAATTCGTTACTAAATCTATACAGTCTGTAGGCAAACTACCTACCTATGTAAGCAAAAATCAACAGAATAAGTACCTATCGTAATTATAATTGGCTATGGGTGAAAAATGACAAAGTGCTTGATTCTTTTTTTATGGATAGGAATAACCTTCCGTAATAAGAGAAAAAAATCCGAGAATTTTCCGTGGCGTAGATTTTGCGTAAAAAATAAAATTGGTTTTGCGTTATAACGATTAAAAGATTCTGGTTTTCCTTGGTACAAGTAAGCACAGCACATGTTTCTGAAAAAAAAATAGTGTTGACATTTGACGTTGACAGTTCTCGCTTCCTTCGTACGAACATAACTTTACGTGTTTTAACAATTTTATTGGAAAAATAGCTTATTGATGACTGCGTTTGCTTACTGGACTTTCGATTCTGCTTGGCCCCAACGACGACGTATGCTTTAAACACGTTATTACGAATGAAAAGCGAATGAAGCAAGAACTGTCACCGTCAATAATGTCAACACTTGTTTTTTAAGAAGTAGTGCTGCGTACTTGGACCATGGAAACACCTTTATTTCAATCGTCGTAACTCTAAATCAATTTCTTTTTTTTACGCGAAATCTACGGCACGGAAAATTCTGGGATTTTTTTCTCTTGATACGGAAGGTTATTCCTATCCATAAAAAAAATAATCGAGCACATTGTCATTTTTCACCCATAGCCAATTATCGTTTATTTGTCGTGGTTGCCACACTAAATAATATAAAAACGCAACGCAAGCTTTTAAACCAGGTGGCACAGATCAGTAGGTAGGTATGCTGTTTGGACATTTTTAGTTACGCATATGTATTGTTGAAGCTGTGGTGGCCTAGTGGTTCCACCTACCGCCTCTCATGCCGAGGATCGGAGGTTCGATCCGGCTCGCACCTCTAAGTTTACTTATGTGCGAAATTCAATTTGAATTTACCACTGAGCTTTTCGGTGAAGGAAAACATCGTGAGGAAACCTACACGCATCTGCGAAGTAATTCAAAGATGTGTGTGAAGTCCCCAATCCGCACTGGGCCCGCGTGGGGACTATAGCCCAAACCCTCTCGTGGTGAGAGGAGGCCTGTGCCCAGCAGTGGGACGCAAATAGGCTGTAGTAGTAGTAGTAGTAGTAGTATATGTACTGTCTTAACGTAGCGAAGTGTTTTTTATCGTTTACTAGCTTTAGCCCGTGACTTCGTCCACATGGAATTCGGTTATCGCGTTCCCGCGGGAACTATGCATTTTTTCCGGGATGAAAGTAGCCTATGTTTTTTCCCGGGACTCCAACTATCTCCATACCAGATTTCATCCAAATCGGTCCAGCGGTTGAAGCGTGAAGAGGTAACAGACAGACAGACTGAGTTACTTCCGAATTTATGATATGAATATGGATATATGGATTCTATTACGGGTTTCTACTTTTATTTTTGGCGATATTAATGTTTAGTATCAATCTACGAGTGTATTACGAGGCAAAACGTTGTGGCGATATTTTATACCCACAGAATCAGCTATCGATTCTAAGCATGTATTATGTTTTAATTTTTTTTCAAGTTGGATAAGAAAATTGTATGGGATTCAGGTATCGCTCACACCATCAATCCCATACTGGGGCAAACAAAAATTGGAAACCTAAAAAACATGCTTAGAATCAATAGCTGATATTGTGGTTATATCGTCATAACATTTTGCTTGACCCTATATAAAAGCACATCTTTTTTTTGCTTTTTTTGTAAATATTTTGTTAATACTACTTAAAAATACATGAAAATTAAACAAAATATAAAAACGGCCTCCGCGGCATGGTACCGAAGACGCTGGCAGCATTTTATTAATATAGATAGGTATTATTAGATTTATGTACCTATAGTGGATATATAAAATACTTACTAAGTAATAGTAATTAATAAAACTTTTACTCTCGGATTTCAATAAATCAACATAAGTACCTACTCAGTAGGGCAGTTTATTTCACATTTCACAACCAAATATAGTCAAGAGCAAAAGTTTTGGGTCACTTTTGCTCTAGAGTGTAATATCAATTTCAAAGACTATACTTACAGTGATGCTTACATGCCGTTCTAGCCATGTTTGGAAACTGTAGCCAAAAAAAACAAGATGATTGATAAGATAAAACAAGATGACACCTAACAAAAACTACAATTCTTAGGTACTTATCTTTTTAACACTATTAATTTTCATTAGTCTTGACTTGAATTGAGCCATAAAATCGTCTATCACTTTTCCAATTTCTCCCCCTTCACTTGCGGCTTGACAGAGGTTCAATTCAAATCCTTAACAATATAATTTATTCAATACACTTAGTTACATTACTCTCCGAAGTTGATTCAGTAATAAATAATGTTTCGGCAACTCTGACACCCGGAGTTCGTTAAGCCCCACTTTCCAAAGAAAGCCGGTTAAGTTTCTATGCCAAACGTATTTGAACGTGAAGGACAGGATTATCCGCTCTTCGTGAAACGTGGTTTATCAACCGTGGTTGTTTATTTGATAGACTAGGAACAAAGATATAGTGTCAAAACGACGACCGGATTGGTCCAGTTGGTAGTGACCCTGCCTTCTGTTCCGATGGTCGCGGATTCTAGTCCCGCTCGGGGCAAACTTTGTGTGATGAACACGAATGTTTGTACTCGAGTCATGTTTGGTATTTATATATGTATCTATTTCTATATAAGTATTTATATCGTTGTCTAGCATCCATAGTACAAGCTTTGCTTAGTTTGGGGCTAGGTCAATATGTGTGAAATGTCCCAAGATATTAATTCATATTCATATTCAAAATAAAACCAGCAGCATCAGTAGTAAACTGCCTTAAAAACGGTACCTACTACACTCAACAGCAATGAATTCGGGTCACTTTGTATGGAAAATACAAAGAATTACAGATTGTTGTAATCCTTCATATTTTTCTTTGCTTCGTGCGGCTGGTTTATTTATGTATTAGTTAATGTATAAATAAATATCTTGGGACATGTCACACATATTGA
This sequence comes from Aethes cnicana, assembly GCA_963971205.1. Taxonomy (NCBI): domain Eukaryota; kingdom Metazoa; phylum Arthropoda; class Insecta; order Lepidoptera; family Tortricidae; genus Aethes; species Aethes cnicana. The sequence continues at coordinate 8,876,200 of OZ020281.1, forward strand.
CCTAGCCCCAAATACTAACATCCATGACTCGAGTACAAACATTCGTGTTCATCACACAAAGTTTGCCCCGAGCGGGACTCGAACCCGCGACCATCGGAACAGAAGGCAGGGTCACTACCAACTGGACCAATCCGGCCGTATGTTTATCTTTTATATAATTTTTATGTACGTTTATGCAAATTTATCCTCTTTTGAAATTATTTGTTCCCTTCCTTGTATTTCTGTAGTTTCTTTCTGATATTGATGCACCTACTCATTTTTCTTTCTTTTTGGCCTTATGGTTGACTGGTAGAGAATGCCTTTAGACATTAAGTCCGCCAATTGTATACATTTTGTATGTACAATGAAGTTTAAATAAATAAATAAATAATAATATGCTATACAAATTGACCCGAATTAATTGCTGTTGAGTGTATTTTTGAATTCGAGTAGGTATCTTACAGATGTCCTCTTCTGTCTATGACGATATAGGTAACATGTTAATTGTCATAATTATTAGGTATCATCAACTAGCTTCGAGAACTTCAAATTCAATTTGAATTTACCACTGAGCTTTTCGGTGAAGGAAAACATCGCGAGGAAACCTGCACGCATCTGCGAAGCAATTCAAAGATGTGTGTGAAGTCCCCAATCCGCACTGGGCCCGCGTGGGGACTATAGCCCAAACCCTCTCGTGATGAGAGGAGGCCTGTGCCCAGCAGTGGGACGTAAATAGGCTGTAGTAGTAGTAGTAGTAGTACCTAGTAGCTTCGAGAACTAGGAAATCGGTAATATTGTTAATCTAGCGGGAGGTTTGCTTTTTACCGGGATAAAAAATATTCTTCCAGCAGACTTCCTCGGAACTCGAACTATGTATAACTTATATCCATTGGTTCAATAATTGATTTAAGCGTAAAGAGGTAACATGGCACTTACATTTAAAACTCTACCGTTATCTATTGACTGACTAGGTATTGTCGTAAGAAGCTGAAATTTAGCATGTAGTTTCCGAGATTTAGAGTTGGAGAGGATTTTCCGAGATTCCGCGGGAAACCGCTAGTAATGATAAAAATTAGGTAAATCGTAAAGACTTGAAAAGATAAGAAACCCAAGTAAATAAAATGTTGCATGACACTGGTAATAAATCTTGGAAGTTTAGGAATAGGATGGATTCTCATCAAAATACTTCGTAACGAAGATACGCTCGAAAAAGCATTGGTAATATACAAATTGGATTTCTCCAAAATACACAGAAAATTTCGGCTGAAATGATGATGATGATGACACAGAAAAAAAAACTTGACCAGGTTCAAAACAATGCCAAGATGGTCCAACCGATGTCACCACATCTATAAAACGAAGTTTAAAGCGTTTTCCGAGCCACGAGTTGAAAGCGTTTTCCGAGGTGTTGTTATTGTTTGTAGACCCACCGTTGCGCGCCCAATTCGTCTCGTTGCCAGGCTTAGCAAGATAAACGTTTTATTTAAGAGCGTAGCAATCCGATTAAACAATAAGATTTTTCTTTTATTATTGTCTGTTTCAAATGTTCTTCGAACAGAAACTTCTAAGTATGTATGAACACATCGTTTTACTTAAGGAATATTTTTCCTTTGTCCATATCTGAATAGCTATTTTCCCGTAAAGCGTGAGGGATAAAACCTAGTTCAAGTATACAGCAAAAAAACCGACTTGAAACTATTAACTTCAATCAAAGACTCAGTAGACATTTTTTTCGAATTTGCTCGCAAATTCCCCCTTGATTTATGGTGGTGAGTCCGGGGGGAGGTTGCCGTTAGGAATTTCACTCGTGGACGGAACTTAGACCATTTGATGAAATACCTTGGAGGAAATTTTAATTGAGTTTCGCAATGGCTTGTTTTTTTTTTCAATGTAGGTGGTAGTATTGCTGAAGGTTTAAAAATAAATTATGCAAGAGGAACCCGTATATTTTATGTCGAAATAAAAAATGTATATAATTAGAAACCTACTTTTAGATACCTAAAGTATTTCTTTTAGATTGCTTATCCATATATCTATTTACCTAACTCTGGTCATTAGCAATTATACTGTTCTTCACGTAGACCATCATAAGGACTTTAAAAACCGGCCAAGTGCGTGTCGGGCCACGCGCAAAGTATAGGGTTCCGAAGTTTACGATGCCCACAGTACCTTTCTAAGACTTATTAGCATGTAGCTAGCCTGTGGTATGAATGACGTGCCCGCCCGACGCCCCTGCCGCTCGAGAAAAATCATCATCATAAGTTCGTCGACTATAACTCGTAAGTTTGTACAGCCTACTTAACTGTGATAGTTTTCCTTTCAACTACGTTATATATGCCACAACCGTGATTTTTTTCAGCCATCCAAATACCACCATTTAGCTGGCATGGGGGGGGGGGGGACACGTGACCCTAACAAAAAATAGCACTTTAAAGCTTAATATTTCACAAACGCATCACTTAATCAAAAAATGGTTTTAGCAAACCCACAATATTTTTTTAAGCCCTATTCAACAATATGCCGCACTATGGGGTACGCAAGAAAAAAAAATTACATCCCCACTTTACGAGTAGGGGAGGTACCCTATAAAAAAATATATTTCAACATTTTATTGTACCACTTTGTCAGCGTAACTAATATGCATATTCATGCCAAATTACAGCTTTCTAGACCTAAGCATCTCCGGGCAATAGTGCGGACAGACGGACGGACGGACGGACATGGCGAAACTATAAGGGTTCCTTGTGGACTTCGGAACCCTAAAAAGGTATGCTTACTTAATTTTAACTTAAACCAGTAATTGTCATGAACTATTTCACGTTTGAAATTATTATGATCATTAATAATTATTATAATTTCACGTTTAATAAAGCTACTAAAAACCCTTAATTTTCCCTTCATTATCATTCTCTCAAGGTAAGTACTTGATTGATGTGTAACCTAAAATAGCACCTATCCATTCTTCTAAAATATGGTAATGTCACGTCACACTTCACATTTATACAGCAACGTCCTTGCCTTTTCATCCTTTTTAGAAATTTTCATTCCATCCAACGCATTATGTTAAGAGCCACATTAAAAATGTATGTTCATCTTTTCTATGTCACGGGACCCAGACCTGCAACTTCCAGCCGACAAAGCTAGCAAAGTGGGTTGTATAAGTTTCTCGTTTCCAATAAAACTTACTTCGAGTAATCTGAGACATGGGCTGAATACATATTCGGAATAATAAACTCGGATTAAATTAGATTGTCGAAAGATTTCTACGCGTTTACCCGCATTATGCAAGATGGAATACCATCTTGACTTTTGTTAAAGTTCATTCATGTTTTAATTTAAAAAAATAACTGACTTGGGTTACTTCCGAAGAATAGGTACAGTTTCTCTTACTGTAAAAAACAGCCTAAACTAGTAGATTCAAAACCATGAATCTTTGTACAGGGGCTGGTACCATGTAGAATCGATTTTTTATTTGGAAATATATCCCATATTATATGAGAAATGTGAATATTAAGTAGGACGTAGCCATAATATACGTATGCCAAAAGCTAGTGATATAACATTATTGACCTATAATAAGTAATAAAATAACATATGGACGAACAGTGCCTAACAGAATATGTCAAAATATATGTCAAACTGACATTAGAGAAGACGTTCCAATAACGCCTCTTTATAACGAAGGCTAAACGGGTGCCCGAGCTGTTCGGGCACCCGTTTTGACGGGGCCATTTTTCTCCGGCTGATTCTGAATCCTTACTTATAATAGATCAATGTATAACATACCACATTCTACCTATTGAATGTATTACAGAGACGTCATCTACATACACGCGCTGTGTGTGTACTGACGTCAACAATGGCCGACACGGACAGGTGAATGGGAACCTAATTAATTAATTACCGATCCAGCATTGATGCCTTGTCTATGTCGCTGGACATGTCAATAGCATTTGTATGACGCAGATTATGGTGAGATACGGTGATTAGAACCGCTTTGTTACAAAGGCCGTCGTCATCAATTGCTTTTTAGATCACCAATCCAACTCTGAAATTCATCTCCTCGCTAGAATCACTGTGATTCTCTTCAAAAGAGGAAAGAAATCCAAACTAATATTTTAAATGCAAAAGTAACTCCGTCTTATAACTACACACTTCAACCGCTGTACCGATTTATATTAGATGAAATTTCGTATGGAGATAATTGGAGTCCCGGTGAAGTTCCCTTAGGCTACTTATGTTTCCCGTACCCACGGGAACTACTACTACAGCCTATTTGCGTCCCACTGCGGGCATAGGCCTCCTCTCATCACAAGAGGGTTTGAGCAATAAACCCCACGCGGGCCCAGTGCGGATTGGGGACTTCACACACATCTTTGAATTACTTCGCAGATGCCAGCGCAGGAAAACATCGAGAGGAAACCTGCATCCTCTCGATGTTTTCCTTCATCGAAAAGCTCAGTGGTAAATTCAAATTGAATTTTGCACATAAGTAAACTTAGAGGAGCCGGAACCGAACCGCCGACCCTCGGCATGAGAGGTGGTCGAAAGGTAGCTTTTTTACGCCCACGGGAACGCGATAGTCGAATTCCACTCGAACGAAGTCGCGGGCAGAAGCTAGTCTTTTATAAAAACAAGATCCCAGAAAAAAAACAAGAAATGGTATGATTTGATGATAGTTTTATTAATAATCCCTCCTCTGCCCATTCTCCTGTTAAATCATTTCCGATGACTCGACAGTATTGTTAATTAAATACCAGAGCTATACAAAATTCAGTGAAACGGCGGTCCTCATTCAATTTAACTTTTTAATTACTTTATAAGCCTTAGGATTATCTATTTATTATGTTGGTATTTCGTCAAGAGCTACCTTAATTTTTGATGTTAATTAATAACTTTTGCTTTGGAGTCGCTCTTGAGTCACTTCGAAATACGAGTAGGTATGTACCGTTGTGGTCTACAGTCGTTAGCCACGTTCTTTATACACACAAAAACTTCTAAACGCTAGGGATAATAAGCTACTTATTGAAGAAAGCAACGAGAACAAATCCTTTATTTCACAATCCGACATAACAACCAGTCTGTCACAATATGTATGGCAACGTCGTTCTAGCCGCCAGTTGCATTTCACGTAGGACATAGAAGATACTATGTCCTACAGTACCTGTTTGTGGGATTTTGTGTGACTCAATGGCACCACTCCCACCAACACAGCCTATTTGCGTCCCACTTTTGGGCAGAGGCCTCCTCTTATAGCGAGAGGGTTCCTTCACGGTCCTAGCGGATTGGAGACTTCACATCCTTGAATTATTTCGCATCGATTCAAACTCCCGACCCTCTGCATGAGAGGCCGTAGGTCAAACCACGGCTTTTTTGTTACATAATTCAAGAAAGCGTTTATTTTTCCAGAAATTATCTTTAATTTATCAGCTTTCAGATTAATATAAGACCATTAATGGATCTTGTTGTTGTGTTGCATTTTTTTTCCTTAATCCGTACATTTATATAATATAAGAATTAAATTAAACACCGTGTAATGAAATAAATTTTACGACGACACTTCAAAATATTAAGGTAATTTATGTACGTTAAGGCCACGAAGTTGGTATAAATCAACAGATTATTAAGTGGCCATATTAAATCTGCGGGAACGCGGTGGATGCGAGTGGCACAAGACCCGTCTGAGAGGCCTATGTCCAGCAGTGGACGTCTTTCGGCTGAAATGATGATGATGATTAAATCTGCCGTATTTCTGGTCTCCGAAGGTACAGATAAACAGACACTACACTAGAATAATTTCATTAGCTCAGGACGAAAAATGCCAACCATAATTGCAAAAACTAAATTCACAATAAAAAAGATACCCAATCTTTCCCTTTTTAATGGTTTTTAGAAAAATATTTTTGAATTCGGCAAGTCTCTAATAACTACATTTTGGAATATCTTGGTTAGTTAAAACAAGTCATAACGACGTAACTAGGCATTTTTATTTGAAGAAATGTGGAACGTAAATCGTATCAGAATAAACGGTACATTTGGCCGTCCTCTGGATAGGTATTATATGTACTTCCGACAGAGTAATTTTTCTTAAAAAAGTATTTCTTCAAAACATAAAGTTTCCTCAAGAAGTGACAAGCCAACATATCATTAAAGGGAATTTATACGAACCGGAGGCAAATTATCTCCTTGATGCGATGAATTATGTAAAGTGACCTCTCGCGGTGACTTCATAAATCGGGCCCGAGATTACAAACAATTTACGATATTATAGGTGAAACCTTTTTTGCAATAAATTAGCTGTCGAAGTGGTTATAATATGACACTTAATTTAGTGACGAAAGTATATACTACCTTTATAAAACCCTCATTATTCGAAGTCTCTGGTGGGCGCGGGTCGATCCGCGTACAATCGCCAACTCCGATTCTATGTTGCCAAGTTTTATACATGTTCGTATGTGTAAACACGATTACTTCGTCGCAACAAATCAGTTCCCTTCTTGAGGAAAACTATTGAAAAGAAACTGGGATGTGAAGATAATAAGTTATAGGTAGGTACATAGATGTAAATAAAATTGGTCCTATTATCGAGGTTCAGGTAATTTCATTCTATCATAGAGAGTTAAAATAAAATACGTCCTAAAGTTTAAACGGAAATATTCTAGCTAAAAATTGAGTAAGTATCTATCCGATGAAGCCCAAAAAAACATCAAATGTACACTGTCTGTCTGTCTGTGGCACTGTTCTACATAGTAAGTACTTACCTACATAAGGAAATTAAATTTATGGTTTAGGTGGTTAAGGTATTCGTTTTCAGTTTATATTAAAGTATACAAACCATCTCAAAAACGGCTCTAACGATTTGGTCAAAATTTCAAATAAGTACCTATAGAGAGGATGAAAAATTTAAAAATTCGACTGCATGCAATCAGGACGAATCTAACGACACCTCACAAGCTAAAATCCATTTAGTCATTTAGACTACAGAGCGTGCCAAAGATATACGTATACATACACTCGAAAAATATACTCCTCCTTCTGGCGAAGCCGGCTAAAAACGATCTATATCTGAGTAGGTCTTATAATTATCTAGGGACACACATTTTAGCTACCTAGATATTCAGCCGAGCAAAGCGCGTTCGCCAATTTGCTCATTCAATATCGATCGGTCATTAAATAACATGTAAGTATCGTACAACATATCCATAAGACGCAATTTCTTCTCGATCCACGCATCTCATTAAAGTCGTAACTCCTTGTGAACTCTCGCATTGTTGGGGAAAGCTTTTGACACGTTCCAATCTTAAATAGCATTGTTACGTAGACTTGTGGATTTTCTGTCATATATGTCCAAGAAAAGCCGAGGTGGCCTAGTGGTTCGACCTACCGCCTCTCAAGCAGAGGGTCGGGGGTTCGATTCCAGCTCGCACCTCTAAGTTTACTTATGTGAGAAATTCAATTTCAACTGAAACATGCACGCATCTGCGAAGTAATTCAAAGATGTGTGTGAAGTCCCCAATCCGCACTGGGCCCCCGTGGGGACTATAGCCTAAACCCCTTCGTGATGAGAGGAGGCCTGTGCCCAGCAGTGGGACGCAAATAGGCTGTAGTAGTAGTATGTCCAAGAAACATACCATCTACCAGTCAGCTTATGTCTGAGCATGTTTGTAACAACATTACGTCATGTACCAAATCAACATTTCTTTGAAAATTTCTCAAATGCCTAAAGGCGTCAAAGTTACTCACAATAATAATATTCAAAGATTTTTTCGGCTTCTGCTTACAAACATGACCATAGGAGAATTGTACAGAAAACTGCAGCCTAAAGTATTCAATGTTCCTCATTTGATCAAGGATTTTGGTAATTAAAACGGAATTTACTAAACCACCGGACCATCTTCAAAATATCCTTAACAAAAATATGCTTTCAACGCGGTCTACAAATAAATGCGGAGATGAGGCAACAAGCATGTAATAAAAGCCAACGAATTTAAAGTCTCCTTTTTGGAGTAAATTAAAGAGGACTACTAGGTATACCAATTCAAGCATACTCGTCAGTAAAACATACGTGTACATAATGCCAAAACAGGGGCTTTATTCGAGTTTGCAAACAAAGATACGGAATTAACCATATTTATAATTTATATTTACTTAGTTCTTTAATTTATTTAGCAATATATTTTCTAAAGTGTATAATGCCTAAGCTCATCATCAATTAGACTTTATTATCTTTGTATTTTGGCACTTAACTCTTTTTATAATAATATCGTAATAGTTTAAACTTGTTAACCGTTTTAAATAAGTATGTTCTGAACACACACTCCTACTATTTAGTTGTGGAAACTGTTTTAGCAAATGTGTCAATCACAACTTTAAATTATTCTGTGTTATTATCGCTGTTCGCTTTTCCATTCCCTGAAAAAGTAATAAATAAAATGAATATATATCCATTGATAAGTGAATGCAATAATTCAAAAGCGAAAGCAGTTTTGTGGAGCAATGTTTTGCCTTTATAATTGTATCTCATGTTTTTAGTAATAAATAAATAATAATAAATAATAATATGCGTTATCTTATTAATTAGCGACATTGCATTATGATGTGTCCAAATAAGAAAGAGCTTTTTAAATGGTATAAATAACATCTAAAATAAGGAGGAGATAGTAAATATTTATTTACTTAGGTAAAGTATGAGAATTCCGTTACACCTATTTATAAACTCGAATAATGGCCCGGAAAATAATTCACACTGTCGATCCCGTTGATCCCTCGACTGTTTTCATTTCATTTTGGAGCTCTATCACCACAATCCTTATCTCCATTACCAGAGTTACTATAGAAGCCTGTTCTATATACGAGACTGGGACTTTTGCTTACTTTGGTTTACAAGGAACAGTAGTAGTGAAGCTCAAGCGTGTAGGTAGGTACATTCAGTGTTTTTAGAAACGAAAATTGTACTTTAAAGACGTTGTTTGTTCTTCTTTTTCATATATCATCACATCTAATTCCTGTATATAAAGGCAGATTTTGGAGAATCTTTATTTGTTCACAGCATTGATCTATTATAAGTAAGGATTCACAATCAGCCGGAGAATAATGGCTTCGTCAAAACGGGTACCCGAACAGCTCGGGCACCCGTTTGGCCTTCGTTATAAGGAGGCGTTATTAGCATATCGGACCGTATTTTCTAATGTCAGTTTGCTCCATATATTTTGACATATTCTGCTGGGCACTGTTCGTCCATATGTTATTACTTATTATATGTCAATCGTTCACAGCATATATATGGGTATCTTTATAGTCTTGGAAATTTACCTACTGAAATATACTATGTGCATACATACCTAAAGGTTTTCAGGAAATTCCTTGATACCTCTTGTGACTGTAAGTCTGATATGAAATGCTACGAGTAATCTTGCTGAAACCAGAGATATGGTGATTATAATAGACTAATAACCTCCTTAAGTTTCGGCGTACATCGGAAAGTCTGTTTGTATGATTGTGAGCAAAATCGAGGGACGCTTCAAACTTTCATACAGGCTACCTAGGCAGCGACATCTAATCATCGTATGAATATTATCCTTCTACTACCACTACTACAGCCTATTTGCGTCCCACTGCTGGGCACAAGCCTCCTCTCATCACGAGAGGGTTTGGGCTATAGTCCTCACGCGGGCCCAGTGCGGATTGGGGACTTCACTTACATCTTTGAATTACTTCGCAGATGCGTGCAGGTTTCCTCACGATGTTTTCCTTCACCGAAAAGCTTAGTGGTAATTCAATGAATTTCGCACATAATTAAACTTAGAGGTGCGAGCGGGAATCGAACCCCCGATCCTCTGCATGAGAGTCGGTAGGTCGAACCACTAGGCCACCACGGCTTCATTGTCCTTCTAGTTTTACCTTGATTTTTCCACGTTGAAACCAATCAAAAAGTGTGCTTAAGCAACAATTTTTCTGGCGTCCATTTCATCATCAACATGATTCTTATTTTTTTTCTTTTTGTACCTATGTTTGTTCAATCTCTAGACTCACATTCACCTACGGTCACTACGCATGGAACATTCATTACCATCGCCCTCTTTATGGTAAAGAGGATTATAATAAAGCGAATGCGAGTATGGAATCTGATCCCATGTCATATGAGATTGCAATTACGGACCGTTATCACTGAATAATTGAAGGTCCTCGCTTATCTGATTGAAGGTTGACCGTAAAAGGAGGAACTTGGATAAATTGTGCGCTATTAGTGAATGATAAAGAATAATAGGGTTCCAAGAAGTTATGGAAGTGGTGGATGGTTTTGAAACGCTTAAAGAAATATTTATTTAAATCAATAATAGACAAATGAAGTACAGTGTTAATTATTATTGTGCTAAAAATTGTTAATTTCTAAACTCAGAAACTCAGAACTAATCCTTGACATTGACTAAGTCTTAAGTAGGTGCCTACATTGCTCGCAGGACTGATGGCCGATGGGGCCGGAAAGTTCTCGAGTAGCGCCCGCGAACCGGGAGACGAGCTGTCGGTAGGCCTCCAACAAGATGGAGCGACGACCTCGTGAAGGTCGCGGGAAACCGGTGGAAGCAAGTAGCACAGGACCGGTCTGAGTGACGAGCCTTGGGGGAGGCCTATGTCCAGCAGTGGACGTCTTTCGGCTGAAATGATGATGATGATGATGGGGTGCCTACATGCTTGAACATCAAAAAAAAGAAGTAATTAGACATTACTTATTACAATAATGCAAAATAATAATGATTTCTAATGTCTTCTTTTTTTGTAGTTCATGCATTTATTCCCTTATCTTATACAATGCTTGAAAATTATTCATATATTTTGCTCGTGGTAGGACTCGATGCAGGGTCCGACCGGATGACTACCACCATCTTACCCCCTAATCTGCAGCTAAAAATAGCACTCGCATTCGCACTATTACTACTACTGCTACTACTACTACTTCAGCCTATTTGTGTCCAACTGCTGGGCACAGCCCTCGTCTCATCACGAGAGGGTTTGGGCTATAGTCTTTTTTTTTTTAGGCTATAGTCGAGTGCGGCCATGCGAGCCCAGTGCGGATTGGGGACTTCACACACATCTTTGAATTACTTCGCAGAAGCGTGCAGGTTTCCTCACGATGTTTTCCTTCACCGAGGAGCTCAGCGGTAAATTCAAATCGAATTTCGCACATAAGTAAACTTAGAGGTGCGAGCCGGAATCGAACGAACCCCCGATCCTCTGCATGAGTGGCGTAATTACCTACCTAGGCTATTGCACGGAAAAGTTGTCGTTAATTTTTGGGTACAATGTTAGGTACAAATTTACTTATTCATCATTTCAGCCGAAAGACGTCAACTGCTGGACATAAACCTCCCCCAAGGCTTGCCACTCACACCGGTCCTGTGCTACTTGCTTCCACCGGCAAACGGCACCGGCTTGCAAATTTTCTTATTATCGTGCTCAAAACACAGAATTGTAAGTCATGGCTTCAAATAAGCCGACCAAATTATGCTGGAGTATTTTCAATTCACGATTCGTGTAATCCATCGATACACAATTATGCACCATACAAGTATGAAACGCTAATAATGTAACGCATTGTGCAGCGGCCGTTCAAAGTAACCGCCCGAAATGCACACTGCTTTGTAATTTTGATAACTGACAACAAAATTATGTGGAATCTTACTTGAATAACGAGACAGAGGCTTGCATGTTTATCTTACGGATCGATCGACCAATTATTTTTAAAGTATTTCTTATATATACCTACATAGGTATAAATTATATAGACATATTAAAGCTAGATTGTTTTATAGGACGTGGAGACCAAGATGTTAGACGCTTCGGATTGGTTTATTGATTTAACTTAAGAATTTATGAACGCAAATAAAATAATTTAAATAAAATGAATAGGCAGATTGACAATTATTTATTGCTGAGTTTTGGAAGCTGTCATATATAAAACTTTGTCAACAAAATACATTTGGGTAATCGTGAACCTCTATCTAAAATTAGTACGCAAGTATACAACTAAAATATTGCCAACGTACCACAGCACAGGCTACCTACACAGGTAGGTACTAAGCAATACGTCAATAATCTGCTTTTCACGCAATGCATCGCAATGAATTTATTCCCTCCCTTTTAAGCTCTGCCGTATTTGAATCTATCAATATTCATCGTGTATCTGAAACCATGAACCACCTAATTAAATTCGTTACGTATTCCTAAATTAACCGTTTAACGAATTTGCAAGCGCAAATAGTGTTTTGATTGCTGGGGACTGGGGTTGGATTGTCGACAGCGCTTAATCGTTCGAAATAATTGGTTACCTAAATTGTTTTACTCTACAATTGTATGAATTGCAACATTTGCTATAGTTTACATTTAGCCGATGCAGCAATACGCTATTTGTTTTGGATTATTATACTCGTATCAGCAGTACGTGTTTGTTTGACGCTTCACTTGCTAGGTAGGTATATTTCATGCAGCTGACTTTTTGTTTACATCAAAACAAAGCTAAACTCACCTCAAAACATTCTGAGGCTGGCCAGCAATCCTTTGATCCTTTTTCCTCCTACGGCACTCACTGTCCACTCTCTTATCACTACTCTCACGTATAGTATGATACCGCGGTTGATAACTTTCGAGTTGCGAGTACAAGCGCGCGCGTGGCGCGGGCGATGGGCCTCGCTGCGTCATGGGATCCACGCGTCCGTACTCCGTGGCGGTTGGGGCCACACTGGGCCTGGCTGGCTCGCACTCAATCCTCTCTGCCACCCCCGGCCGACGCTTGTCGACGAAGGCCACTCGAGGAGGCTTTGGCTGCATCAAACTTATTTTCTTCTTTTTCGCCGTCGAAGCCACGTAGAAAAAGTAGCCGTTGCGGTCCATTTTCGGTGCGGTTGACTTTACCTGCAAGAGAAAAGTACTCTGATATCGACAGCTTTTAGAGAACTTTTCACAACCATTTCGTCATTATAAAAGAGTAAGTAGGTAAAGCACATGAGAGATGTTGAAAATCTTTACCGGGAACCTACAGTCAAGGAAACTCAAACTCTTAACTTTTTCGGTCTTGTTGCAATGTCAATTAGAGATTGTTAGAGCGAAAAAGTTGCGCATTTCAATTTCCTGAACTGTACAACAGTATGAGGATGAGGAACAGAATATTTGGAATCACTGTTTTCAACTTTTGTTTCTGCTTTCAAGCTTCCTGTATTATTTTGAGCATCCCTTTAAAATATTCAGCGTCAAATTCCTGTTTTTTTTTTTGCTTCGCATTCCTTGTTCGATGGAAAATTGATTCACTCGTAGCGGACGCCAAAACAATACCCATTTTATCGTTCATTTTGAAAGGTGTAACAAAAACTTTACAAACGTTGAATGAAACGTTTGCCGTCCTGTTCAAAGAATGATGGTTGCTAGGCATGAAACGTTATGGTTATGTGCTGTTTATTTTCTAAGGCTAGTCGTTGACAGCGCTTCTCTCTCCATGTCGGTGACAACACAACAGTTCCAATAGATTTAAAACTGGACAACGCACTGGAGCTGCTGGTTCTCACATATCATTCATTTTCATTCTCATGTGAGCGGCATTGATAGTTTAACATCCATCAGGCAAAGTGCCTGTTAGTCTGTCCACCTATATTTACCATAGTAACTTGCTTCCCTGTCTCACTCAGCTTCATGCCGGGGAAAGTCGGAGGTGACCGATGTAAGAGTGCTGGCTGAATAGTCATGAACACACGGACGGACGGGCCGGCGAGTAGAAGTGGAAATGCGATAGGAATCTGGAGAATGACGCAAATATGAGGTCCAGAAATTGAGTAGGTACATGAGGAGCGTGAATTTCAAATTGACAATGTGACCGAAATCGGCCAGGAAGAAGTCCGTTCTTCCATTCTGATCCTCATTCATCCTCATCATTCATTATCTCGTATTCTAGTGGCTATTGAGGGGTATCTACGGTTGATGAATAAGCTACAGGATGGATGAATAAACTCTTACCGGGCTCTTTGCTCCAGCGGCCCTTAGCTCCCGTCCGCGGCGCACTCAACGACGATTTTATCGCGCCTCCGCCTGCGGCGTCTTTCTGAATGCTAACTGGGCGCTCAATGCTCGCAAAGGCTCTATCTACAACATCTCGTGGAACCCCTACTTTGATACCCGACGACGCCCCGAGATATTTTTCTCTACGATTTAGATTGCCGACTGTCCGTGTTTAGCGTTTAACAAAGAGGTCGTGAGTATTTCGAGGGTTCACGGTAGTTTCGCAAACAGTTGCCTGCAACGACCTGCTGACGATCAACCAAATAAAGTCGAAAATTTTAGTTGAAAGCATAAGTACGATAAAATTTTAAAGTAACTACTTAAAGAAACCTGAAACCATTTTGCTCTAACGGAGTGACAAATAGTGCAGCACTTACGGGCGCGATAAATTTCTATACGAGATAAATTCCAGTATTTACCATCGGTTAGTGTCGTATATTTGTACACACCAGATCCAAGTCCCCGATGTATCAGCTAAACCCATCACAATACTGGGACCGCGTAAACACGATTTAATTGAAACTGGACCAAGGCACAGCAAATACAGCTTCAAATCGGAGCACAAAAGTAAATACCAAGCTGGGGCCATTCCGTACCGCTCTACAGCCTTATCCGAACTTCAGTTTCGCTCGGTGGAACCGAAATCTGATTTCAAGCGCCATCGTTAACTCGGCCTTGGGAAATTATTCTTGCGCTTCACTGTCACGCGTACGAGTATGTTTAACATTTACCTTTAGGTTTGTAATGATAAAATTTAGTGTAGTACGTCTACGACTCCCTAAAAATTTTATGACACTGTAAAATTTAGAGTTACTAAGGGTCTAAATGCTCACATACAAGACAACGGAAAAAATATACCTGCGGTGTAAAGGTTCTGCAAATAAAAAGTACTTAATAATTAGGAATGAACTGTAAAATGAATGCTTCCAATTGAGAAAGATGACGAAGTTCAAGTTTGTATAAAAACATATCCAGTCGATTGGTCCTTCATATCGAATCTTTCTATGACTTCCGATAATATGATATCGAATAGGAGTTCGAATACAATAATTCCCACGAGGGCCGCACTCGAGAACATAAAAGAAGGTCTGTCTTAAATCGAGCGTGTGTGAGATCATAAAACTCCTAATAATCTGGTCGGACCGATTTCAAGTTTGTTTGTTAGTTCTCTAGAAATCGTTCTCCTTTTCTAGACGACTTTACGGTGTTGAATTTTCCTTTACATTATTCGTCTGGAGCTTTCAAACTCTCTAGTAAGTTTTAAAGTTCTGTACCATTAAAAACATCTGCATTTGCCTGATTTCCATACAAAACTAAACGGATCTCTTTTCAAAGCTAACACACTAAGAAAATAATATAAAAATTGGAAATTAATAAAAGTATAAAATGTGTAGAGCCATATTTCAGAATTTTTATCGTGCCGTTAAAGTAGCCGATTTGTCAGAAAGAATAATGCCTTACTTACTAAAATTCCTCAATGGAATATTTTAAATCCTTTGCAATAAATCAAATCGTTATTTTATACCTACCATATAAAACGGTAAATTAAAACCACGACATGAGGAATTAAATTTTCCTTTTACTTAAGCCTTTTTCGTACTGATAATGAATGAAGCGTTATAAAACATACAAGTCATGTAAACGTAACGGTATCTTAGGATTCGTCATCAAAAAAAAACAAATGATAAGTACATTCTCAATAATCTTCCTGAAACCGGAACACGTTCAACGAGCTCTTGTCTCAATATCAGACAATTTACACTACATCTGGAGGGTTCCTTGTGTCAATATTTGGAACTTGCTAGAAACAAGGGTACAGACAAAACTGTTCCAAGATACCCCACTAACTTTAATTTTTATGATCCAATTTAATACCCTGTATTTAGTGCTCTGTAAAAAAGGATTTGTAATTTAAAGCACATGTGAAATATGTATGTGATTTAGTTTTCAAGGCAGAGATTTAGAGAAGAATGTTTTTATTTTGTTATCTCAACTATAAGGTATAACAAAGTACATATTTCTTGCGCTTTCTTACTTTCAATCAAAAACTCTACATGAATATTAAGCTCTAGCCGATAGCCTTAAGTTTCTTCGGTATTACATGATAACCTGTACAGTAATTGAAACCACTTATTTAGGATTTTATAATACCTACTTAATGAAATTGGGTCTACCATTTATTTACCGATTTATATATATGCACTTTTAAGTTGAATTTATAAAACCCCTGACTAGAGGTTGTCGATTTTGTCGATAAATTTCTTTTTTTTTCAAATTAATTCCACAGACAGTAACACGGACACAAAGTTACACGGACACATAGTTACACGGACACATAATAACACCCGTACTCTTTTGCGTCGTGGTATAAAAATCCACCATCTTGTAATGTTTAATCTGTCTTAGCATGCAAACAACTTGAAGACAAAGCTTGAGCGAGCAGATAATTGGCATGCAGGTGGATTTGATACTTGTCTCCGATGGTAAATAAAGGATTTCTCAGCACCATGCTTAAGAGTTTTTCAACTTTTCATACAAACGTAGTTTCGCTTTTATTCCCAAATTACTAAACAGATTGACTCGAAACTTGGTACACGTAATAAAATCATTATTGCGAGTGTCCGAAATTAGTAAAAGTCGTGGTAAAATAAAACACAATTAAGTTACAGCTAAAAAACTGAATTTTTAATTTTGTATGTAGGAAACTAAAATGGTCCTAGTTTCTTTGTTATTAAATTTATTACAATCAAAGTGTATTTTGGACACTAAAACCCCTGCTCCACTATTACTTGTAACATTTGGTGCCAAACTGATAAGTAGTTTGCGAAATAAAACGTAACTACGTTTGTATGGAGAAAGGAGCGTACTGGGGACTCTTAAAGGAGAATTCTGCCTATGCATATGATATGATTGTTTCTCTGTTCAGAGATTTGAATATTAATACAGTAAATTGCTTACAGCAAAGACTATGTAAGTAGGCCCGGTTGAGTTCTTTTTCTGCGGCGATGCTGAAAATCTATGTGGGCGGTCGGTCCCGAGAAGTTTCATTTTTAAACGGTATTTATTGGTGTGAGATTTAGTGGGAATATTACATAATATTTTTAAGAGAAGGTAAATTAATGTAATATCCATCAAAGTCCATCGTCTCGCTAATTGCACTGAGTTAAGGCTCCTCAGGCGGTCACGCGAGAAATGCATTACCATGTTACGTGCGAAAAAGTGCATTTGCTCGGAGAAACACTAATCGCGGTATGAATTAATATGACAGATTTAATTAAAATGAAACTTTAATTCTAAATAATTCTATTATCTGGTATGAATTATTTTCCTATTGATTTTAATAGATTCAATATTGATTTAAATATGTCACGATAGCACGAAAGTAAGCCGTGGTGGCCTAGTGGTTCGACCTGCCGCCTCTCATGCAGAGGGTCGGGGGTTCGAATCCGGCTCGCACCTCTAAGTTTACTTATGTGCGAAATTCAATTTGAATTTACCACTGAGTTCTTCGGTGAAGGAAAACATCGTGAGGAAACCTGCACGCGTCTGCGAAGTAATTCAAAGATGTGTGTGAAGTCCCCAATCTGCACTGGGCCCGCGTGGGGACTACAGCCCAAACCCTCTCGTGATGAGAGGAGGCCTGTGCCCAGCAGTGGGACGCAAATAGGCTGTAGTAGTAGCACGAAAATGAATATTTAAAACATTATTATTAAGTTTAAAATAAAATATTCATAAATTAGTCGAGCGTCCAACACAGAGTTTCAACGTCAAAAAAATCCTCAACTTCCCAACAGAAGTCTCATCATTGCAAAGGGCTCGTACCTATCGCTTACAATTTCTTTGTATCCACAACAAAAACCCTGTCGGGATTAGAGAACCGCTTGTTATTACGAAATTACTACCTTTGATGTTTATTAAAAATTTTCGACTTACCGCATTTTACCGAGTTCAAAGCGAAATATAATTTTTACAAACCAGATTTATTTACTCTACCTGTAATTTTTGCATCCGTAGCGTGAAATAAAAATGGAACGAGCGAGCTGTTTTTGCACGGTAGCAGTGCACTGAAACTTGAAACCATGATTAATATTAAGAGTTTGAGCATGAACTTAGTATAGGGGAAACTCAACAACGTTGCTCTCCAACGTCTCGAAACCCAGTATATTATTCGTCATATTAATGGGTGAATATCAGATTTCATGTTTTGCACTTGTCCACCCATGTTAACTTCATGAAAATTAAACTATAAGAGTCAGGCTTTTTTTTGGGTAAAGATCTTACTGGGAAGCAACATTGCCATCAAAAAAAGCAATGAATAATAATTCAGAAGTTATCAAAAAAAATATTTGAACTTTAAAAATCTAAGCTCTTTGGCGCGTCAACCACTGTGTTATTTTTTTTAAACAATTATAATTTTATTTTTTATTCCGAAGTTGACGTCTCCAATAGTGTTTCCTGTATTTAGAAATGTTTAATGATACAAAACGCAACTAGAATATTTTTTGTAATTGTCAGGTCAAAAGTTATTGTAAAATCAATTTTGTCCTACCCAAAAACACCTCATTTCTTTGGCGTACTTGAACAGTCTCGCATTTTGTTATCATTTTACCTAGACTAGCCCCGCCTCGCGTCCCCGCTTCCTTTAATTGCCATCTAACATCCGACTGGTGCAAACCTGAGCATAGTTTGACGTGTTTCGGAAAAATATTTTATACATCGCCGTTTGCGGATTTTTTTCCGCTAAGCGCCTAATTTCTTCGGTGGCTGAATTTAAGGTCAAATTCTACTTGGATTTTTTAATACTTTTTTAGTGAATGTATGCTGCGATTATCTACATCTATAGTTTTAATTTGAAATTATACTTTAAATACTTACGGATGTATAAAAATATTTATCCCCTAATCTCATTTCTTTGGCGCTAATTTCTTTGGATTTCTTTGGCATTTAGTGCCAAAGAAATTAGATTTAGCCATAGAAATTAGAAGTTTAGTGTCAATTTTCCTAAATATATATCACAAATATCGCTTTTATTAGATTTCATTGTTTTTGTATATTGTTTTATTCATTATCATTCCTAAATCTATCAATAATAATAATAAAAAATTATTCTTACGCTAAACAACCATCAATAAAACGACTCTGTTCATTATAAACAAATGTTATGTTCGGAGATTTATACAAAATATAGCAAATTTTGCAATTACATTACATTTTAAATAAGTAACACTTTGTCGTACAGAATAACATAAAAATGGATACAACTATATTGTACAAAGTCGAACCGATTCAATATCTAAATGGTGCGAAAGAAGAAGAAATCGGCAATTAAAATTAAACAGAAACTAAACAATGAAAGTTCCTGTTACTAGGTAAAGAAACCAAAAATGGAAATGACTAAAAAAAGGCAAACAAAAGATGAAAATTTGTAAATGAGCAAATAAACGTTTTCTTGATACTGTTATTTCATTACTTACACATGGTTGTAAAAAAAATGTTTTTTTTTGGACCGCGTATTACATTTGTAAAATGTGCTACAAATATTTTATGTTTAAAATACATAATATTGTTCAGAGTTTATACCTATGATGGAAAAGATATTTTAATAACACTGTTAAATCTGTGATATTATAGAAAGGACTGACATTACGTAGATTTTGTGAAACAGATTTTTTAATACAAGTAAAATATGATCTCAAATTTAGAGACTTTGACAAAAATCGACGCTTGGGATTTAAATGCTTTAATTTTTAATTTTCTGGTTAACTTTTATACTCTATCTATTTTTTTTTGGCGCATTTCTCTAATATACTTGACAAAATTTTGTTCATTTTCTAATTTTATTGGCATATTTTCTAATTTCTTTGGACCTAACCTAATTTCTTTGGCAATCAAATTTTCAAACTGCTAAAACTTGAAAAGTATTGGAGCTATTTTTGGCACAATAAGATATATTTTATTGAATTTAAGTCTTTGACAGGATATGTTGTCCGAAATACTCGAAATATTGAAAAAAAAATGCGCCATAGAAATGAGAAATTTTCAAACGAAATCTGATATTCACCCTAATGCTGAAAAAAGCAAATTTTCCAATAGGAACACGATGCATACAATTTCAAAATTACGAAGACAATCAGCTTACAAACACAGCACCACGTAGGGTGCGTCGAAATTGATTGATATGAAATTTGGGTACCGAATTGGAAAATTTTATTATTCCCATCAGTTATCGATGAGGTATTGTGGCTATTTGCAATTGACTATTGCATTTTTGCGTCCGGAAACTCGATAATGTCTGGCGTTTTACATGCATCGAACGGTTTCGTTGAACTTAAATTAATTTAAGTAGTTTCTGGCTGAAAAACGTTCCCGATTCAACATACCTCTTACCTCATCAAAGCGAATTAAAGTGCTTAAAGCATCAAAGATTTTTTTCTTGTGCGTTAAAGTGCTAATAACAAAACACAGTTCCAAAGACCGTGTAAAACATTTTCAAAAAACATCGGGTTAATCAATATTTGAAATTATTAGGTACGATGTGTGAACGTATACTTAGGTATCGTTTTTGGATAAAAATAAATTTGTTTAAACTTATTAAAAAAAAAATTAGAGACTACAATATATTTACAGTTATTTGCTCACGTATGATCATATTTTCGTATCACATAAATTATACAGTGGCGCTCGAGCTCCCTAATCAAAGTTTCACCGCAGGTACATTAAGTGACGTAGATGTCGCTAATTACCCGAAGTGTCTATTACCAAGGCCGAGACTTCTCTCACTAATCAATTACACTGAGTGGAAACATCATTAATAATTCAATTGAGTAAAGTAACGCTAAGTACATACATATTGTATTTCCATTCCAAGATATTATAAATATAAGGTCGTAAGTCACAACTGCAATCTTTCAAATTTCGCCACGGTAAAAGCCGGATTCGAAAAATTACTTACACATAATCCTGAGCAGTAATGCTTCAAGAATCATCTAATGCCTTTCAAGGGCAATTTTTGAGCGTCCCCCAAGTTATTTGTTGGCAAACACAAAGGAAGGAAAGTATTAATCTTCCATAGGCCGACAACCTGGATTGAACGCCCCCTGGAGTTTGCATCCAGATTTTTATTCACTGCTGGCCCCGTTGTTTCCACCCTCGCAAGCGACACACAGGACTCGCGAGTTACTGACACTTTTATATCTATATCCTTTTCTAGTTTTCAAGGACTAGTGAAAGTCCTTGAACGTAGTGTAAATTGGTTAGTTACAATTTGTTTCAATAAGCATCCATAGTTTGTCTGTTTCTCTGGCTTGTTTCTCTATTTCAATCTTACCCTTGTCACACTGTCCCAAGGTGCCGCCATCTCTTTTACTATCCCACTTTAAGTATTCACTGGGGTATTTAACGAACCACATCATTTTAAATAACGACGAACAGTGTGTCACGAATCACAAGAAATCACCCTCCGTTGTTGCGACTGCATTTCCTGAGTGATTTCTTTTATTACGGGGCACGGACATGAAAAAACCGAATATGAGGAATCCATATCTAGTGGAAAGTGCTGTTTTACGAGCTGGTTTATGGCGTAATGAAAACGATGATTGAATTAATGCTCCCGCTGGTCACCGGCTTGAGAATTGAATACATAGACATTGCATGCCATGTCTAGAATGCTGTCTTTAAAATTAATTTGTTACTTTAGAACGATGACTCGATTAAGCTCTGTAAATTTTGCTCTCCATACTTTATAATTATTGATTCTAATTGTATCAATATTTTTAATAGCTTCTGCTCTATCTGAGATAGTTTGAAACTGGTTTTGTAAAGACAGCGACTACATTTTCACACTCCTTGCGCATTTGCATGTGTTTAACATCATTTTGCTTATGCATGCCGTGTGACTTGGAGATTACTGTACGACATGGACATGCCTCTATCATTTGTTGAGTTTTCAGAAGCGTTCAATTAAATTGCTGGGAGAACAGATGACCGACACGATGAAGTCATATGTCCACGAAATGAGAGGCAAACTTTGGGCTAGGCCCCAACCAGATGGATGCGAGTGGCACAAGAGCCCGTCTTGTACCACTCGCATTGGCGAGGCTTCGAGGAGGCCTAGAGACTGATCTCTGTCTTTCGGCTGATGTGATAATGACGTCGTCTGATTCAAATACATCCTGACTGACAGTTCTGTTGTAACCAGATATTCCTATTCTTTATATCCCGGGACACCGGGTGCAGTTTTACGATGGCTATGACAATCCCTCTATGGGGGATGTCTGTGTCGTACTCAAACATTTTAAGGGCTTTGGTTGAATGTGTCATAATCTCACAATACGTTATGGTGTTTCTCATCTATCTTTTTACAATAGCGGTGTAATGTTTCATCGATATTTTGTTTTATTATGTCTACCGAACATTAATAAGTGATGAAATTATGAACAATCATCAAAATAGATTATAATGTAGTAATCTGTTCTAATTAATTATGTACCTACTGCAGTATGAATTAAGTAAAGTTCAATATTACAACAAAAAACCTATATATTACTAATAAAACATTTTTTATAGTAGTATAAGAAATAAGTGATGTTGTAAATTATTAAATACCAAATTTCAATGTAAAAAGTCCTGTAATATCATCTACGTCGCTTTTTTGAATACTGAAATCTCCTCATACACAATTTCAAACGATACAAAACCACATCTACGGTTCTAGCGTCGTTGCTGAGTTGCTATAGCATTATGTCTGTAGATACCAATCCATCGGACATTAGCTTCATCCTTTGATTCGTGATAACGCATGCACGAGAGTGCGCCGTCATGGATAAAGGCGAGTATACGATGCAAAGTCCTGATGGTATAAATCATTCTAGACTAGGCTGCATCTTAAGGAATACATAATAATAATAATAATAATAATAATAAACTTTATTGAGTATAAAAATACATAGTTAATACACTAGTTTGCTTACACTAGACTCACTAGAAATAGGAGTACAAAGCCTCAGCTTAACTTATTGATGCTTATTTTCGGATGTATGTAATTACAAAAACCAATAGGTAACTATTGTTTATACTTAGGAAGAAAAATGCTTTAATTTAATTTAATTACATAGTTTAACAGATTAGGTAAACACGAGTATTGTATTGGGTGCAAGCTTCCTCCGTTCCCTGTACTAGTTTGCACTGTGTTACAGTGGAACAGGATCCGCCGGCCGCAATTAACCTTTACTACCTATTTAATCGGTGGTCCAAATTATTTAAAAGAAAACAAATATCGGTTTATTTTACAAGGTCATAACATAAATTTAAGTACGATCAAGAGAATGAGGGTATTTGAAAAAGGGAATCAATATGCAGCTAAACAAGTAAACATGTAGTATACGCAACTAAAGAAGACTAATCACTAAAGAAAAATTTTTCGTAGCGAGGTTACAATGAATTTACTTACTTAATTATTTTGAGAGTGAAAGTTATGATGAAATATAGTAATAATAATAATGTGTGCGCATATGTGTGTGTGTGTGTGTGTGTGTGTGTGTGTAAGGATAATGTAAGTGGTGAATGTGAGTATGATTGCTGTTCAGAATGTTGTAAGTAGCTAGTACATTTGTTATTTAGCATATACTTGAGTGTGTTTGCGTGTGTGAATTTGTGTGTACATATTCTTTTTTATTTTTTTGTAATTTTGCCATTCTTTTAAGCCGTTAGTAGTTGTTCAGTATTTTCATAGGTCAGTTGTTTTAATAATTCATGTAACTTAGTCTTGCAGGAGTACGAGTTCAGTGACCGTAAGTTAAGTTTTTTATTTATGTTGTTATAGATAAAGGGACCTAACCGTTTAGAGAACTTTGCCGCAAATTTAGTTTTGCAAGACCTAATGACGTACACAATGTCATTTCTACGACGCGTAGCTGAATAATCAGGCGTTATCTTATGTTGAGCAAGTACTAAATTTTTTATGAAGAGTTGTCTTACCGTGAGTACGGCAGCTTCTTTGTATAAAGTTACTGTAGGGTACATGTATCTTTTAAAGGCCATCACTTTTAATATAGCCCGTTGGGCTCTCTCAAGTCTGAGCATTACCGTTTTGGCCGCGCCGCCCCAGACCGTGATACAATAACTAATCACAGATTGACACAGGGCATAGTAAATGGACATCAATAGTTTGTTATCACAAACATGTCTAAGATTTTTAAAGAGGTAAATCATCTTTCGTGTTTTACTAGTAAGGTTGTTGATATGTTCCTGCCAGTTCAAGTTTTTATCTAGTAGCACCCCTAGGTATCTGATAGACTGGGTTCCTGCAATTCCTTGACAGGGACAATCTGCAAATCCTTGACATGTATGAGCTTTAAGCAATATTGTGTCAGGTTTTGGCTGGGTGTTATTTCGGATGCTAAAGGATATGTATTTAGTTTTTCCTAAATTGAGTGTTAGTAAGTTATTACTCAACCACTTGTTCACTTCATTGAAACCTTCCTGTGCAAGCTTGTTGACGTTAGTCCAAGATGAGCCCTGAAATAGCAATGCAGTGTCATCTGCGAAAGATATTATTTGTCCATTTTCGAGTGATAAACGGCACAGATCGTCTATATAAATAAGAAATAATGTGGGGCCCAAGACGCTTCCTTGGGGTACCCCATAATTAATTATTCCTTCCTTGCTGTAATGATCTGAAACTTTTACACATTGTGTCCTATTTGTTAAATAGTCCTGGAGGAGCTGTAAGGGTAGGCCCCGTATACCTTTATTTTCCATCTTTTTTAGCAAGATCGGGATCGAAACTGTATCGAAGGCCTTCTTTAGGTCCAAAAATACTCCCATGACTTTTTTACCAGTGTCTAATTTATCTACAAGATAAGTCTTAAGTTGTTCAACAGCATCAACCGTGCATTTCCCTTGCCTGAATCCGTGCTGATTAAGGCTAAGTAATGCTTTGTTTTCAAGGAAGTTTTTTAAGCGAGTATTTATAGTTTTTTCGATAACTTTCGCTAGAGTAGGCAACAGAGAGATTGGACGGTAATTTTCGATACAGTTTCTTTCCCCCGATTTAAATATTGGGATAACGACTGATTTTTTAAGACAGTTTGGGAACATGCCAGTTTGAAAACAGAGGTTGCAAATAATAGATATTGGTAGAGATAGTATATGAACGGCCTGTTTTAGCAAATGTGAGGAAATACCATCCCATCCTGTAGCAAAGCTTTTTTTCAGTTTCATAATTATTTGGTGTATTTCTGTAGCGTCTGTGGGCAACATTACGATTGAGTTTAAATTTGATGAAGAGTTCTGCATTTTGGCCAAATCGATTTCAGACATTTTTGAATTATTTATTATGTCTATAGCAAGTTCTTTTCCTACGTTTATGAAGTATGAGTTGGCAAAGTTTAGGGATTCTTGATAAGTAGGCTTTAGGCTAAGTAGATGCTTGTCATTATCAGTTTTTTCGTTAAAATTACAAATACCTTTTATAATAGACCATTGTTTTTTCAAATTATTTTGATGTTCATTAATAAGAGACCTGAAGTATGCTCGTTTTAGATTTTTTAATATTTTGTTGCACATATTCCTATATCTAGTGTAAGTTATTTTAACAATGTTATTAAGTGGTTGTTTTTTGAACTTTTGATGAAGTTTGTCCCGGTTTTTAAGGCAACGTATGAGACCATGAGTAACCCATGGTTTAATATTTCGTTTTCTACTCGAAATTTTTACTATATTAGTATACTTTTTAATGGATGTGTTAAGGATGTACAGGAACTGTTCTGTTAATGCGTTTACGTCAGAGCCCTCTAGTAGAAATTGCCAATCAATTTGTTCTAGTTCAGTTATAACAGCTTGGTAGTCAATTTTTGTAGTCGTTTTTGGAGGCATAGACTTGGGCTTATGCGCTTTATTAATTGACAACAATACGGATGAGTGGTCAGTTAAGGATGTATCGCATACTATAGTTGTGTTAGGTAATTTGGTTTTAATTATACAGTGGTCCAAGCAGTTTGGTCCTCTGGTTGGGAGTCTGTGAGATGGAAGCAATCCGTGGGAAGCTAAAACGTCTAGATAATCAGAACCGTTATTGTCCTGGTTGGTTTCAATTATGTTTATGTTTAGATCTCCCATTACTATGATGTTTTTAAAGTGTTTAAGTTTGGACAGTAACATGTCCATTGATTGTATAAAATTATCAAGATTCCTATATGACGGTGGTCTATATATTGATACAAAGGCAAAATCATTGCCTAGGGTCGACACCAAACAATTTGCGTCAAGAAATTCCAAGGGTTCGTCATTATGAAAATCTAAGCCAATTCTAGTATATAGGACAATACCATCATTTTGGTTAAGGTGGCGGTTCGTTGATGCGCACTTATAGTTTAGTAAAATAGGTAAGTGAATTTCGTCCGAGAGCCAGCACTCAGTCAGGATTATTATATCGATATTGATATCGAGTCTTAATAACAGTACTTGTAGGACATAGTACCTATGGTGGACCTTGCAACTTGATTCGCAGACAAAGTGCGCGATAACATACGAGTGTTCTGATGTGTAGTCATCATCATCATCATGGCAGCCGATAGACGTCCACTACTGGAAATATATTCCCCAAGGCTCGCCACTCAGACCGGTCCTGTGCCGCTCGCATCCACCGACTTTCCGCGCGGGAAGAGGATGTATAGTATCTGTTAACAAATTTGATTATTGGTAAGTTGTCAAATGTGTCATGCCGTGATATCTAAAAAAACCGGCCAAGTGCGTGTCGGGCCACGCGCAAATTATAGGGTTCCGAAGTTGAGGATGCCCACAGTACCTTTCTAAAACTTATTAGCATCTAGCTAGCCTGTGGTATGACGTGCCCGCCCGACGCCCCTGCCGCTCGAGAAAAATCATCATTATAAGTTGGTCGACTATTACTCGTAAGTTTGTACAGCCTACTTAGCTCTGATACTTTTCCTTTCAACTACGTTATATATGCCACAACCGTGATTTTTTTCAGCCATCCAAATACCACCATTTAGCTGGCAGGGGGGGGGGGGACACGTGACTCTAACATTAAATAGCACTTTAAAGCTTAATATTTCACAAACGCATCACTTAATCAAAAAATGGTTTTAACAAACCCACAATATATTTTTAAGACCTATTCAACGATATGCCGAACGATGGGGTACGCAAGAAAAAAAAATTACATCCCCACTTTACGAGTAGGGGAGGTACCCTATAAAAAAATATATTTCAAAATTTTATTGTACCACTTTGTCAGCGTAACTAATATGCATATTCATGCCAAATTACAGCTCTCTAGACCTAAGCATCTCCGAGCAATAGTGCGGACAGACGGACGGACGGACGGACATGGCGAAACTATAAGGGTTCCTTGTGGACTTCGGAACCCTAAAAAAACATTACTAAGCTGATAATAGGGATGACGACAACTTTTTTTCCCTTAGTCTATCAGGAAGATTATTGAAAAGTATTGGACATGTATTTTTTCTTTTTTCACGTAATCAAACTTATACCGAGATATATTGAGTTGAAATGTCGCGTGACGTCACGGTTAGGTACGATTTATACCTAACGGTGACGTAGTTAGCCCCCACTCTCCAACTTTAATGCGTTTTAACTTAGTCATTCTTTGTTAATTTGATAAAACAAAAAATACGTGTCTGATATTTTTTTATTACCTGACTGACGGACTAATTAGAATTTCGATTTCTTCACCCTGTCGTCATCCCTATGCCTGAGAGTTCGGTCCTATGCGCGTAAACATTAGAATGTAAATTTCCGTTTTTTTCCTTTTCGACAGGAATTTTGGGAAGAAGTAAGGAAACTAAGGAACCTACATGCCAAATTTCAGCTTATTATGCGATCAGGAGTTTCGACTGTACATTGTCTTAGTCAGTAATGGAAGAGCTTTTTACATATTATTATTGGGTCTTAAAATTTTATTAATCTAGAGAAATCAAATATTTTTGAAATGGTAAAAGGCTGTAAAAAAGTTAAAAGACTAACGTTTCCTTGACATATCGCGTATTCTTGCCCCGTCTTCCCCTCGTAAGGGTTCATGTTTTCCAAAATTCATTTATCATTCCACGTCTCCCTACACATCACGAAATTTAATATGAAAATCTCATGTTTCAATTCTTGAAAGTGAAGCCGACGTAAATCCCCGTGTGAGAAAATATTTTTAAATATCAAACGTGGTACAGATGTATTGAATAAATATTATCTATTCGAAGTTCCATACAAAAGACTTGGGACCATACTCTAACTTCTAGGTAACTTCGGTTACCTATTAATTACGGGTAGGTACGAGCTATGTCGGATTTCCAAGATTTCCCGATTGTAATAGTACATAGTACTAGTACATTAGTGGTGAATTCGTAAATATCCCAGATCGAAGGTTTCTGTGCTGTTCTCTCATAAATATGCGATCTGGGGCTTTACGAATTACCGCCCGTGGTTTGTAAAGAGTTTTACGTCTTGCCTTGGCCAAGAAGTGAGATTTTCTCTCCGCGTAGCGGGCAGAAAATCCCACTTTACGGCCAAGGGTGATGTAAATATTCATTACATCTGAACTTGTTTTCTGTTCGAATAAGAAACCTGATTGATACATCATCATATGGCACCTATTTAAGACTGGGACCTGTGTTCTTTATTATTTACCCCCACACCAAATTTTGCGGCAATCCAACCAGTATGTTCTCGAGTTAACCCCGGCCATACATACATACGGCCAAGTGACTTCTACAGACTTATTTTGCGTATCCGACGATTAGTAATTAGTATTAGTATTCATATTAGTAATTAGTATATTACCCAGTATTATTATGGATGAATATAGATTTGAGTTAAATAGTTTCAGTGGTTTAAATAATATCCTGTTGCCAGGTGGAGTGACGATTTGCGCAAGGTGGCCGGTGTAGATTGGATGCGGCACGCCTTGGACAGAGCTCATTGGCGTGCATTGGGTGAGGCCTACGTCCAGCAGTGGACTACTATGAGCTGTTGATGATGATGATCATGACAAAATATCGCCTTTTTTTAGATTATTGTGGATATATTTTCAATTTAAAATTAATTCCCTATAAAGAAAATAGAGGATGAAAGTTAAGTATGGAAAGCATATAAAACGCGAGCAACTATGATATTTATTAAACCTAAACAACGAGTGTTGTGGTCACAGAAACACTTCAAGTATATTTGTCGACTGGAATTTCATAAAGAGAGGCTTTCCTCGTCTGAGAAGTGGTCGCCCTAAGCCGGATTAAAATGTACGGCTAATATTGTTAGAGATATGAAAGCACCATTCGGTGTCCATTGTTTTACTTTTATTTTGTACAGTTTGAATCACTTGGGCATTATCTCAAAGTATTAAGTAAGGAAGATCTTAATGATGTTGTACGCGACGCTGAAAGTGCTGGGCCGATCAACATGAAAAGATTCAATATTTTGGAAGTAAATATAGGCTACTTTTTAACTTGGAAAAATTCATAGTTCCCGCGGGAACGCGATAGCCGAATTCCACGTGGCCAAAGTCGCGGGAATAAGTTAGTCTGATTTGCTATAACATCACATCTTTCTGTAAGCGACTTTGTGTTCGTGGAATTCGGATAGGTATAGCGTTCCCGCGGCAACTATTCTACACAGACAGAGCTACATTCGCATTTATAATATTAGTATGTATGTGGTACGTACATATTCAAACATCCGCTGTCGTAAAATCAGTCTTATTTCCGCCAAAACATGCACCAAAAGCGACAGCAAATGTTGCTTTCCAAATATGTACCTACTTACTAACAAAAAATGTCCCTAGCAGCACGCATTAACGCTGCTTTATCATCTGACGATGATATTAGTTCCCGACTGCATATCTGTAGGACTGCCAGCTAATCTCGACATCGTCAATCAATTAGGGGAACAGTTTTTGCCTCCCTCACACCATCAGCTAACTACTGGCAAAGAAGAACGATATCATAGGAATAAGCTGTTATCGCAACAAAAAAAACAAATATTACTTCTTTCATGTTGGTTACTGTTTCAAAATAGACACAAATTTTAGCTTACGCTGCCGTAAATATAGCATTATAATTAGGTATCTTATCTGCAACGCAAAAGAAAACAATGTAACAAATACTTCTTTAATTTAGACATTTACTTACTTCTATTTGCGTCCCACTGCTGGGCATAGGTCTCCTCTCATCGCGAGAGGGTTTGGGCTATAGTCCCCATGCGGGTCCAGCGCGGATTAGGGACTTCACACGCATCACATCTTTGAATTACTTCGCAGATGAGTGTAGGTTTCCTCACAATGTTGTGCTTCACCGAAAAGCTCAGTGGTAAATTCAAATTGAATTGAATTTCGCACATAAGTAAACTTAGAGGTACGAGCCGGAATCGAACCCCCGACCCTCTGCATGAGAGGCGGTAGTTCGAACCACTAGGCCACCACGGCGGCTTCTTGACATTTACTTAACTTTAATAAAAATATTAGTCCTTTCTTCTTTCGATCAATAAGGGCGATGCATTTAAGTGATTTGTTTTTATTTATTTACATCTGTGTAACTAATGCTGATAGATGGGGCGTGAAATGCTAAAACCATTTGGATACGAAATCTAAATATCACTATGAATATTACTTCAAAATTCAGTAGGTATAGCAAGAATGGTAAACGCGTTTATAGCGTGTTATGAAAAATTACTGAGAGTTAAGTACAGAGAATGAGTTTGATCCAATGTGTCTGTCCTACTATCAAGATCAGGTACAAATGTCGTCTGAAAGATAGTAACTAGTAGGAAAATTAAAACAAACTTGGTGAAAATGGCGGCTCTAAGTCATGAGGTGAATGACGCACGGAGGGCACTGCTGACTAAATTGAAAAATATTACTTAATAACTATTTGACATACATAAGGTATGTAACTGTCTACAAATGCATTGCAGTTAATCTTTGCAATAAGTTATAAGAAGTTTGTGAAAGTTCCGGCGCTGCGGGCGCTGCCCCCTATATTTGCTGCTCCTAATTTCTCCGGCAATGGGAAAAATATTGAGGTTTACGTCTTGCAAGACGAAAAACAAAGAATTTAGTTGTAATATACCAGACTTTATTGTTTGTTGATCTTAGCCCAGAGGTGTGTTTTGTCTCATAGTACTTTGAGGTCTAGTTATTAAAATTACTATTTTGGTGTGTGCGCTGGTGTGTCAGTTTAGTGTCAGTTAGGTACGGATTTCCTTAGGTCTCCACCCTTAAAATACGAAGGTGCATTCGCCAAGATACCATCTTGGCAGCAAAATCAATATAAGTAAATAATGGTAACCAAAATGTTGGCCTCTATCTCGCACAGAGATTGTGTTTCCTGTAAATACTTACTTGATTTAATTTAAACAATATTAGACACAAATTAAAGCACTAATCCTTGAATATTAATCTCCCCCATTTGTCATATAATAATAGATTAATTTACGCCCTATTTAACGTTGCCAACTGAGCCTCTCAAGAATCTCAAGACCCTAACCCTGTCATCTCACAAATCAACGTCAGACACATGCTAACTTATAATTGGTAGAAAGCAATCAACAAGACAAACTCTGATGAATTAAACTGTTGCAAATTAAACATAGGGAATTAAATGTAAGGGGACGGGCCGCAGCTGAGCTCGATGCTGAATATTTATCTCGTTTGAAATTTGCATTGCGATTTTTACTGGACTTTTCAGAGACGCTACTCTGGAAATTATTTTACGAATTCCTTTAACATTACAAGCGTGAAAGTTTGCGTGGAAAATGTAATATTTTTACTCATCATGTGCTACTTTTTATCCATTTTAATATTTTGTAATAAGTTTATAATATGGACTGTGGCAAATGCAATGTACCAACTCCATTTTGGTCACGAGCCATTATGATGAATTAAGAGTATTGCTTAGAATGAAATTACACAAAAATAAAAGGTTTTTTCACATCACTAATTTGTTCCTCGTCTTTCACGTCATTAAATGAGACAAAATATTACGTGAAATGTAAAATGTTTTTCTGACAAACGTTGTACATTTCCATTACGTAATCCCATTTTTCACAGTCTGTTGACGTTTTTACCAGCCGTACTCGTATTTTGGCAGCTTTTTCTTCTAATTGGCCGTCAACACTCAATTTGGGGCATTTTAAGTGTGAGAACAATAAATTCCATCAACAAGCAAATGTCGCTCACAGATATTGTCTTTTCTGGAACAATAAAATCATTCATTTATATTTACTTAGTCTTTTAATAGTAAAATAGATTGATCAGTGTTTAGAACTTTTTTAACTATTTTACTTATGACCTTTTAATTAGGAAAGCAAAATAACTTTCTAAATTGTGATGACAGCTTTAGATCAATTACATACTTGCTCAAATTTTCTAAGTCAAAATGTCTGAGAAAACAAATACTTAAGTATATATTGAACGTTATTTCCAGAATGGAAACAGTAATAAGTATAGAATTGTAAGTATACTATGTTTGTGAATGTGTTACTAAAATACCTATATCAACTTGCGATATCAACTTGTCACTCGCCGCTTATATAGCTGACTTTATCAAAGCTTACACAGTGACGTTATACAAAATTCCTTGGGTCACTTTGAATGCGCTCACTTCCCAAGATTGTACGAACCGAGCTATCATCAATATACTGATCAAACTTAAACCAATCAATCAGCAACTTGCACCCTAGGCCGTCGACACATAATTTTTCAATTTGCCCAGTTAAAACGCGTTTAGGAGATTGATTAATAAATCTACCACCCATAGGTTAGGGGAGTTATCGAGTTAGCGTTCCAGCCCCTCGTTCTAAGAAATGCGTGATCTCAGACGGGGCCGCACAATTGTGTTTATTGATAGTTTATGTATGTTTCAACTACCGTTTGGTCTTGGGTTGAAACTGTGATTTCCATCCTTAGTATATTTACTTACGTGATTACTTACTTTCATAATGGAAGAATTTCAAAAAGGAATTATACTATTCAGTCAACCACACTTTTGAATATAGGGTACAATACAATACAATATACTTCATTGAACACCACACATTCAAGGAACAGTACAGAAATAATTACACAAAAGGTATGGCATACAGAAGGCGGTCTTATAGCGTAATAGCGATCGCTTCCATACTTAAATAAAATACATAAACTTAAATATAAATACATACATACCTATACATTTATACAGAAAAAACAATGTTCCTTAGTATTATATTACGCATCCTATATATTATATATAGGATGCGTCATGTTATAATTATTTTAGCAAATAAGTAAATATAAAATACTTCCTAAGATAAGTGCTGTAATGTTCTACTGATGAAACCAGCAATACATGAGTACTCATTCATCAAATCTTATGTATTTCTGGTTTCATCTGTTTTCATTTATGGGTTTCAGGGATGAACATGACACGACAATTTTAAAATACCTATCCACAACGCTTGGACACTTGGGCGCCATATTGCTCTCCTCAAACTTCTTTGTTTAGCTTGTACCGCCTTCTGTGTCTTTTCACCGGACGGTCTCAACGGAAGATCAGCGTTGGTTTGGCTGTGGAACTGTGTTGCTGAGTTGAGGCCGTTTCGCAACTTTCACTTGTTCTCTTCTATTTTTCTCTTATAATATCTCTGTTATGACAATTATTGTGGTTTTTTTGGCAATTTTTATTAATATTGAAAAATTTTCGTGATTTTTTTATGTTTATGTAGCAATGTGACTAAAAATGACAGTATCACTGATGAGACCAAGTGAAACGGTGTCGGTTATTGCTCTGACACTGACTAAGAGGAACGCTGGCATATTAATTGGTTTTAAAGAGGTGCCAGATTGAGGGACGAATTGAACTGCTTCTGGCACTCGTTTCGGCTCGATTGTCTGTTAATTGGCTCAATCGGTATTTTTAAATGAGGAAAACCTTTAACCCTTTCATAGCTTTGATTTTATGGTTTCAGTACTGAAAGAAAAACAAACAAGCATCCCCCCATCGACACATACAATCTTTCACGACTTTAGAAGTAGGTACAATAACATGCACAGATAAATAGCACTTCAATTTTATTTTATGAAAACTTTGATTTTATGGTTTCAGTACTGAAAGAAAAACAAACAAGCATCCCCCCATCGACACATGCAATCTTTCACGACTTTATAAGTACAATAACATGCACAGATAAATATCACTTCAAAAATTTGTATAACATGATATAATACGTATTAATTACTTTTACGAAATATTACAACTACACTCAACAGCAATGAAAACGGACCACTTTGTAATAGGATTTTCCATACAAAGTGACCCGTTTTCATTGCTGTTGCGTGTATTACAAATATCTTCAATGAAATCATTGATGAATATTCTCATGTAACTAACACAGGTACAGTCTAAAATAAAAATAAATATTTTTAGATTTTCTATGTATACCTATGTTTTATTTAGTTTGCAGTAATGTTCATCATATTCAACAAAATCGAGCGAATACGGCGAGTGCACCTCATTCTAAACAAAAGTGACATTCAGTCATTAATATGAATTATCGACAGCCATTCGGTTTTAATTACAATATCCGGGGCATTTTATTCAGGATAAAAAGTACTTTAACTTCGGCCAAATGGGTTCGACCAATTATTTTGACTAATTGGTCCCGTTGACGTGGTCATTTTGACGGATTTGCGCGCTTTTGATGCACGCGACTGCTTTTACATTACACAGTTTTAGGACAGTTTGTTTCCAACGATCTTTGTTATATTGGGTAGTAACATACCTACTTGGTCACAATTTTACGTGGAAAACGAAGAATATCTATTTACCAAAACTCAGCTGCCCGCTTGACTTGTCATAACTTTAAATCAGGATGTAACGTAGATAACCTGTATTCTCGACAAAATCAGTTACGAGTCAACCTTATTTAAAATAATGAAATCGCCGACATAAATGTATTTTGAGGAGCATCCTCGTTTAAAAATTTGAAAAAATTAAGCCGTCTTGAATACCTATTGGAGTACAAAAATAGTTTTCTAAATCGATCCATAAAAATCTGAGGTAATCGAGAACCTTGCGTCTTTCTGGATTTTATGAAGTTGGTATATAAGGTTCTAAAGGAACTTGTCATTTTGAGGGATGTCTTCCAGTTAACCAACCTTACAATTACATGGGTGCATATTTTACATTTTTTTTGCTATAATGCGAATAAATTACCGTCCCTTATAGAAGCTGACTGAAGGATGACAAGGCCATTAAGCACCTAGCAGGTGTTCCTAACAAAAAAACTCATTAAAGCCTAAGCGGACAGATTACACTTAGGATAGCTAAACATGCAATACTGCGGTCGCACTGTGTGTTATTTTCACGGCGCGATAGCCACGTATAAAGCCGCGCGTGTAAACGAAACGACCCGTAATGAACACATTTTTTAAGGGCTGCCCGTCAATGCTACTGTAACGTGGACAAGGCTTGAATACAATTTTTAACCGACTACAAGAATCTGGGAGTTAACATCGCCGCTCATGTATGTCACAAGCATCAAAGCGATCATGCTAGATTAATAGTGAATCCATAATAAAATCGGCTTGAGGCATTTTCGGTCCGGTGCAGTAAAACTCAGTAAAACCACACCCGCGACACTCCATATCTTTTACCAAATATTATGGTGTACATGCGCATGTGTGTGTTTTTGCCCGTTCTGTACCTATCTATAGTACCTATTAGTTACACCGTCGTAAAACTATGTATCGATCCTCGTCTCAGATTTGGAACTTTTACATCAAAGCACCCTATCTGTGTTTGTTGTATGGTCATCATCATCATAGTTATCAGCATCTTTCGGTGTCCAACATAGACATATGAGCCTTATTTCTTCGTCGTGATCTGTAGATATCCGATATTGAGAATTATTATATACAAAAGTGCCCAGATGTGGCCTATTTGCTGAATAAATATTTTTATTTTTGATTTTGATATTTCCCCTGCAGCCTGGAGATGTCGAAAAAGGTGACTAAAAGTCCATAGGGCGGGCCTCGTGCCTGGCTTTTAATATATGGTTTGTGCTTCAGCGCCCTGTCTTAAATATTCGACACATTAGAGACCATGTTCTAACAAGCAGTAGTGACCGTTTTCCACTGAAAAAGCTAGACGTATCCTCAGTATACCAACGGCGGTTGATCCGCTGGCTAGCAGCTGTCGCCCGGCGCCGTTCGCCCGCTACGTCAACGTCGCACGTGGAAACAATACATTCGTTAACGGTGTAAGCACTTCATTATTCCACGGGGTGCCACGGAAATTCATTTATTTACTTCTTTTAGGTATTCATTGTTTTAAGTGTGAGGTTGCATAGTTAAATTACTCGAGTGGTCCAGGTGATTCTTACTCCTTTTAGTTCTAATTCAAACTACACTCAACAGCAATGAAAACGGGTCACTTGGTTTCTACTAATTGAAAATCTGTAACTCTCGATGAATTCTAGCTGAACTTTCAGGTGCAGCCGCTATTTGTGTCTGCTTATAAGCATGCTTTGAAAACAATAAAAAAGGGGTGGAAACGAACCGTCAAAGTGCGCCACGTGTAAAATACCACAGACACGTTTTCAATTAAGGCATTAATCCTTCAGAACCTTTTGATGACACCCCTATCGCCCTAAAAAGGGCCGCGGTAGTGTTTTCACAATTTTTTATTCGTTTGTTTTTGGTCAAACGTTTTGTTTACTGAGAGATAGCCGTGAAAAATCGTTCATCCGTTAAAAATCGCCTTACTTTTAAAAAAAAAATATGGCCCTGTACAGGTATATTTTCCTCTAATAATACTTGCAAAATAAACGATTTATAAATTCAGTCTCAAATGACTTTTCCACAGACGCCTTTTAAAAATCATGAAATCGTCCTGAAACATTTGAATACCAAATTCGTAACAGCTAACTTTGACAATGGGAAAAATTTGGAATGAAAATTTGACAAAAAGTTATTGTTAGGTACCCCTACTTTTATCTCCATTTAATCATGGTATTTTAATCCCTTGCATGCATTTAATCAAGGGGTTTATACTCGTACGCTGCATTCTGGCGATAGAGAAATCGACTTAATATTAACTTAACAAAGTAGATGTTCTAATGTCTTCATAAAATTTTGTTACTGGTAGGACCTCGTGCTGGGTCTGTCAGGGGTGGTACCACCGTCTTTCCCCGCTGTCCTGCCGCCAAGTATATAGCAGTGCTCGCACTGCTGTGTTCAGGTAGGGGGTTAAGGCAGCCGGTGAAATTTCTGGCACAGAGGCATTCCATCTTAGGCCTCAGGGTAGGCAACGCATTCGAGATCTTATGGTTTCATAATGGGGGATCATAGGATTTCGGTGTCCATGGGCCGCAGTGACCAGTTACCATCAGGTGGGCTGTGCGCCCGTTTGCCTATACTATAAGTATAAAAATAGACTGTTATAATACAGTGTCTATAGTGTTTATTAAACTTACCTAAACCCTACCTAAAGGTACTGAAATATTTCGGCAGAACCTTTTGCCTCTAACATTTCACTAGAAACATTTTATGAAGATAGCTGTGAATTAATGAAAAGATATTAGTTAAGTACGTGTGGTTTGAACAAAATGTCATTCCTTGAATCTTACCTGAGAAAAATAGATTGAGACATATTTTCAGGGCAACTCTATGAAGATGTTTTTATGTGTATACATGATATTTAATTCACAACAAAAGCCGTTCGTAGTCCTTCGGACTTGTGACTACTTGCGTAATCCAAAAATATAATTGGTATGTATAGTGTCCAAGGGCCCTTAAGCCGAAGGGGGCACACATGCGAGAAGCGAGCGCGTAATTCGTCTCTATTGCGCCCACGCACCTGAGCTCCAATTAACTTAAACTGGCACGCTCTGCTGGTTTTAAAGTTGTAATAAATTGTGCATGTGCGATTCCTTCCCTCCCAGGTTTCGAGTATTATTCGTAACTATTTTGACATTATTAATTTTAATTTGGTCGGTAAATGCGAGAATTGCAAATAAATAAACCCATAATATCCTCTTAAACTACTGTAGGTGGAATAATTACGAAACTAATGTCACACAGAAAATAAACCCTCCGAAACAGTAACTACCACGGCGTGGGTCTAAAAGATGGCCTCGAAAAGTGGAGAGAGTAAATAATCTCTATTATATAATTGCTCCAGGAATCAGACCACATTCCGAAGCAAAAAACCGAGCAAACCCGGGCGCCGCCGGCGCACAATATCTAGTCATCTCGCCTCAGCGGGCCGCTTCTGGCGCACCGGCAAATTGGACGCGAAATCAAATAAAAAACATTCGCATCATCGTCGGGGGACCGACATTAATGGCGTATCTATGGTTACGTATGGGAATACGACAAATCTCATATTTAGTGGAGATTGAAATTATCTCAAGGAATGTGACTTCGAGATTGAGTCGTGCGTGTTTCTGAACGAAAAATACATCTTTGTTGAGTGGAATTGGGTGCAATACTATTGCAAACCCATTTTATACTACCAACATTTAATTTTGAAAAATATTACTGCCAAACACAAATCGTGTGTGAAAACTCCGTGAAAACTAAGTACGTCCTCAGCCACAAAGCGGACACGGCCTATAAAACCA
Source organism: Aethes cnicana (assembly GCA_963971205.1). Taxonomy (NCBI): domain Eukaryota; kingdom Metazoa; phylum Arthropoda; class Insecta; order Lepidoptera; family Tortricidae; genus Aethes; species Aethes cnicana. The sequence continues at coordinate 8,914,846 of OZ020281.1, forward strand.
CGATTTCGAACACAAGTTGCGCGCCGGCTAGATTCAGACGGGTGATTCCGTGACCATTCTGTATGTAGTACTATTAAATATTCTGTGCTCGAGTCACTAAGTTTCTCCTTGTCACTTATACAGAAATGAGCATAAAGCTTAGGTGTATCTAGACTTAGATTCAAAAATTAATCTTCAAGCCAGACGGGGCAAATTGAAACCGGCATCGATGCCCCTGTGGGGTTGTGGCAACCAAAACATGTCGTTTGAGATCAAAGCGACAATGCGGAGGGTGAATTTGTCTAGGTGACTCTTTGGTGCAGGGTCTAGGAAAACTAGAAGAGTCAGAAATGTATTCAAAACTGATAATTCAGCAACATTCTGACAGTTGTTTAGCTCTGTGGAAGATCCAAACGATGAACTTAGTAAGGCAATGAGCATTCAATTAATGCAATCAACTGACACAGGATTAGTCTTGGTTTGTTAACCTTCAGCTAAATTTATTTGCTACAAAGGAATTAACAACATAGTGTATGGTACTGATTGACCGACTGTGTGATTGGATAGAGAGCAATTTAGTGATTTGAAAGGTTTCCAACGTTTTTCCAAAGCATTCTGAAATTAATTACTATTATATGTTTTTTATGTGTACTTCAATAAGAATGATACTTTCAAGGTAGGGAAAATGATGATTGTGACATTATGAAGTGATGATCCGCTGAATCTACTTATCTATCAGCGGATGAAGCTTATGGGAACATATATCATTGGGAAACGAAGCCATTGAGGAACATTTTTTCTGCAGGTGGACGTCTATCTGTGAAAACCTAAATATCGTTTTCAAAAGAAACAAAAACAAAGTACGAGTGCCATCTCCTTACTTATTTATGTGTATCTTTCTTCTATTCCCACTTTTCGGATATCATACCCTTTATAGAAATCTATATATACCTTTTTGGTCTGTGCTATCCTTATATCCATCCACATTACTTCGAGTATTTTCTAGTAATCAGGGCTTATCTAGTATATCTGAATCCAGCAGCACAATCCACTAATAAGTGCGGTAGGTGCGATACCGCGTCATTACAGCGGCGGAGGGCCGCAGCGGCTGATTCAAACGACCATCGACTCGCGCTCGTCACCACAGATACATCACACTTCACAGTTTAACACATGGCAACCAGTTATAATCCAGGACCGGTCTGAGTGGCGAGCCTTGGGGGAGGCCTATGTCCAGCAGTGGACGTCTTTCGGCTGAAATGATGATGATGATAATGATGAACCAGTTATAATGCTCTTATAAAAGGAATACTAAATGAAAATAGAAAATATTAAAAATATATATATATATTGTCACACGTAATACAAAACAGATTATAGTTATAAACAAAAAAACACATTTATAGAGATAAAACATTGTTACATATACTATTAACTAAAGTACGTCGGTATGACAAGAGGAACGGACTCAGCTTGTGCTGTAATTGCAGGCCCCGAGAAGCACTGCAGCCTCACAGCGCTGGGTTTCAATCCGATGATATACATTTGAATAAGTACATAATTGAACTTTTAATGACAAAACTCTCATTGCTATATGGTCTAAGAGATAAGTATCCTAGGTATGGATTTCACCGCCAATTGCTAAAACCTAATCTGAAAGCAGTTATTTTAAATTAATGTCATTTTTTTAATGGTACTTTTTCATCAATAGTAGTTTTATAAAGATATTGATTAGGTACTCTATCGCAAAATTAAAATTTTGATAATAAATGATTGATAAATGGCTATTGGTGATGTTCTGATGAAAAAGAAAAACAAGACCACAGACACAAATTATTTCCATCATTAAATCTCAGTGGTAAATTCAAATTGAATTTCGGACATAAGTAAACTTAGAGATGCGAACCGGATTCGAACCGCCGACCCTCACCATGCGAAGCGGAGGTCGAACCACTCCACCACACTACGGCTACCAGAGTAAGTACTACTGACCAGTTTTAACGATGACTTACCATTTTTGATTTGTTGAACCTACCTTTATAGAGTGTTTTTATTTATTTATTTCATAGCCGACAAAACTAATCGAAATGATTTATGGCATGTATCTACATTGTAAAATACGTAGCCTGGCCACGACCATTCGATTTGTCTGCATATCGATACCAAGAGGTTGCAATTTTTACTGAACGATTCTGCGCTTGAAAGCATGAATTTAACATAAAATATATCTTTAATATAAAGACTTTATCTCAGTTCTATTAAGAATAATGAGCTTTATTGCGATTTATTTAATAAATGAAAATGTTTTCAGTCTTTTTTAAATCCTTTCGATGTTTCGTTTCGTAACCGGTTTCATGGTCATATTAATTTATGCAAAGTTGTCATGTACATTGGTTATTTATTTATTGAGCTCTTTTATCGGGAATTTAATTAAAAAATTGTATTTACAAACGGAAGTCAAATTCCAACGCCATCGCGGCATCGCTTAAAATCTGAAAATGAAAGATATTTTTGTTTCCTTCTAAAGAACTTTCCGTGGCTTTATTTGCAACCAATTTTATACAGCCTATTTCATTGCATTCGTAGGTTAAGGACGTAGCTAGAACTAATTCCAAATACGGCTTGTGTCCTGAAATTCATGAAAAAGGACTCAGTCTTAGCTACAAATTGTTTCTTAACAAGAAATGGACGAAGTTGTGTAATATTTCTTTGACCAGAAGTGAACTAATTAGTAAGGTAACATTATTGAAAATAACGGAGAAGCACTAGTTTTTTTTTTACACAAAACTACACTTAACTGCAACGAAATCTGTTCACTTTTTATAATATTTTCCATAAAAAGTGAACAGATTTCATTGCGGTTGAGTGTATATCAACAAGGTAAGCTAAGTTAATCCTTTACAAGGACAGGAAACTATTTATAGCTTATAATGTAATTAAGCCAAGGCATTGAGGATTTTCTTTTTCGTTTCAAACGTATATAAATCAGGAATCAAAATAATGACAGACATTTAAAAAATGGGGGTTAGGATTAACAGTAATTACTATATGTTAAGACTAACAGCAGGTAATAAAACTTACCAAGACATCTGGAAACATCTGCTAAGAGAGCTTGTAAAACGCAGCCATTGAATCGAGTTTAATGCTCCTCGATGAACGCGATCTTACAACATAACTAGGTACCTAATAATGTAAGGTAAGCTAAAGATTCCAACCTTGTATGAGCCCTCTACGCCCACTAGCCATACCTTCCAACTCCGATAACAAATGATCGTTCCGCACCAATTTGTCTACAAGTCGTTAAAATCGCGTTTCCTCTTATTAATTTTTGCTCCCCTCCAACGTCGAGGCACGCACTGTCTACTTCCGCTTCCAGAAAACCGGAAATACGTTGTTATAGACAAATTTTACGATATTGACAAATGTCCTGATAGGGGATAAAAATGTCGTCCATCTGTTAATCGCAGTCATTGTAATTTTGCACTCTGTTTCCACACTTAGAAGGTTCAGATTTTGGAAGAAGCCAGCCTGTTGCTGGCTTTCAAAATATGCTCAAAATTGCGTGTCATTTTTATTCAAAGAAAATTTATTGTGGGAAAAACAGAAGGCAGTGTTAAGTCAGATAACAGGGTGAGTATCATGCAGGATATAAATAGAAATTTTGTATATAATCAGATAATATTCTTTGGTACAACCTGGCACCTGAGAAACAAAAGTCAAAGATGATTTTTGAGATTCGCAAACAATATAATTATATTTATAAGACGCTAAACATTGTTTGACAGTGACCGCTAATATTAATCACCAAAACAATGATGCATAAATCTTATCAAAGTGAACTAAAGTGTACAGTGGTGCTGGTGAACCACTTTGACTTTGATTTATAAGCAAGAATGCTTTACAAGCCGCTGGATTTCAAGTAGCTAGGGATGCCAACTTTCACTCCACTCGATACGTCCAAAAAATGTGAAATATTTTTGCAATGGAATAAAGCTGGAGAAGTGAGAGCAATGCACAATTATTATCATGAAATAGTTTTTAATCTTCATAATCTATCTATATTAATATTAGACTAATAATAAGTCCGTAGAAGAAGTCGCGTCTGAAACTTGAAAACTAAACGACACTGAGCACAAAATAACGATTTTTAGAAAAAATGTCTGTATGTATTTATGTCCGGATTTAACTCGAAAACTACTGGACAGATTGCAACACAATTTGATATGGGGGTTTTAATACATCCCGAAAAAATGCATAGTTCCCGCGGGAACGCTATTCCCGATTTCCACGCGGACGAAGTCGTAGGCAGAAGCAAGTGAAAAAATAATAATGGTGTCAATGTAAACAAAGATTTGATTGCATGTGAATCATATGTCAAATATTCATTAGGTAACGCTAAGTTTTAATGAAAAAAAATGAGAATTACGGGTACAATGATAATAGGATACAATGTTTAAGGTTTGATTATTTGAAAAAAAAAACGAATGAACTATTTTTAAGTTCTTCACTGTTGAAACATAAAAGGTGTGATAAGATTATGCAGTTTAAAAACCTGATTCGGTTAAAATATATCAGATTCACTTCGCAAATCCTTCCGGCATATAGATCGTTTTCATTTGCCCCAAGATGCATACCTTTCATGTAATATTCTTCTCTTCAAATTTAAAATTTATATTCTGGAACTTCTGTAGCGCTTTCGAAACGTTTTTGCAGCTTTTGAGAAATCTAGGTGCCTTTTTTAATGAAAATATCTCTTTTTAATTCATTCAGCTTTTGCTTATAAAACAGAGTAAGAGACTAACTAAACTAAATCCTACAAGAAAGTGTCTAGTAGATAGTATGAGAATTTCAAACATCTAGTACAAATTAATATGAGAAAAGAGCCAAGAAATAATGTCTGCTTGCAGACGCTGTTATAGGCTAAATGGACACTAAATTTAAAGTTTAGAGCAAATTGAACCGTTATTTTTGCTGTAACTTGACTAGCTTCCAATTTTTAGACAATGTACCAAAAAACTAAAGAAACTGTTTTCGTTTTAGAATATTATAAAAAGTCCATACGAATATTAATGGCAGTGTAGCAGATAAGACAAATAAATCGGCGCCAAACGGGAAGCATTTGCACCCAACTGCATCAGAATAACCCAGTGCCGGAGGATTTATCCCCCAACGTAAACTTCCGACACCATTTGAAATTCATTCTTCAACGTGTGATGTAATAAAAATAGCAGCAGATATAGCAGTGGCCCGGACTTTGTGATAAATTATGCACCCCTCGATTTGGAGATTGCTCGAGCGGTGCATTAACGGAGCCTTTGATATTTTTCACGTAAAGGTAATGGGAGTCAAACGTGTATTGTGGCGCGATTGTGAGATAGTATTTTCGTGTTGGATTTTCTATGACACATGAAAAAAGAAGCTTTTCAGGTTGATTTTTGATTGGTATGCAATTCAAATCAATATTCCAATAGTTCATTAATAAATATTATATTTTACAACCCAGTTTCAACTTTCAGTGCAAAATTAAACAGCTTGACTATTTTTAGCATTGTACCTCTATACTATGGTTAATTTATGCAAATAATTTTCCACGCTATAAAACTTGTTCCTTTTTCTGACAATTTGGAATAAGCCTGAAATAATTTAGCTAACGCGGTTCACTGTATGAAAATTTTAATAATCCTTCAAATGGATCGTCGCTAATGATTATTCCTATTTTACACACGAATGCATCTAAGCATTATTACTTTGCTATTTCTCTTTCGAGTACATTGCAATAGACACGAAATGTTATCTTGTGGCATGGTCTCAATAAAATGAAAAGTATAAAAGGGGCGCAAAAGACAGTCGTCAAATTTCATGTCGTGGTCCAAGTAAAAGGCGATACGTAGAAAAGTATATCGTACATTACTAAAAATGGCTACAAGAATTAACTAAACTAAACGGGTCTCTTGCCTTGTTGGTTGCCTCTTCCAGCTGTTAATCGCCATCTGAATTTATTTCCTCTCTGCGACTTAATAGCCCTGGTTATATTTGCGCTGGTTTCAATTCTCCATTTCTTTAACCTTGTAATAAATAAATTATACAAAATAAAAAGAGGATGTACGTATCACCTTGAAGTTCTGTCCAGCTAACGATAACAGTTTCGAAACCGCCACTTCTCTGTCACATCAGTGTCGTATCTACCTACTCATTTTCACGGAAGAAGCATCCAAGTGGTTGCCTTTTTTCCGTTTGTTCTGTACTAATAAAACCCATAGCAATCCAATTGTAAAAAGGTATCCCGATGGATTGGCCGCTTTACAGCCGCCGTAAAACCGAGGCCGTAAAGGCTGAGTAATTAGCACAAGCCTCATGACAATGTCCGCTTTCTGACTGACATGAACAGGAAAAAGGGCATTACATTCCAATTTATTTAATGGTGGAGTTTCTTAACCTTTTTTGAGACGCTCAGTGTTTATTTTGGAGTGACATCCTCTTTGTATATTCTGCTGAATTTTTTGTAATATTTTCTTTATCTTCAGTCTGCTACATTTTTTTACTGAAAAATCTTTAGATCAAGTCTGGTGCATTTCGGTAATAACAAAATTTCTATAAGATATCCTGCTGTGTCTTTGATTAGAAATCTTTTGTCATTGGTAGTTCCTACTTGTATTCTTTGGTATGATATCTAAAAATTGCGATGAAAATATCTCAAGATATTTCTACATAATCGCCGTATGACTAAATAACGAGAACTGTGACCGAAATGACGATAAGTGGCAGTTATAATTGTTAAAATGGATTTGCGCTGTTATCGTTAAATGAAGAGGGTCCAACGAAAGCAGATAAATAAGTTCACACCCTATTAAACTGCGGTGATTCAGCAAATGGTGAAGTGAGGGTAGTGGCGCCAGCTTAGGAGGGGATAATGAAAACGATAACTTATCTTAAATGAGATATTCAGAAAGCACTTGTTTATATCTTGGATGGTAGCTTGTCTGGCCAATGACTTGCACGTTGTTTACAGCATGAGAATCGAGTATTGAAATCAATTAGGTATTTCACAACTTATTATAAAATAGTTTTGACATTCTACCTATGTAAATTATTTTTTAGCTCAGCGAGAATAGTTAATGTAGGAAGATGTAATAAAAATTACCCCACCAAGGTTGGGTAAATATAGGTTAGTTATAAAACATGGATGATACTGAATGTAATCCGATAAAGAGACTTTCTTATACAAGTTTCGAAGCAATTAGCCAAAACGTACCCCGGCTTACGGCATTTGAAAATGTACCCGCTGATGCGTGCAATGTTGGCATCTAGAACTTTCCTGAGCCCGTGCAAGTTTCCCCCCATTATCTCATTAAGGCCCATTGAGGGCTAATGTAGCAAGAGTGGTGGGGGAGTTGACAGATAACCATGATTTGCAAGTGACAGGTCGTTACAGACCTTGAAATTCGTTAAGGAACTTCGAACTATTTTGAACACGTCTTTGTCACTGCGCAATTGTTTGAATAGAATTTAACTAGATAGTCGGGAGATATTTATGTAGTAAAGTGAAAATCCACTTGTAACTCAATTAAAACGAAAACAACATCAAAAAATATTTGTATTGTATTTGTATGTACGTGAGATACAATACAATACAAATCTCAGCCCAATCACCAAGTCAAGAATGCAACGTAAAGACGTTGCATTCTTGACTTGGTGATTACAGGTGTAGGCACTCTTATTGTCAAATTTAAGCCAGGTTTATGTTAGACTTAGGTAGGTTAAATTAAGTGATACAACATATGCTTCAGAAATAGCACTGACTTTGACGTCCACCTTCGCACGGTACTCTTATCCTTTGTTTTCTTTCACTGCCAATGCTTGTACGGATTGCTTTCTTATGACCATAATTATAATTGTAAGCTAATATTGTTTCACGTTTACGGCATTAACTCCTATTGTCGTACAATTAAAGGAAGTGCCTGAGGGACGAACCCAGCGAGGCCAATCCCTTTTGAGCACCCTGTATTGTCCTAACCTTTGCAGACCCAAATAAAGGTATGCCCTAAATTGAAAGGTCCTGAATTAAGCAATTTTAATTAAATAAACGTGGTCCCGTTTTGGATAACTCGACTTTGTTTGGAATATCATATTCACGAAGCAACAAAATATTATTTATCAGTTGAAATGAATCACAGAGTACGTTTTGAACAGAGTATAGTATAACTTCGATGTACCTAGTATTTCCCTAACACTCATATCTGACGGGTAAAATGCAATTTTGGAAACTCGGTACCAGAAACAAAAAATCAATGAGGTTCCCCTACTGCATGAATTGGCAGTTATATTTGCTCCTGGATCGTATTTGCATTTTATTCTAAACATCTTTGTCCATCAATAAAGAGAAAGGTTTACAGTGGGTGTTATGGACTCCTTTACCTACTTGACCTCTTTCATTTAGGTATAAATAATGACTGAGTTTTAATCAAAGTGTTTTTGAGAATTGTTTATTTTTTGTCAACGTTATTCTACTTTATATAAATTATTGTTTATTATTGGGCTATCGAAGAAAAGCTAGAAATTCTAAAAATGTATAAACCCGTCGGCGACAGTTGGTATAAATTTGATTGCTTGAGATTTAGAAAACATTTTTGAATAAGTAAGCGTAGGATGTCGTCTATGTAATATATCGATTTCAACATAGCGATAAATAGGTGAAGTTGTGGTGGCCTTGTGGTTCGACCTACCGCCTCTCATGCTGAGGGTCGGGGGTTCGATTCCGGCTCGCACCTCTAAGTTTACTTATGTGCGAAATTCAATTTGAATTTACCACTGAGCTTTTCGGTGAAGGAAAACATCGTGAGGAAACCTGCACGCACCTGCGAAGTAATTCAAAGATGTGTGTGAAGTCCCCAATCCGCACTGGGCCCGCGTGGGGACTATAGCCCAAACCCTCTCGTGATGAGAGGAGGCCTGTGCCCAGCAGTGGGCCGTAAATAGGCTGTTGTAGTAGTAGTAGTAGTAGATAAATAGGTATAATAAGAAACTAACTAATACCTAGCTAAGTAGTACAAACGTGGATTGTCTCAAATGTAGCCTTTCCCTTATCCGTTTTTTGTAACATTTTTTTTGGTAAGTTTGAGACGAGCATTCTACTGTGGTCCTGTGATCGCTGTGCAGTAAGAAACCCCCGCACTATCCTGGGGCTAGATTATGATAATGCGCTGTAATCGGTCGACCTCAGTTCGACGCGTGAGCAGGCACACAAGTCAATTAACATAATCGCTTCATTCAGTGCATTTGTGCAAGGAAATGTTGATTTACTCGAAAATTACTCCTGAGTAATCAAATGCAAGCAACAAGAACGTATTGTTCGCATTAACTTTATAATATAGGTAGTAAAAATTAGTAGTCCAATAAAGAGATGGGATTTATGCTAGAGACATAATCCATAAATAGAAGAGTATTTTTTATTTTTAAAATTTTACCATGAACGTTTCATACGTTTTACCCTGCGGCCAAGTAAATGTAATAATTCTGTTTTTTTTTTAATGTTATTATAATAATATTGCAATGTCTATTGGCTTACCGCATTCAAGGCTTCCATTTCGTAAGCGCTGAGCTTGTATGACGCATCCGATCCGACCAATCTCGGAGATGATCTGGAACAAACAGACTTTTTTACTATGGATCACATGACAATATAATTATTTGGTAGACAGGTTTATTATGTAATCCTAAAATATTGTCGACGAATGCAAAAAATCTTCAGAGGAGCAACTACTAATGACTGTTTATTATATAGGTAGTTAGTAGCGACCTCTCTAATGTATGTAATCTAATCTATGTATGTAAAATTAAAGACTCTAATTTATCATACAATTACACTAGCTTCTGGCCGCGACTTCACCCGCGTGGATTTCGGTTATCGCGCTCCCGCGGGAACTATGCGCTTTTCCGGGATAAAAAGTAGCCTATGTCCTTTCCCGGGACTCCAACTATCTCCATACCAAATTTCATCTAAATCGGTCCAGCGGTTGAAGCGTGAAGAGGTAACAGACAGACAGACAGAGAGAGTTACTTTCACATTTATAATATTAGTATGGATTCATTAGGCAGTGTACCCAATTCTCTGTCATTTTGGCGTTCTGTTAATTTAGTAAATTATCCAAAAGTATACAATTCCAGTATCATAATTTATCATTTTTCAAAACCATACAAGTGTTCCTACCGTCGTTTTAACGATATTCCTACGGTAACAAACCTATCCCGCAGCCTTAGCCGGCGTTTAATTATTAACATTCATAACCGTTGGTAAGTGAATTTATGAATGTATAGCTCTTGGCTATGTTTTGGGGTCCCATTTCAAGCGTACGCTTTAAGATTTCAATAAGTCACTGAAATGCGAACAGTGTATCTTTTATTGTAACGGACATTATTATTTAGTTCCCACTGCGGGTTCCCATGCGGATTTAGAAATTCATGTACATACATCCTTGAATTTTTCGTACCTAGATAAATGCAGCTTCCTCGTAATATTTTCCTTCACCAAAAAGCGCGCTGATTTTCACACAAACATAAGTAGGTATACTCAAATGTGCAAAGTGCATACCGATAGTTGAACCCACGACCCTCTATGCTTCAAACTACTAACACTAAGTTGTTATTCCGATGAAACATAATGTTGAAATCTATATTGTATTATTTAAATAATACAATTGGTTTATTAGGTTATGTTTAATGCTGTTATGTTGGCACAGCTCCGTTGCTGTCATTATTTACTTCATTTGGATTACCTGTCAACTTGACGTTTCGTTTATAAAATAATTGTAATGAATCTGTGCAATTTGACGTTTGTAAAAATTAAAAAATTAAAAACTCTCTTCCTCCGGCGCTTCAACCGAACACTTGTGGTTTCAATGAAAATCTGCATTTACCCGAACCTTACCCTCAAATAGGTGCAATATAAAACCATTGGTTTCAATAATATTTTAACCATTCTCTTCAATAAATTAATTTGGTAAGTAAAAAAATTAAAAATGTTCTATATCCCGCTGCAAGTGGCCTCGCGGTCCCTCAGGTAAGACAAATACGCTCATTTCCCGCGGAGAGCGCCCGAACGCCCGCGTCCGGACAAATTGTGCCCACACCGCTTATTCCGGCGCCCGCGCTCCAATTAAACTGCCATTCGGCCATGAGGCGATTCTGCTGCGTTTTTCTACCCACATTTTCGGCCACAAGTCCATTTCTACATGCAGGCTTTTAAATTCTAAAGATTCATTTAATATTGAACGTAGTTATGAACAAACTTTCCAACCTACATGACATTGTTTTAGTTAGGTATGGGATTTGATTTTACACTTTAGCACGGAATAATTGCTTGAATTTTATTTATATTATAGGCCATCAAAAAGGCTATTATGTGTTAAAAAATTGGAGGTGTCCCTCTCTCAGAAATTATGAAAAAAAAAAAAGAAAAATGTTTACCCTTAAAATAAAGAAACTGTCTATGGAATGTTATGCGTTTTATAGTGACATATTGTCCGTCTCGGCTAAGTGTATTATATGTTTAAAGCACGAATTAATTAAATCTACAGAAGCGGAAATATTCATGAAAAATGATTTTTCTTAATTATTATTTTTCTTGGAAAGTAAGAAGAGGAGACTGCTGTAATTTTGTATAAGTGTTACTAACAGCAGAGCCCATCATCACAAAAAAAAATAGCCGGAAAAGCTATTAAGGCACAAGATGTTCCCTTATCCTGCCATGGCCTTTATTCAAATGTGTGATCTATGAAGATCACACATTTGAATGACAAAGTCATGTAGGTTGCAATGTTTGTGAATAACGGCGTCGATTATATACTTTTTTGTATTTTTTGAGCCCTTAAAAGTTAAACCCCAAGCATTTTTATTTTGTAATAAAACACTTCATATTTCTTGAGGTCATCTCTCCATCTTATCAGAGGCCTAACAACAGCGCCTCTTCAGGTATAATGAGGCTGCCATTCAAAAAGATTTTGGAATATCGACTATCGGTTCTTAAAGAAATATAACGTCACTCACTGCTCACTGCCATTTAAGTTCAATGATAGTCTAGTAAATTAGGTACTCGAGTGTCGGCCAAACCATGCCTCAGAATAAGACCGCTGTGTGTTCACGAGAAGGCGAAAAGTTTTGCCGCCTCCGCTTATTTATGACGGCTTGCGGTGCGAAATCACCATTTTTTTCTATACCACGTTGACTGATTGCTCCGAAAACTGATTTAATCTCAGAGAAAAGAGTTATGGGTCGTAAATTAATAACTGTAGTTAAGGTTCGAGCCGTTTTTACATAAAAGGTTGTAATTAGACCCGATCGTCTCGGCCTACGACCTTATTAATAAAAAGTGTATTTAATACATAAATCACAAGGTCGAATTTTAAAAACTCGAAATTGCCTTGTAATTAATTTTAAATTATACTTTCCCAGTGCCTTCTAGTAGGAAGATAAGGAGAATTACTAAATTAAATAAAATTATTTAAATGACGATGATACTTGGTAGCACATTCCCTATTTCATTTATTTAAATTATTTTGGTTGTTTCTGTAATTATATCCCAATTAATGTTTAAATAGTTCTGTGACAGACAAATATTATGTCTTATTCTTTAATATTTATTTCATTCAAGTTTAACAGCTCCGTTCATCGTAGCTGTCATATAAAATCCAATATGTCAGTCGACGACCTTTAATATTAACTTAAAATAACAATTCCAATAAAACATTTATTGGTATCGCCGATCTGAGAAAACTTAAAAATATAAGAATAGGTACCACTTTTATTACATTCTGATCTGTCTGAAAAGTTACAAGACTTACAAACATGAATTGAAATATAAAACTTCATCTTCAAGTACATTCAGACGAAATCGGTATTGAACACGTTTTATTTTTCAGAAAACTTTTCACATTTTTACTCCATAGGTAAACAGAGGTAGGTTGGTTTAAAATGTTACAGTTACTATAATGTATTATCTACTCTAATACTTACTGCTAAGTCGGTTAAATTTATAACTTTTTGTATATGCACCCATTTTACAACGCAGCGTAACCTACATATTGCTAGAAGCCGTACTTACATTATTAATGCGTTTGTGATTATTTACAAATAGGTAAACAACTTACTGCAGAATATTTCAGGGAAATATTCGAATAAACAAAGATAGGTATCTAAATTGAACTTCATACGGTCAACATATAAATAATATTCGGTGTTGAATTGTATGTATTACAAAATAATTCTTTTTCAAGTAGCACATACAAATATTTTCAATATATACCTATAACTACATTATGTGGGTTGTATACAACTTTAATTACATCTTTTTTATTTAATTTGTATTAATAACTGTCTCGAATTATCACATACAATGTCAGAAACTACATACTTTAGCTAAACCATGCAACACTAGCGCGCCGTAAGCTAATAACATCAAGTGATTGGTTCTACTATGTAACGTGTGAGTTTGCTGTTGCCAGCAAGTACGTGAGTTGCCAGATAAGCGTGTGTAATAACCATATTAAAGTCGGGAACACTTTCCTAGTTGAATTGCGCAGTTTGGGATGCAACGGCGGTAACTTAATCTGTGGCGAGGCGTGGGTGTTAAACCGTAGGTACATTAAACGTTTATGTTGATGACTTTATTGTTCTCATCAGTAGCATATCATCAACATCAAAAAAATGATTTTGAACCATTCAGGATATTAACTCAAGAAACACTTGGGTCTAGGACCCTCTTGTGATAATATAAAAGACACGGTTGTTTTTTTTTTTCGTAGTTAAGTCTGTGTAGGTAGGCCCTGGAAATTTCCATCAAATATCTTTCAGCTGAAATTCTAATGATAATAAACACTAACAATCTCTCAAACTCCTCATTAGTAATCTGATATTTAACAACTTCACAATATTAAAGTAGGTAGGTAGATACCTACCTACTTTAATCTATCTACTAAATAAATGGAGTTCGAGTAATAAGTACCAGGGTCGCATAGGGCGCTAAGACGTCTCTAGCCCCCGGCTGTCTGCAGTCACACCGGCGAGATTAGACAAGTAACAGAGTAATGCAATAACCTACCGCTTTGCACCCCGGCAGCGATTCATTTGGGATTTAGTGACGCTAGAGGTAAGTGTGTTGTGTAGGTACATTATCTGCAGAAAATTTACGTCTATGTTTTTTTAGATCGTAGACGCTCGGCTCTAATTATTTAACTGTGATGTTTGGTTACAGGTCAGGTGGGCTACTTTTATAAGAAGTATTCCCTGATCGTGACCATATTTAAGTACACTACCTATCATGATTCGTAATGTGTATTCCGATTATTTCTGGAAGCATCTCGAAATTTTACTGTAGAAGATAAATTATTTGCTATCCTTTCCTCCATCAAAGAATTTTTCATTTCCTACAAATATTTGTTGATAATTCAAACACCCAATTCATCTCTTAGAAACAGAAACTAACCAAGAAAACGCTGTTTCAACACACAGCAATTCACCACTTCCTTTCATTTGCTACTATTCTTGCAGGTAACATGATATGTGTCTCGCTGGGCAAATATTAACTCTTTTTTTTCTCCTTCACTACCTAATTTGTCCAGCAGCTAGAGCATGTCATGCTCGCTTTAAGGTCCTTGCTTACAGCGGCGTCGTTGATCGGGTTGCCACCTTCCCTAAGAAATGGTTGAGGGAGGCGATGGCTGAGATGCGCGTCACGCTCGTGAACGGGTGCTGTCTGTGGGGTTCGGTCTGTTCATGCTTGCAAGGACGTTTAAAAATAATCATTAGCTTTAAATATTTTACTAAGTCAAACATTTTAAGCGAGAGACCTTATCATGTTCTTATTGACATGTATTAATGAACTCTTCTATACATGATGTATTTCATTATTTATTGACACTGAGGCCATCTCCATGATATTTTTTTTCTGGACCCTTGGAGACTATACATCTCTAAGATCTTAGATTTAAGTTTAAGTTAGGGACTATACATCCCTTCAATGTAATTTTAGTACGTACCTATATGTATATTTTATACATGTAATGTAAAAATTGAAAATTTTGAAAAAAGGCCTTCTGCTTGAGTTTGTTGCGGCGCTTCTTCTCAAGCAATGGGTCTAGGAAGCGCTGGTAAATTCTTTTTCTGACGTGTAAAAGTGCCCCTATGTGGCCAATTTGCTGAATAAATGATTGATTTTTTTGAATTTTTTTTTCTTACATACTTCTCTTGCTTCTTCAACTTTCATCCCGTTCCGCATACATGCTCGTCGGTTTAAAGTACTTTTGACCTGTCCTTTAATCAGATTGTCCTGAATTTGGTCCAAAAATATTCGCCTCGGTCTTTCTGTAGGTAAAATATCGTCACAACGGTTTGCTTGACCCTATATAAATGTAGATATAGATGGTCCTTTCCCTACACCAAAGCAGCAATCACAGCCAGGAAAACATTTAAGTGAAACTTTTCAGGCTAAATAGGATCAATGTTGTCTAGCAAAATGTCTGACGCTTTTACAATTCAAAGTAAATAGAATCCCTTTCACATCAGTAGGGGAGAGGGGGGCAGCTATCACTGCAGGCAGCTTAGAACAAATGCGTTCAAAGACGTATTTTTAGTGCGATTATGGTCCAAATCCATTTTTTGGGCTCGCAACACTAACCCACACAACTGTCACTTGACAGATTTGACGTTTGACAGAACATGAACGAACCAGTAGCATATTTTGATTTCGATATCAACTGTTAGCGGTTTTGCTCCCCGTGTCTAAGGATTTTCAGGCTTTATTTGAAGGAAGCGGTAAGTGAAACTTAATTTATTCGATAGTACAATGAATTAGCTTTAGTGCCGAAGAATAAACAATTAGAATTTGCAATTGTTTTGGAAGATATCGATGTTTATTTTTTTAAATAGGTGTTGGGGTAGTTTTGAAAAAAAAATAGGAGGCAGTTTTGATTAGCAATCTGTTCAAAACTACCCCGGTCATAAGAAATGTTCATATCTGCCCCGATATAAACTGACATGTAGGTAGGTACGTAAACTCAAAATCATATTATCTTACTTATTTTAGTAAATGCTCATAACGCATTTACCTGAATTAATTGGTCAAGCAAATCACGTCAGTAGAAAAGGGCGCGGAATTCCTATGGGAGGATATCCCTTCGCGCCTACACTTTTCAAATTTGGCGCCTTTTTTTACTGACAAGATTTGCTTGACGAGTATGGTAGTCGATTCTATTGTCTGTTTTTCTCTCGTTTTATATGATAAAATGAAAATTCTAATTAGAACGTTTTATATATTTTTATTTAACTACAACTAAAACATAATAAATACTGAATCACTATCCCCTGTTACATTGTTGGGGTAGTTTTGAACAATAGTGTGTGCAAAACTGCCTCAAGGGGGCAGTTTTAATAGAATTTCAATACTTTACAAAGGTACCCTCCTGAGGCACCTTTGAACACTACAAAAAACATTTCTGGTCAAAAGTACCCCCTCATAGTTATAACTGCAAATTATATGAGTAAAATGTTAATACGACCATTTCTAGTGACTAACTGTACTAAGTACAGGTAAAAAAAAACACGTATATCTCGATATTGTTGCCTTACAATCCAGATTTCAAATCTGCCCCAATTAAATTCAAAGCTACCCACGCTTGGGGCAGTATTGAACATTATTCCTTGAGTTGCAAAATTCTGAATTGTACCTTTGTCTTTAGCTTTGGACATGTGCAATTGCATTAATTACATAGGTTAATAACATACGTTGTTGTGTAGAGGCTTAAAACTGGTTTTTATGGGTAATATTTTGAAATACGTCAAGGAGTGTAAAAAGTGTACCAGGCTGCCCCCCTCTCCCCTACTACGATTATAATATGTGTACAGAACTACTAAAGTTCTAGCCTTTCTAAAACCGAAGCGGCTCAGTCGAAGCCATCTGTCATCTTGATGAATAGTTTCGCGAGGTGTTCCAATATGCCGCCATTTCTGCAGCTGCTGAGCGTCGGCCAAGCAAGACGAATAGGCGCTTTGAATTGCTTACGATTGTGTTGAGATAATGAATAAACTAATTTAAGTTTATTGTTGCCCCGTTGCTTACAGGATACAAAGGATACCATTAAGTAGTTACGCCAAGCACCTATTATTGACAGTCAATCACTCAACTGTAACTTGTAAGCCGTGGTGGCCTAGTGGTTCGACCTACCGCCTCTCATGCAGAGGGTCGGGGTTTCGATTCCGGCTCGCACCTCTAAGTTTACGTATGTGCGAAAGTCTATTTGAATTTACCACTCAGCTTTTCAGTGGAAAACATCGTGAGGAAACTGCACGCATCTGCGAAGTAATTCAAAGATGTGTGTGAAGTCCCCAATCCGAACTTTAAGGTGCGGTTCCTATTATTAGAAACCGGGTCTATATCTAGTGATGTTTTCACTTCCCTATGACACTTCCAGATGTCGAGTGTAAGCTTTCTTACAGTCGATGTCATTAATTTAATATTTTATTCACTTTCACGCCTTTTTTGTTTGCACTACACTGCATTACACTTTCAAAGGTGTATTGTGTAGCGACTTATTAAAATGAGCTCGTACCTACTGTACCTTATACTGAGATAGCATGCCATAGTTTAGTGGAAATGGAAAGTGAAACGCCGTTGGCAAAATGTTATTATTCATTTGACCTAATCACGCACTGAATCCGACACTGTACCCAAAACATGATGCAACTTTCAGATATTTTCGGAATACGCCATTTATAGAAAAACAAATAACAATATATCATCCCCAACCACAATATGCAATGCAACCCCTGTTTACATTTTAGAACGCGAAGTTTGTTAGTATTCTCTAATTGACACGCGGACACCCCGCTAAGAAAATAACCATAAAATCGACACCCCCGCACCCCATGCGACAGAAATAACAAATTTTGCCAAACATCTATCTGGCCATATTGGTTCTATTAGTGATACTTTACGAGAACGCGACACAGAAGTGTGAAACGAAGGGTAACGCAAACAAATGAGGTTTTTTGTAATGCTTTTTTTTTCGAGTAGTTACGTAACCCATAAGCCCCTACTGCTGAGACTTGCCAGAAAAGGTTAAAACCTCAAAAAGTTATAATTCTATGTTACTTAAATACTTACTTATTTATTTGGTCAGTAATAAAACCAATTAATTATTTAACCTAAAAAATTCGCAGATCTTTAAATTTTCAAAAATGTTGTCATTTAAGGTTACAAGTTCAGCTCATTTAATATTAATTTAACTTGAATTATATTTGAAAAAAATTGCTGAATTTAATTCTAATCAATGTGTTACCTAAACACAAATTTATGCCAATTGTAATCCGACACAGCATTTTGTCCATTCTTCTTTAGTGTAGTTATCATTTCTAAATGGCCAAAGTTGTCGAAACCACGTATTTAAAGTTGTCTTTTTCAAAATGCAGATATGTATTTAGAATGCAGATGACAAACAAACATGTACAATACACTTAGGCCCGGTTCCTATATCCACGAAACGCCTCGTTTTGCCTACGGACGGTTGATTTTTGACATTTGTTCCATAGAGAATCTGTCAAATTTTAACCGTCCGTAGGCAAAACGAGGCGTTGTTTGGATATAGGAACCGGGCGTTTATGTACCTACTTTAAAAACCATATCGTTTAAGTATATGTATAGCCCAAAAAGGTGGCATTTGAACCGAAGCCACTGTAAAATACTATCCCAATTTGTCGAACTTGTCAAACACATGACTCCGAAACTATGTATCAGTTTCACATTCGACCTTGTAGGGCATCCATCTGTTTGTCTATACTTTACTATCACCGACACTATTTCCCGGTCCCAGTGGAGCAATACGATATTTTTGTTTACGGCATACTTCAATTACTTAAGAGTTACTTTGATTGTTCTCTGCCCTTATGTACCTACGCAGCTTTTTCTTTCAAAGGCAAAAAGAAACGAGTCTTCCTCGAAATAATAAATTTGAAAAATACTTACTTAGCTTTCTTTTGATATATGTTTCACAGAAAAAAGGTTTAGGTAAGTAGATACTGTAGTAAACTCCATCTTTTAACAGGCAAAATCTAAAGATCATCTTTCTTAAGTCAATAGATATTTAGGTCACAAAACTAGCTCTGTTTAGTAAAAAGGTATTAAAAGCATTTCTTACAGAAATATCTTTTTACGAGCATCGTATTTGCTCTCAATTCATCTCAGCTAAGTGCGCCAGCGCTTAGACTCTTTCAGTCATGACATTAAAACTTATTCCTTTGTGAGAAGGTTCACAATTGTACACATCTTTTTGTATTCCACGGTTCAAGCCAGCATTATAGGACCTCCGATAATATTATCTTATACGACCAGTAGAAATATCCGTGTTATTGTCATCGCCAAATATTATGAGAGGAAAGAGTTCCTTTTTATAGGAAGCTCTTATATGCTTTTCTAGAGCCTGAAAAAATTACTCCTGACTGACGAACTTTTTTTAACATTAAAGAAAGATAGAGGCTAGATTTGTAATTTTATTAAATCGTTAGAAGAAAAGTAGAGAGGACCATGCTTGAAATTATATTACGGACCAAATTTAATTTTAAATTTAAAAATATCAACTAAACAAATATTACTTAATGTACATCTACAACTGGTTCCTCATTTGGGAAGCAAAGGGCTAGGGATTCTACAGGAAACGTCAAAACGTCTCAGCGCTCAAATTGCTGCTTAACTTTACTGTTCGAGCGGCCTCAAAAAACTTTCATGCCTTTCCTTTAAACAGAAACCTGCTACTTTGCAAAGTACCTAATGAACTAAGTAAACAAGGTATGGAAAGTTGAAATGAATACCATCTTTATCTCACGACGTTACATTTGGGTGTGATAAGCGAGACAAGCAAACGGCTTGCCGGGTTCTTCACGAAATTTTCTAACAATCAATACCTAGGTACCTACCTAGAATACACAAACACTAATGCTTTTGGGTAATAAAAAATATAACTAGTTACATGAAAAGAAAAATAAACTAAGAAATAGTTATTGTATTACAAACTATTGTTTCTCTATAGGTAGTTACTTTGCATTTAGATCTTATACAACATTATATGTAAATTTAAATTTCATGCCATTTTCAAGTTCAAATATTGTTTTTATCTCTGAACTGAATGCTATATAAGACCGCTGCTTCTGTACTTTTGTTCTATCCTTAGGGAAACCTTTTTTTCTCGACGCTATACGAGTATATAATCATGTACATAAATATGAATTGATGAAAATGGCAATTGGCAATAAGGACTATAGCGTATCATTTCGCATTTTTACCATTATAATAGGTATGATACTTACCTATTTTTCTGTTACTTTGTAGTAACAAAAAAATACAAACGATACCCCAAAAATCCGCATAAGATGTATGTATCCACTTAATTACAGGACGATGATGGAAATTAGCGATGCTATCTGCGCAGGCGCCGTATTCTGATAACGCACGTGTTTAATCTCTGACACGCGATTACGAATACTGCCCATTACTTACTGCACTCTCAGTTTACGAGGGGTAAGTACTCGCCATACATTTATTTTAAAGACCAGGTTCTTCCCGCGACTTTGCCCGCGAGGAATTCGATACCCATGGAATTTATGTGATTTTGCAGAATAAAAAGTAGCCTTTGTCCTTCCCCGGGACTCCATAACAAATTACATCTAAATCGGTCCAGCGTGAACGACGTACGCGTGAAGAGGTAACAAACACTTACTTTCACATTTATAGTATGGAAGTATGGATAAATATCATGGGAGATTTCACACAAATTGACCTAACCCCAAACTAAGCAAAAGTTACTTTTATGTACCTACCTACTCTGGGTGCTGGACAACGATATTAATAAGTAAATACTAATAATTATAAAGAAATACATAAGTATGTACATATAATAAATCATCAGTATCCTCGCGAGATCCGAATTGATTCGACCATTTTTTTTTAAATTATTTATTTAAGGTTAAAATAATTTGCTTATTCTCTGATAGCATATGGATAATACATTATAATTAAAGAATATGAAATATGGGGTTTAGTGACCTCAATATGAAATACCAAACAGAGAGGTCAGTATTTTATTGTTAACAGAAACAGCACAAGTCACTAATTTAATAAATAATCAATCCAATTTTTCCATTAATATTGTGACCAACCAGTAGATACCCTACTCGTATAATACTAAGCAGCTGTAAACAAGGCATGGCAATTTTTTCCTTGCATGTTGTTTGCTTACGTGCGTGCATTAAAATTTGGGTTAATGGAGTATTATCTTATTAATTTCAAGATATTTAAAGAGTCATTATTCATCCTACTTAACCGTAACTTACTTATAATATAAACATACTTATTTCGTAAATATAGTCAGATAAGAAATTACTTTGCCTACTGCAACGTTTTAACTCACAACCGAGATAAAACTACTTTTTCACCTTCAAACTACTATAACAGTCCTTGAATTTGGTGGTAATCGATTGATCGTTAAAGGCAAATGACAATCTTAAATATGACCGCCGAGATTTTTTACTATCTATGGAGAAAATGACGTTTTTGTACCTACTGTATAGTAGGCTGGCGGCCATATTTAACTATGATGAATCCGTCAACTTTCTAGATGCAAATCGGGTCAAGTCTGTTTATAGGTTAACTAACACCGGAACTGATGAAAATGGGGTAATGGAAATCTTTAGTTAGCAATGTTGGGAAAATTAGATGATAACTTCGTACGTATGTCGTACATACAGACACACTGAGTGATCCTATAAGGGTTCCGTATTCTTCCTTTTCAGGTTAGAAAAAAAAAATACAACCGTTGAAAGTAGCCAGTAAATGGCTTCTCAGGTAATAGTGGCCAGTGACAAGAATGTTTGGTAAATTGTTGATGTTGTGATGAAAATATTGATGATGCCAAAACTACACGGTCTCAGAGGTGCTCCTACAATCAGTTGCATCATTGCATGGTTGATCGATGGAACTCCAAGCCGAGTTCATCAATACCGTTGAATCATTGATCTTAGATTATAAGTAGGGATTCACAATCAGCCGGAGAAAAATGCCCCCGTCAAAACGGGTGCCCGAACAGCTCGGGCACCCGTTTGGCCTTCGTTATAAAGAGGCGTTATTAGCATATTGGAACATATTTTCTAATGACAGTTTGCTCCATATATTTTGACATATTCTGTTAGGCACTGTTCGTCCAAATGTTATTACTTATTATAGGTTAATTCGTTGAATACTGTACCTATTGTGATTGTGACTGTTAACTTTATGCCACTGCTAGCTAAAGTGGTTGCGATCTTGCATAGGTAGCTAATTTTAGAACAAGACTTTTTAGAAACCGACGCCTTATACCTACAAGCTTTTTAATATAGGTGCCTACCCAGTGTCACTTTCGCAATTAGGAAAGATGAATAGCCGTTTAGGCTTAAGAGCGTGCCACAGAAATATACATTCATACATGCACACATACGGGCACCCTCTCGGAAAATATAAACCTCTATCTCTCCACCTCCAACCCTCTGGCACAGTCGGGTAAAACAGGACTACCGTCTACTAGCGCCATCTAGCGCCAACAGCGGGAACTTCTACACATGGAATGACGCTTCGAGTGTACGGAACTTTGAGCGCGTAATCTACAGCGGAGCTTACAAAGACTTTACTGAGATGTCGCTAGTAAGTAATATAAATTTTCATTTTCACTTTGAACTTTTGAAAATACATAAGTCATTTAAATAAAAACTTGTAATGTAGGTATAATACATTACAAGTTTTTATGTGCTATTAGAAAAAAATAATTAAGGTTGCCAGCCTTAACGCATTCACTGCCACCGACGCATATGTGCGTTTTGCTGAGTTTCCCGCAGTGCCTTGAACGCACATGTGCGTTGCAATGTTCCCTTAATGACAGATGTGGCACCTGGCGAAAGTTCGTAAAACAGAAGTGGCAGTGAATGCCTTAAAAATACTAGAAAATACCACGGTTAAAGCTTGTAAACCACCATCTATGACCTCGTATTGTTAAAGTTAATAAAATAAGAAACAATTAATTTCAGCATCAAAATTTATTTCACTTTAAATAATAAATTGTAGATTAAATTTAAATAATAAAGTAGGTCGGTACTTATTAACTAAATACAGACTACAAACTACTATAAGTAGGTAGGTACTTATCTAATCATAATCATCATTATTAGTTTTATCCACCGCTTTCCTGTCAACTGCCAGATGTCGTCAGACCAGCTGGCAGTTGGCAGGGAAGCGATGGATGAGACTCGCTCAGGACAGGGTAGAATGGCGTAAGAATGAAGCCTTTACTCAGCAGTGGGAGTATATAGGCTGATATATATATATTAGTTTTATAGAGACTTAATTATTCTAATGAATTGCCTAGTTTACCAGAGTATGTAACATTTCACATAGGTGGTAGTTCTTTCTTCGTATCTGCCACATTTGTCTAGTCAGAGTCACAGAAGTTGCGGTAAGCCGCTTGTCCCCCTTGTCGAAATTTATCACCGTGAAGCGTAGGTATGCGTACCCAGGATACCACAGTCCAGGGTGCAACTGCATTCTCTCTCCCCCTTACAAAGTATGTAAAGGTACATTTACGACGTCGGTCCATTCCCATTTACACCATTACCATTTCGCGGTTTCAAATATATAAAAGAGCCAGCCAAGAGTTTAGTCTCTCGCTAATGAAGTGTTCCGTCGTAGCAGCAAACATTATGTGTCTTATAAATAATCCCATATCGCATCGCAAAATCTACGCGACCGATTTTAGTCAAACTAATTTTTGTTTGCTGTTTTTGGTGTTTTTATAGAAGTGATTTTTTTTACAATTTGTCTGTACTTAGCTCATACTTTTTACCACTTTTGCTGCGAAAGCTGAAAAAAATTACTTTAGTAAAAACCTATTTATCTAATGACGCCCTTATATCAAGATTTTCATCGGTCAGTTAGGTAAACCTGCCATATACTTTTTGTTTTCAAAAACGTGCTGCATTATTTTGTGCGGTTTATAGAACACACCGCTACCTCCCAAATTTCAACCATACAGTACCCATAGTCTCCGAGTAAAATAGCTGTAGCTGTAACATACGGACGGATAGATAGAGATACATGACGAAATTATAATGGTAGGTACCCTTTTTTGCCATTCGGCTACGGAACTCTGAAAACTCTATTGATCGTTCATTACTTTAACAGTTCGTTGAATAACTATTGATTTTTAATTTTTCCTCACAATAGTGCCAACTTAACTGCAGAATTTCAGATAGAACTCACAAATGTTTACATTGGTTTTACTCCACATGATTTACCTAATGTTACATATTGATATCATATTGGTGATTCTAATTTAATGTAGTACTGAAGGTCCTTACTTACCAGCCTCGTTTTCACAATACATAATCACAAATAATGTTTAATGTCAATTTACTGTCCCGACCTATGTATTCAAATTTTGCTTACTTGATAAAATACGAAAAACTCAATCCAGATTAAGATATTAGAAATTTAGCAAAACGGATGAGTACCGCAACGGACTAACCCTTAGCCGTGTAAACCGCGTCGCAACGTCCTCGGGCAATTAAACACACGTTCGCACCCCACAAGATGCTCCCGAGTGCATCCCTTGCATGGGAGGGGGCGTACCTAGTTAAGGTCATTCCGTAATAGCTTATTATTGCGGGACGGGACGATAACAGTCTTTCAAAACTGACCCCTGCCCTGTCGAAAAGTTTCTAAAATTACCTAAATGATACAAAACATTAGAGCTATTGGTATACAGCAGGCGGTCTTAGCGTTACATAGCGTTCCTAACCAGACAACCTTTGGATACTTGGATAGTGGAGAAGAAGAAAGCGAATCGTAATCATATTGTATCTTTTGAAATAACTTCCTATCTTTCAAGGTAGGTAACAGTTCTTTTTACTTTCAAAACACAAATACTGAAAATGTCATCTACATCCAAATATCAAGGTGACTTTTGTGTCACCAGTGAAGTGCACCAGATCAGTATCCGCGAGGCGAGCTAAACTCACTGGCTTAACCGCACTATCATCTTGCGGACTGTAGCACATTACGATTACGACGTTCTACTACGTTCCTTCATTTTTAGGGTTCCGTACCCAAAGGGTAAAACGGGACCCTATTACTAAAGCACCGCTGTCCGTCTGTCACCAGGCTGTATCTCATGAAATGCTCACTTTGCCGCCTTCCATCTATATACTAGAAATCTGTAAGTTTGTTAAAAAATTCCCTCAATTTTACACCAAGCTTGAAGGCGCCCCTATACTATAACCCACTATCTCCGAAACAGGAACAAGCTCGTGCTGCCCAGTGACAGTTCCCAACTGAAACTCCATTCTTCTCGACCATACATAATGTCAATAAAAGTAGGTATATAATAAACTACCAGAAACTTTAAAAACAGAGCATAATGAACAAAAATTCATAAAAAAAACTAAAGAAATTACTATTAACAAAGGCATATTACAACATTAATGAATACTTTGAAGATAAAATAATAATATAATTATGACAAATAAATAATACAAATAATACACACTTACACAGACCGCAAACACACACTTACACACGCACACACAACAACATACATATGTCAACAACAACAACATACATATGTGTACACATCTTTGTCACATACATATGTGACAAAGATGTGTACATACATACATATACATTTAGTGACAACAAACTTATATACCGGTTGCACTTACATCTAGATTTTAAGGTCTATTTAGTTTTAATATTTTGCTGCACCCTCACAGGGTCCATGTTAGTACTTAAGAAAATATTGTAACATCTTGTAAAAATCATGGTTTGGCAATAAATGATTTATTTATTTATTTATTTATTTATATAAAAGTTAACATGACCTTACAGCTAACGCCAATGCGTCATGAAACCAAATAAAACTATTTAGGCGACGAAACGGCGTGGCTCCGTTGCGTCGTCATCTCCGGTGTAGGATTCGGTAGGTTGCCCCGGAACCGTCGAAACACGACACCCTTCGGCCAGAAGTCAGCACTCTCGATGTTCTCCAGCAGCGGCCGCGGCACGCGCACCACAAAAGAGCTGAAGTGCACGTAGTGGCGCGAACGCAGCGGGAACACCCTCAGGGAGAAGCCGGTCTTCTGGCGAACATACTCCGCCAAATCATCAGCCGTGGCGGAGTAATGCAGGCGCGAAACATATAGCGCCTTGCTCGGTGTGGCAACATGCAGACCAGAACCAACCGGTTCTGCAGTACCACCTTGGCTCTTGCGCGGCTTGCGCTTCCTCGACACCGTAGTGAAACCCTCCTTATCCACATTGGTGTTAGGGGGCTCCTTTGGAGGAACCCGAACTTCACGCGCCATTGAGGGCGCGACACTCCGGTTGGCTGCGACAGACCGACCAGCTACGGCATCTGCATAGCGATGACGTGATTTAGAGGATGCAGGGGGCGGCGGCCCGGCGCGGAGGGGGCACACGGGCCGCGCAACGGCATGCGCAGTGTCAGCAACATGCGAACTGACCGCGTCGACACTTGGCGCCCGGTCATTAGTCTTGAAATTTGACGCTGCAGGTGACCGAGTTAGCGGGGCACTATTACGCAAACTGATAACTTCGTTGCGTAACTCGGCAATAGTGGCCTGCGAATCATCAAACTTCTTCAAAATTTCTGCCATGCCTGCCTTAAGGGCCACGATTTCCTTCAGCAGGCCACTCACGTCGACATGTTCTGGAGTGCAGGACGGCAATCTGGAGACCTCCGTCGGCACGAACTCCGGCAAGTCGCCCTCACGCTCCCTCAGAACATCAATGATGTCCTTAAGGGACTTTATCCCGGTTTCGTCTCCTCTCCGGTGAAGTACCACTGTGCCGGCAATCCCAAGGGACTGGAATAGCACTTTCTTCGCTTCGCAGATGTCGGCGGCACTGAAGCTCGCCAAGCAGACCTGCTCCGCGTCCAGCTCATCTTCCCGCAGTAACCGCAGCAGAAAGGTGAGGAGCTTATTCACGACGGTTTCACCCATCGTTACAAAAAACTACTAGCAGCGGCCGAGCCGCGCTAATTCCGCAATTAATAAGTAAATTAATTAGTCATCAAAGCGTCTACGTCGCAGCGCGCATCGAACACGACTCATGATATGAATATGAATATGAATAATATGAAATGAACCGTAATAGTTAGACAGTTGAAATCATTACAGATGATGTATTTTGTTGCCGCTATAACAACAAATAGGTACTAAAAATAGAATATAATAAATATATAAGGGGGCTCCCATACAACAAACGTGATATTTTTGCCGTTTTTGTCAGTCACCAGGCTGTATCTCATGAACCGTAACAGTTAGACAGTTGAAATTTTCACAGATGATGATTTATATTGCCGCTACAACAAAAAATAATAAAAAATAGAATAAAATAAATATTTAAGACATGATCTTTTTGCTGTTTATAGATTAGTACGGAACCCTTCGTGCGCGAGTCCGAATCGCACACTTGACCGATTTTAGTTTATTTGAGGATGAGATTCACAAGGTTTTTTTATTTGAATTTAAAATTTGAAATTTTGAAAACTTACTTATTTGAGTATATTTTGAACGACGAGTGGTCGTCATGTTATGCATATTTTTTTATGGTTGATTTTTCGGTCTATTGCGCATAGAACGATTAAGATAAGTTACACATGGATGTTCGTTGTTTTAGGGAGCCCATTGAGATTGAATCTTTCGTCGTGTTCGTACGTATAAAATACTAATAGTTGCTTTATTTTTAATTAAATTCTAAGGATACATCATGTTTGCCTGCAAATTGTCTTTTATAGATCAAAAATTCAATGTATACATAGGTAGGCAGGTACCTATTCACGTTCTTCTTTAAATAAGATTAAAAGGCTAGAATGGTATATCAATAGGATTATGCACTTATGCAACCCTTGAAAAAGCATTTGCTTTTTAACATTCACTTATCCAAGGTAGGACTCGTAGGTCGTATACAGGTGGAGTATGTAATAAGAGGTAAGATCTACAGAGTCGTCACAAAGTGCGGTGCGAAGTGCAAACCGCATTTGTCCGTGGGCAATCAAACAGCCACCGGCCTACGCCGAGCCACTTTTAACCTTATCATTATCACGCTTAAGATAACGTTAGAATTTTGTTATGACTTAAGTATCATTAAACGAATGAAAGATCGGATACAAAAGATCTTTTGAGCATGATACACAACTAAATATTTGAATTTGACTTTGACCAAGGTATCTCTCATGAAGGAAATTAACGTGATATTTAAACATACCTTTTTAAGTTATAACTTACTAGCTTCTGCCCGCGACTTCGCCCGCGTGGAATTCGGTTATCGCGTTCCCGCGGGAACTATACGTTTTTCCAGGATAAAAAGTAGCCTATGTGTTATTCTGATCTATAAGCTACATTACTGTAAAGTTTCATTAAAATCCGTTTAGTAGTTTTTGCGTGAAAGAGGAACAAACATCCATCCATACATCCATCCAAACAAACTTTCGCCTTTATAATATTAGTAAGGAGTAAGGATGTAGGTCATGTAGTATTTTATGTAATCTGCTGGTTGCTCATTTTGCTTGCGTTTTAGTTTGCACGAGTTCAAAGTTTAAATAGAAATTTCCTTGTCTTAAGTCAGTTTGAACTTCCCAACTTGATAGCAAACTACAAAAGAGACTTTTTTACGTAAATCCTTCACAGAGAGCACGAGGAGATTATAACTATTCCGTATTTAGCATGAAACTTCCATTATAGAAGTTTACGAACTCTTTAAACAAATTAATTAAAAGATGGCAAAGGCATCGCAGCCGACTTCACAAGAATTTAATTCCATTTAAATTATAGACAAAGATCCATACTAATATTATAACGGCGAAAGTAACTATCTGTGACCCTACTACCGCTTCACACTTCAACCAGTGGACCAATTTGGTTGAAATTTGGTATGGAGATATTTCGAGTCCCGGTGAGGGACTAGACCATAACCGAAATCGACCGAATTCCACGCGGGAGAAGTTGCAGGAAGAAGCTAGTATGAAATAACTCGTTAGAGCTTCGTCACATCCTTTTTGTGAAAACCACAAACTGATGGCTTGGAAAAAAATTGGCGTACGAGGAGTTGAGGTGAGTATCAGATCCATCTATAGCAGCAATTCATTCTACGATTTTATTGGGGTGTTCGAATTACTGCGAACATTCCAGCGGCGAGTTAATATTATAGAAACACGTTAATATCCGGCATCGCAGGGGACGTGACCGGACCGATGCTTTTTCCCGAATAGCCAGTTCGGGATTTCGGGAATAAACTAATGAAATAACACCACAATTTTCTGTACGAAATTTACGTAACGTTTCGCTTCTATTAACTGTTATCGGGGAAGTAAAACACATAATATTGGAAAACTTTGAAGTAGATTCAGGCAGAGCATGCTGATTGCTGACCTATAAGAAAGGAAAGGATAAATAGTCGAAGTCGACTATGGATGGATATTACCTATAAGCACATTTATCATATTTCTGATGATGAAGTAGGATGACGATGCATGATGTGCATTTACATTGGTTACCTGATTACCTCTATGTACCTATTCACTGATGGGCTCCACTGTTGAATAAATTCATCTCCCAACCCAAGATACAGTCGTATGGATACTAACAAGCCGATGATATTTTTTTCATCTTTAACCAATTTTAAACGAAGTACCTACCTACTATATTGACTAACTACACTGTACCAGATTACACAGGTCATTCCTCTTGAAAAGCAATGATCGGCCGCCTCGCTTTGACAGGGTTTACAAGATAACATGCCACGACTGCTCCATTGTTCCAAGGTATCAATAATCAACGTTGACTACCATTGAAACTGGTATCCTACCGTGGCTGGGGACTTGACTGCTTTGTGCACTAATAAAGGACTGCTGAGTACCTACTGATACTGATTATAAATTGAAACCAATTTTGAAATGTCTGATGCTAATCTTCAATTGGTTGCATCAATTGGCATTTCTAAATAGAGAGTAAATAATAAGGAGCTCTATTCGGAACGTTAGATACACAGGGAAAAGGGAATAGGTAGGTACTATATAAGACGAAGAATAATAAGAGTATCTACAATTTCGAAATTGCTGATTAATCAAATATACCTAATTCTTAATTTAGCTTTTAATTTTATGATGTGTTAGTATTTCAATATATTATTGCCAAATTCCCCAAAAGTAGTTTTACTACTTTACTACTTATTATCAACTACCTTCTGCCCGCGACTTCGTCCGCGTGGTTCTTTTTTCATGTAGGTACTTATCTTATGGGTAGGTACTTTAAAAGCGCTAAACTTGTATATTTATCTGTTTATTTATTTCTTTATTTATTTATCCAAGCGATCTCAGAAACAGCTCTAACGATTTGGACGAAATCTATAGACATAGACATTTATTTGTCAATATCAATTTTAAATGCTATATACTAATAATAAGTCTGTTGACGTAAGCGGACGAAGTCGCGGGCAAAAGCTAGTTTGGAAAGTAGGGGTTTATGGGGGCGACAAATCGAATCTGAGAAAACTCGGTTTTAGCTATTTTCACCCGAGCGATGCTCGGTCGCCCAGTTTCTAGGAATAGCATTCCGTATGTCCCACTTATCTAGAAAAAAATCACTGAATTTTCTGTGACGTTGATTGCTCGTTGCTCTTAGGTAAATGTTATTCATATCCATAAAAAAAAAACAAGCACTAAGTATGTCACTTTACATCCATAACCAATTGTCATGGACGCAAAGCGCAAACAGACTTGGCTGTCATCACTTCCTCCTCTAAATTTAGTTAGTTTTCTCCACAATACATCCAGCATATCATGGTACACCGTTATGAAGTGTCTGTATACTCAATACGGATCATTCTATGTCTGTCGTGAAACCAGCTCGTGTTGAGCTGTGTGCACCAATATAGAACGACAAATCTAATATGGCGCGCGGGTTGAGCAATAAAAGACTTAATGTTAACCGCGTAAGCGCTCCATCGCACGCCATAATAATTGTTTCGTACTGTATTCTGTATATTATTGCATGCAGGTCAAGTTATATTAGTATCTTTTGTGCTGAGCAACGCCAATAAATGCAATATTGTATTTGCACGTGCGTATACGCATCGGAAAGCGTTAACGGAACCACATGGTACATCAAAGAGCCGGACGGGAAACTGTTTGTGAATGAATTTACTGTTTTGTTATAATCATGTACGGATGTAAGTTTATGGGCTCCGATTTGAGTTTCCATTCCAGTTTTATTTTAAACTCAAAGGCGACGTGTGATTCGGAGTTCGGAGACGTAGTATTTGATTGATAAAAATACACATGACGTACTTAACAGTAGGTATTACGTTAATTTATATACCTACTTACCTACTATAAAAAGTCGTTTTTATATTTTGTAATTAAGTAGATCTACTCGTACCTTGCCTTTAAAAACATAAACCTATTGTTTAGCAATAGAGTAAGTTCCCTAAATATAGACTTAACACATAATACGGACCATATAATAATTCGCTATCTCTCTCTCTCTATTAAATAAATTAAACTTAAATTAACTTAGAACTTTAAAACACAAATAATCCAACCAAAAAAATAATTCAAAGTATGCGAAAACCGGTCCAACAAAGCTATACAGCTATTTCGCCGCTCTTTTCGCAGTCAGGATGGCCGAGCGGTCTAAGGCGCTGCGTTCAGGTCGCAGTCCACTTCTGTGGGCGTGGGTTCGAATCCCACTTCTGACAGATACTTTTTGTTTCTATTATTAACTCACGATCATTTATTTTTTATAGCAGTTAGGTACAATTATTTTATTGCCATAGAATTTCGATATTTATATATATTTTTAAACAGACTGATCAGTATAAATTTGTTATCTTGACTTCTTGAGTACCCAAGCTTCTTATCAGTCTTGTCACATGCCGCCGGCCGGAGAGAATAAAGTCGCTTTGTATTCAATATTCAATGAATAAGAAAATAGGTAAGTACCTAATTATAAATATCTTCAGAAGCGTTTCATTCATTGTTGAATCATTTTAGAGTCCAAAGAACAAGTGTAAAGTCAACATCTGATATTTTTACTCGTTGTTTGCTTTAAATAAATTAACCTAAAAATATACCTATACCAAATATAATATACTAAGAAAATATACTTGAATTTTTGAGAACCACAGTAGGTACTTACATCGTTTCAGAATGTAAAGGTCGACCGATCATTTAGGTAGTAACTAAGTAAGTAGGGAGGTAAGTAATATGTAAGTACTTAAGAAACCTTAAGCACTGACTTGAAGTCTTCCCTCAGAGACATAAAACTTCTCTAAGACTGCAATTCCCGAGATATAATAGCCTAGATATACCCACCTAGGCAGCAAGCTAGACAAAAGGCATGTCCAGGCCATCCTCATTCAGGTGGCCGTTTCACTCCACAATGAGCCTTTTCATAGAAAAATTGTAATGACCGGCTTTTAATACAAATTGCCTTTTCATATAAATGGAGTGGAGAAAATTGACCGTCGAAGTTAAAAGTCCTTCTGAATCGAACATTTAGATTGTATTTGGTTTGGTATTCAATATTAACTAAGTGCCTACATATGAACTTCAATAGCCAAACATTGCCTTGTGCCGAAATGCGTGGAAGAATGAGAGGGAGGCCTTTGCCCAGCAGTAGGGACAGTGCAGGCTAGTTAAATAAACAAATAAATGAACCTAATAGGGTGACGTCTGAAATTCCAAGATGGAACTAAAAGAAACTAAAATAAGTGTAACCGAGAAGTGTGTGGAAGTGAGTGCTCTATCCGTGGAACATGCAACGCAGCCCGTCGCAACCAATAATGGTCCTCGAATGCAACTCACGAGTCCGTTCCTATTGTGCTATATTAGCCATGCATTCAGTCATTTGTATACATCTATTAATTTTTCTATTCTTGGACAGTCAGTGTGTGATTTATTAAACGCTTCACTGTGTGTGAGATATCCCACTCAATGGTAATACCTGTATGTCACGGAATTAAGGGAGCTGAAAAATACCCGCTGGTCCCATAAAGTATTTGTAAAATTTCGAGATTTCCGAACTATAGGTATGAAAAAGAAAATTTAAGTTGAGTTACAATGTAAGAAAAACTGTAAACGCATTATCTATAATGTGATCAATCAAAACATAGTTTCCACTAAAATTATTATTATTATTATTATAGCCTATGAAGTGTCCCACTGCTGGGCAAAAGCCTCCCCTCTTTTTCGCCACTCTCGGATCCTCTATTCTGTGCAAGCTCCCGCCAATCTGGGTCAAATGCGTCCAAGTTGTCCCGCCATCTCCTTTTGGGGTAATTATTATTACAAAATATATTTACAACTACGCTTTTGATTACTTTTGCCAGCGCGCTTAGTTTCCACATTTCAAACCAAAGCAAATGCGATAATTGCAAAGTTCACGTATAGTCAGCGCGCTGAGCCTCGGAAATGCCCACTTGACTCCGAAAGTGTACCGGCGCCGGGTAATTTGCACTTTTCTCTTTCACACTGTCATGCCCGCGTCTCGTTACGGACGTCATGATTGCATGACGCTTGTTACGATACATTTTTAAATAATAATGCTATTTTACGAAATTCCATTTTGGGTTAAAAAATGTGCTAAAACCGTGCAGCTGCAACTTTAGACTATACGTGAGCTAAGCCCCTTTTCAGATTGGAGAAATTTAAATCAATTTTGCTGTCTCGCAGGCGCGGGCGGAAATTTTGGGAACTGGATGAGAAGGAAATTATCTATGTCGGACCGTTTTGATTTTTGCGTTTATTATTGTGGTTTTTGCATAGATCTTTCTTTGCGGCCTATTCAATCGGGCCATTTTCAGCACTTTTTGAAGTCACCTAAACGTACCAACACAGATACTGACGAAATAGATCTTATTTCAAAAAATCATTGATCTACGATCAAAATCCAGGGAGGAATATGACGAGAACGTTTGTATGGAAAAATGACCACTAGCGTGTCCTCTTAATAAGTATCATATTTTCTGCAGTAAGGTAGAATGGTCCGCGAAATGGGTCCATCATTCAGTATGAAAGTTGGTTGAAACTTAAATCTAACGATACTACTACTACTACTTCAGCCTATTTGCGTCCCACTGCTGGGCACAGGCCTGCTCTCATCACAAGAGGGTTTGGGCTCTAGTCCCTACACGGGCCCAGTGCGGATTTGGGACTTCACACACATTTTTGAATTACTTCGCAGATGCGTGTAGGTTTACTCACGATGTTTTCCTTCACCGAAAAGCTCAGTGAACGATAGGATATACAGTGTTTAATATAAACAATCGAACCGGGAGACGTGCTGTCGGTAGGCCTCCAACAAGATGGAGCGACGACCTCGTGAAGGTCACGGGAAACCGGTGGAAGCAAGTAGCACAGGACCGGTCTAAGTGGCGAGCCTTGGGGGAGGCCTATGTCCAGCAGTGGACGTCTTTCGGCTGAAACGATGACGATGAATATAAACAATAATTGAAGGTGGTCATGAAGGTCCAGAATTCTTTTGAAAAAAATGCACGAAATACCTTAGTCTGTACTAGTCTGTAGACATTGAAACTAGCATAGATACTTATAGTTTCTTGCTTCAAAACACCAAGCGATTATTGAACGGTAGTATGTCTAAAGTGGATACGTGCCGTCTACTGCTTCGAGCCAAAAAATGGCTTCTAAGGAGCTAATTACAAAGTTCCCCGTGAATTGCTCGAGCTTGTCGCTAGAGAAACTATCTTCATGCTGACGTACACGTAGGGGTTTACACAACTTAGAAGGCCCGTGGGTTAAAAGCAATAATAGACTTTGCGACGGAGCGGTCTAAGAGGTTTATCCCGAAAGTTGGCAACGTTGCATATAGTCTGTCAAATGTTTCGCTGTTTTTATTAATCTCTCAATATTGCTGAATTAAAAAGGAAGATATCATTCTATGGTTGAATGACGCATCTCGTTTTATATTTGTTGGTTAGGCATTCAAATGATAAGACTACATTAAAATGCATGGAAACTGCGATGGAAAGTTTTCAAAAGATAATACTTCCATAATACTAAAAACTTCGTATTCCTATGATAACTGTTGCAATCCATACTTAATGTTTTATTCAACCATAAAGCGATAATTCATGTTTTCATTCAGTTCAGAAATGAATGAAAACAGCAAAATATTTGACGGCTATTTGCGACGTTGCCAACTTTCGGAGTAAACCCTATTAAGTGCTTCGCCGCGCGCCTTCTAAATTGTGTCATGCTATATCAATGTACATCTATTCGACTTTAGATGAGAATGTATTAAAATAAAGTAGGTAGGTTTTGTTGTAAACTCGGTTCATATATGTAGAATTTTAATTACTTAAAGGTCATTGCTAACAAATGATTTCTGATTGCCCAATTAGGGTAACAATAACACAGTAAATACCTATGTCGTATTTTTGCTTTTGTCAAAATTCCTTGAAATCATGCACATACCACAATAAATGAGAACTGAAGATAAATATATATCTACTTTTTTTTATTCAGTTTAATAACAGACACTGATGCGGTATTAAAAGTGCAGTTTCAAAAGCAAGGACATCATTTTCAGTCAGATCACTAAGTAAGAAGCCGTGGTGGCCTAGTGGTTCGACCTACCGCCTCTCATGCAGAGGATCGGGGGTTCGATTCCGGCTCGCACCTCTAAGTTTACTTATGTGCGAAATTAAATTTGAATTAACCACTGTGCTTTTCGGTGAAGGAAAACATAGTGAGGAAACCTGCACGCAGCTGCGAATTAATTCAAAGATATGTGTGAAGTCCCTAATCCGCACTGGGCCCGCATGGGGACTATAGCCCTAACCCTCTCGTGATGAGAGGAGGCCTGTGCCCAGCAGTGGGACGCAAATAGGCTGTAGTAGTATTAAGTACGAGTATCATGCACTCAATCCTCTAACACGAAACACTGAGAATTCCGGTATAAATCCCCTCGTTCGGGAATTTACAGGAGTAGCCATAATTAAAAGCTTTCAAAGACAGTCTACAGGGGAATGTCAAAATATATGAAACATTTATTTATACGATCTTTTCATGCCGTTTATGCGCAGACGACGACACGCCGTCCACTAGACATGAAATATTTTGGAACAAGTTGGAAGAGCATTGAGGTAGTAATAAATTTATTTAAAAAAAGTTACATCAATGTACACTCAACAGCAATGAAAACGGGTCACTTTGTATGGAAAATCCTATACAAAATGAGCCGCTGTCATTGCTGTTGAGTGTATATTTAAAACTCTTCTGTTACTGACTCTGTGACTGACTGACTGATTGAGTTACTGACCGACAGCGTACCAGTAGTCGACAGTCGACACTACTGGTCGTAGAAAACTGAAATTTTGGCAGGTAGGTTCTTTAGGGTGTGCTTAAGATAATATTCCAAGGCCAGCGATCGAATGAGGAGAGGATTTCCCGATTTTCCTATGGGAACGGGAAAAACGGGACTTAGACACGGTTAGTCTAAATATATAAAACTCAAAGGTGACCGACTGACTTAGTGATCTATCAACGCACAGCCCAAACCACTGGACGGATCGGGCTGAATTTTGGCATGTTATGACGTAGGCATTTGCTAAGAAAGGATTTTGCAAAATTCCCACGGGAACGGGAAAAATCGGGATTTTACTTTCTAATATTTCTGCGCATACAAAGTCGCGGGGAAAAGCTAGTATTAATATAAAATTTATCGCCATGATGCACTCTACACAAACGTAGGTACCTAGCCGAAATAATTCAATTTCATAAGATAATAAAAGTTTAGGGTATAAATTCATTTTAAGATACCTATTATTGTAAGTAGCATTTTCCAGTCCCTGTTCTTTTTTCTATAGGCTTATAATACAAATATGAAAATCGGTTTTATGGTTAAGAGCAGCTTTGAAAGAGTAAAAAAACGTTTCGTATTTGCATTGTGACGTGTGTTAGAAAAGCGCATCCAGCATTTGATACTCCAGACTAATTTTTGATATAACCGCAATTCTCTTGCAACTTGAGTCTTCTCCTATCTACACGCCACACGTGCATAACTGACTGTTTGTTGTCGGCTGTCATCGAAAACTTACAAACTGCGGTTCACCGGTGTGAGTTCACCTCCCATCCTCGTGCATTAACATTAACGTTTCAAATATTTATTTTTAACCCGCTCTCATCCAAAACAAACTAAACTTTATTCCAATATTACAAAGCTCTATATTGTAGCTAACTAACGAAATGTAAATGAGGCAACTGGTTGATTTCACGCGGTATTTTCAATATTACCCTATCGTGCAGTAAAATTGTACACTTGATTAAAAAATAATTGAGAAGGACAAGGAAAATAGGATTCGATAATTGAACGTTGAAAACCTTTCAGGTTGTCAGTTCACCGAGTGTACTTATTTTTTAGACTCAAGAGTCTAAAAAATAATAATTCAAGAGAATTGATAGAAAATTTCGTGACCAAAATTCACGATTGAGAATCGAGAAAAACTCAATGTCTACAAAATCTTGGTAAAATATTCGTCGTATTATCCTAGCAAGTCTAAAGTTCCTTACTGCGATTTCTTTATTATTATAGTTAATGTTGTGTGACTTGGCCGCTGAACATTCTTTATACGTTAGTGGGTACAGTCGTGCCGACTTTGTCTAGATTTCATTACTTTTTAGAGATAAACAAGCAGCTCCATCGAGACTTGGCTAGTTTTTTACAGAATGTTTTTGGTGGGATTTCACTTCTTTTTGTAGAAACGTGGGCATATTGATTTATTTTATTAGATTTTCTTATTTGACACATTTTTTTTCTTTTTAGGAGTAGTTTTTTTAATATTACAAATCTTTCTTTTCTTTTTTTCCGGTTCTGATGCTTGTACAGTAGCAACAGTTTTTCGTATTGCCCATTCGCGTTCAGTTCATTATTTATTCTTTTAGACGGTTTACACGGTTTAATTTTTGTAAGATCGGCGCGGTATTTACTCCTAAGCCGGTTGTATTTTTTATTTATATGCGTATTAAAAGCAGAAGGGGAGGCATTCGCCCAGCAGTGGGACGCTATAGACTAGATTAAATTAGAAGATGTGTCCCACTACGCTGGATTTTTGCAATGACAGTCGATTTTTTTATGTACCAATAGTAGAAGGGGGCATTGCCATATCTCTAATACAACTGAGACCAGCTGAGGGTTCTTCATCAGATACTTCAGACCTTCGATTTTTGACATCAAATGAACCGGCCCACCAAGTTGAATATTTTTGTAAAGGCGGTATGTCGATCTATAATAGTTTGGTTGGGCTCTTGTGTTTTCTAATCAGGGTCACCAGGTACTCCAGATCTTCGATTATCCTAGTTTTTATAGTTTTCCCTTTATGTGGCCATTAAACCCTAACTCTGTACCAAATTTTAGCTCTCTGAGTTTATGGGAAGTACTAGTTCTATTTTGATGATTATGAGTGATTGAGTGAGTGAGTGTCATAAATGCGAAACTTTGCTTTCGCTTAACTTCGGAACTGAATACCATTGAAATTTTGGATTTTAAGTATGTGATTATAGCTTACTGGATGACAAAATTTTCTGCGTTCTGGTCTTATCCAGAGGTTCTCAAATAGGGGCCTGAAAATGCGGCGAAATGGTTCCAGTAAAGTGCCCACCAGTGCCCCCAGATCCCAGAGCACTTTTCTTCGTGTTCTTACAAAGCGCAGATAAAATATCTAGTGTCCAATAAATGTTACATTCTTCAAATAATAATAAAAGTAAGGATATTATAAGGTATATGCATGGTAAATGCGCCTCATTATTATCTTCGGAATAAAATCCGATAATCCGTTAAGTTTAGGAACAAAACACTCGGCACTTATAAGAATGCATTTAATAAATCTACACACGGTTTTGATGTTAAGGGTTCGATAGAATTAGGAAAAAGGGCCTTCTTGACAAGAATATAGCGTATTTAATCGGATGGTTCTGTAACCCGATACCGCCGAGACGTTCGGTGGTATCGGTTACAGAAAGTAACGTCTTGCAACAAAACATTTGTTGCGGGTACCTACGGTTTAACGTTTTTTTTTTTATGTACCACTGTTTTAACCCCTGTGCCTACTGCCTGTGCCTGTGCCTTCGGGGCTCCAAAACTGATGTACGCAGCGTTGTCATCAGTCAGTAAATATATCGGAAGAGTTTTCTATATCGATTGATAAGGTAAAAAAAGTTCATGTTAAGTATTTTATGTTTCAGACTTTGTGAACTTTGACTACTTTGTCATCATTCGGAATATGGAGGGTTGAAGTAAAGGAGCGCAATCTTTATAGTTCCAAAAGTGGACCGAATGGGGAAGGTTGGGGGCGCTGCGGTCGTCACTCCAAGCAAACCACCTAGGCGGATAGTCTGCAGTAGCGCCTTCAGATGGCGCTGCTGAGGCGAAAACGCAGCGAAAGCGGTTGTGAGGATAGTGTGTTTTGTTTTGTTGCTTATCAAATCCGCTGGACACGGTTTCATCAGATTGCGCTCCTTACCAATACAAAAGTCCACCCTTCATAACTCGGATCACTCGTGTCTCACCTGTGAGCGAGGTGCACTTCCCTCGGGGGTGGCATCGGAGTGGGGATCCGCCGCCCCCCCTTAGCCACGCTCATTGCGCCTGGATTGTTCTAGAAGCCTGGAAAGAAAATACAGATTATTCCACTGAGACTCTTAAGCTGATAAAGAAAATACTTAGGAGATCTTATACTTATAGTTTGCGCTAAGATTCCCAAGCTAGTATTTATATAGAGTATCCACATGGTAATATTAAGTACTAGCTTCTGCCCACGTGGCATTCGGTAATAGCGTTCCCGCGGGAACTATGCGTTTTTCCGTAATAAAAAGTAGCCTATAATGTTAACCATGTGTTATAAACTACCCACCCCCATACCAAATTTGTTGCAATCGGACAAATAGTTTTCGAGTTAAATCCGGAAATACATACATACATAAAGACAAGAGTTTCTAAAAATCGTTTTTTTCGTGTTCGGTATCGTTTATATGTATATTACCCTCGACTTGATAGTTTCTTTTAATTTTCAAGTTACAGACGCGACTTCTTCTACAGACTTTATTATCGGTATAGACTACGAATACTACAGCTAATTTGCGTCCCACTACTGGGCACAGGCCTTCTCTTATCACGAGAGGGCTTGGGGTATAATCCCCACGCGGGCCCAGTGCGGATTGGGGACTTCACACACATCTTTGAATTAGGTAGGTACTTCACAAATGTGTGCAGGTTTCCTCACGATGTTTTCCTTCACCGAAAAGCTCAATGGTAAATTCAAATTGAATTTCGCACATGAGTAAACTTAGAGGTGCGGGTGCGAGCCGGGATCGAACCCCCGACCCTCTGCATGAGAGGCGGTAGGTAACCACTACGCCACCACGGCCTTTCGGATATTTAAAAAATATAAATATAAATCAAACATAAGTAGGTAACATTGAAGTCATTTTATAGGTAGGTACATGGATGTTGTAGAAACTTAAAAATTAATCAAAAGTTGACATTTAAGCGCAGTCACGCGTGCTAGCCCCGCGCGCGGGACAAGCATGCTTCAAATTAACTGGTGCATAATAAAGTATTAC
Organism: Aethes cnicana; assembly: GCA_963971205.1. Classification (NCBI taxonomy): domain Eukaryota; kingdom Metazoa; phylum Arthropoda; class Insecta; order Lepidoptera; family Tortricidae; genus Aethes; species Aethes cnicana. Next base: position 8,955,540 of record OZ020281.1, read on the forward strand.
TTAGTGCCGTCTATGACGAGGCTTTAACAGAGTATAAATATTAAGACCCTTTTATGAATGTGAATCTTCCATATCTATTTATGAGCTAACAGAACGACAGCCGAATAAAGACCCTGATGACATTGAATATGACGCTACAATAAAATATTCAAGAACTAGTTCAAAAGTTTATACAATTTAGCAAGGCTTGGGTAATTGCTATTTTCTCCGCAACTGCGATATAAACAAGTATACGCGAGTATTTTGGATATATTACCAAATACCTACCGAATGAGAGTTCCCGTAGAAGTAGTTGAGTAAAATGTGCACCTTTTTTTTAGAATCCGTATATTTTGAATTTTCCTTGTTCGGAATCGTTGCTGCTGTCATTCCTTAAGCGAGACAAGAATTGTCACAGTTTTTTCAAATGTTACTATGGAAAAAATACCTATGTTCCGTTTTTGTAACTTTGTAAATGCAATACAAAAAAGTAACAAACTGGCATATAAAATCTGTGAAACTTTAGTAGGCGATTCTGAGTAGGAAGAGCCGAAAGTATATGGATTCTGAAAGAAAGGGGTCATCTGGCATTTTTTTCCGAAAATGCTCAGTTACCAGTTGAAACTGTAAACATCTTACAATAACTGTGAAATTCACAAATTCATTTTTTTATCCAGTTAACGAAATACCTAACGATACTATAGCTCTTTCAAGAAACCTACCCTCTTAAGACTAATATAAATGAAACCCTGAAACAGTTTCAGAAGCAAGGCGTAAGTCGGCCAGGCAGTAGGCAGCTGGGTCACATCTCGATGGTATGAGATTAGCATCTTTCCATATTCAGCTGAATGCTAAGCGGCCTGGCTCGTAGACCGCGGTCCCGCTACAAAAACTAAGTACGTTGTGAAAATTGAAAAATATGGGCGACAGATTGTCGTTAACTATATAAAACATTGTTATTCATTCAAATTATGTACATTACTAACTCACTACCTAGACAAAATTGATACTTCGAAAAAAAAAACTATTTCGTAATTTAACGCACCTCTACTTCTTTAACTATGAAGGAAATAAACATTAATATGGCAAAATGGCACAACATATATTATATCGAATATTGTTAGGTACATGCAGTTAGATTTTCTACATAAATAAAACTGCATTTAAAACCAATAATTCATAAGAATACACGAACATGGTGCATTTGTTTTCTACGCGTCTCATCAATTGTCGGGAGTTGAACTGGGATCAGCACTCGGCAGTGAAACCGCAGAAGTATGTTCAATACTTTTAATCTAAAATCGGGCTGGGTCCTTCCCGGGTGACAATTAGTGACCAACGGCAAATCAAAATAATAAAGTAAAGCTAGCGCGTCGCGACTCGCGCGCTGCCCACGCCAGAATGGCGGCCGCCGCGAGCGCAACGAGTGAGTACGCGACATCGCACCTCTCGCTCGCTCGCTCGGTACGAACCGTACTCTCTACATCATCCCCTTTCTTACAAAAGCGAGAAAAAAAACTTAAAATACACAATACCACAATTTGTGCCAACAAAACAGAAAAAAAAAACAAAAATAACTTCCAAGCTCTTTTTACACATTAGACTTACGCGGAGACAATAATATTATGTTCCGTCTGTAAAACATTAAACAATCGTTCCTTAATAAAACATTATATTATAACCTAAGTACACGGATTAAAAAAAATTTGGCCACAACTGACCAGTATACCGACTTCTTTTTCATTTATTTTTATCTAATATTATACAAGAAAATGAGCAAAATCGTATGTACCCAAGGTCTTTACTAAAACTACCTCCCCTTCCATATTATTTCGTAGTGTGACACTAACCCCTTTTAATTAAATCGCTAACATGGAATATACCTGCTTTACTACCATCTAAATTACCTAAGAGGTAAGTATTTTCAGAGTTTTTCTTTAGAACCATCGACTTTATAAATCTAGGGGCCAGTTTATTACTGAAAAACTTAGCTGCATCTGACTGCACATGTGACCGACGCCATACGATGTCGCCCTCTCTAAAGTGTGTGGTGACTCGCCTTAAATTGTACCTCTTAGCGTTTTGTTGATAAGCAGTCAATAAGTTAGCCTGTACCTCATCAAAGATCTGAGATAAATCGCCTAGACGAGTGTTCCAGTTATCATAGTCTTGTACGTCTAGTTGACAATTAAGTTGACTATCGATTTTATGGAATCTCCCGTCCAAGATATGTTCTTTACCGAACATCAAAAAATGTGGCGAATAGCCATGAGCCAGGCTCACGTGACTGTTCAACGCTGCTTGAATTTTATTTAAATTCTTAGTCCAAGTCCTATGATCGCGCTCACAATAAATGGCAATGGCAGTCTCAATGGTTTGGTTGTGTCTTTCTACCGGATTATTTTGTGGGAAATAAACACAATTTCGGAACAATTTAGGAATATTAAATTTTTTGGTAAATGAAACGAATTCTTTAGATACGAATTGACTACCATTATCAGTTATAAGGGTATGTGGAACACCAAAAATAAGAAATATGTTATTTTCTAGACTATTTATGATAGATTTAGCATTGGCTTTCTTCAGCGGGAATGCCCAGACGTATTTGGTGAAAGTGTCCACTACCGTAAGTAAGTAAGTATGTCCTGAATAGCTTTTAGGCAACGGACCTACCAGGTCAAGACTAAGGACCTGCATCGGACCACTTACCTTCTTTTGATGAACCATTAAACCTTGAGGGGGCTTATTATTATGCTTATATGCTTTGCAAGAATCACAGTTACTGATGGTCTCTTTTATTTCTTTTAACATTTTAGGCCAAAAGTAGTGAACTTGCATTTGCTTAAACGTTTTTAGGGCCCCACGTTGGGCGCCAGTTGTCGGGAGTTGAACTGGGATCAGCACTCGGCAGTGAAACCGCAGAAGTATGTTCAATACTTTTAATCTAAAATCGGGCTGGGTCCTTCCCGGGTGACAATTAGTGACCAACGGCAAATCAAAATAATAAAGTAAAGCTAGCGCGTCGCGACTCGCGCGCTGCCCACGCCAGAATGGCGGCCGCCGCGAGCGCAACGAGTGAGTACGCGACATCGCACCTCTCGCTCGCTCGCTCGGTACGAACCGTACTCTCTACATCATCCCCTTTCTTACAAAAGCGAGAAAAAAAACTTAAAATACACAATACCACAATTTGTGCCAACAAAACAGAAAAAAAAAACAAAAATAACTTCCAAGCTCTTTTTACACATTAGACTTACGCGGAGACAATAATATTATGTTCCGTCTGTAAAACATTAAACAATCGTTCCTTAATAAAACATTATATTATAACCTAAGTACACGGATTAAAAAAAATTTGGCCACAACTGACCAGTATACCGACTTCTTTTTCATTTATTTTTATCTAATATTATACAAGAAAATGAGCAAAATCGTATGTACCCAAGGTCTTTACTAAAACTACCTCCCCTTCCATATTATTTCGTAGTGTGACACTAACCCCTTTTAATTAAATCGCTAACATGGAATATACCTGCTTTACTACCATCTAAATTACCTAAGAGGTAAGTATTTTCAGAGTTTTTCTTTAGAACCATCGACTTTATAAATCTAGGGGCCAGTTTATTACTGAAAAACTTAGCTGCATCTGACTGCACATGTGACCGACGCCATACGATGTCGCCCTCTCTAAAGTGTGTGGTGACTCGCCTTAAATTGTACCTCTTAGCGTTTTGTTGATAAGCAGTCAATAAGTTAGCCTGTACCTCATCAAAGATCTGAGATAAATCGCCTAGACGAGTGTTCCAGTTATCATAGTCTTGTACGTCTAGTTGACAATTAAGTTGACTATCGATTTTATGGAATCTCCCGTCCAAGATATGTTCTTTACCGAACATCAAAAAATGTGGCGAATAGCCATGAGCCAGGCTCACGTGACTGTTCAACGCTGCTTGAATTTTATTTAAATTCTTAGTCCAAGTCCTATGATCGCGCTCACAATAAATGGCAATGGCAGTCTCAATGGTTTGGTTGTGTCTTTCTACCGGATTATTTTGTGGGAAATAAACACAATTTCGGAACAATTTAGGAATATTAAATTTTTTGGTAAATGAAACGAATTCTTTAGATACGAATTGACTACCATTATCAGTTATAAGGGTATGTGGAACACCAAAAATAAGAAATATGTTATTTTCTAGACTATTTATGATAGATTTAGCATTGGCTTTCTTCAGCGGGAATGCCCAGACGTATTTGGTGAAAGTGTCCACTACCGTAAGTAAGTAAGTATGTCCTGAATAGCTTTTAGGCAACGGACCTACCAGGTCAAGACTAAGGACCTGCATCGGACCACTTACCTTCTTTTGATGAACCATTAAACCTTGAGGGGGCTTATTATTATGCTTATATGCTTTGCAAGAATCACAGTTACTGATGGTCTCTTTTATTTCTTTTAACATTTTAGGCCAAAAGTAGTGAACTTGCATTTGCTTAAACGTTTTTAGGGCCCCACGTTGGGCGCCAGTTGTCGGGAGTTGAACTGGGATCAGCACTCGGCAGTGAAACCGCAGAAGTATGTTCAATACTTTTAATCTAAAATCGGGCTGGGTCCTTCCCGGGTGACAATTAGTGACCAACGGCAAATCAAAATAATAAAGTAAAGCTAGCGCGTCGCGACTCGCGCGCTGCCCACGCCAGAATGGCGGCCGCCGCGAGCGCAACGAGTGAGTACGCGACATCGCACCTCTCGCTCGCTCGCTCGGTACGAACCGTACTCTCTACACAATAAAGATTCAATAGGATTTTAAATTCAATGGATTTCTTGCGATGGGATCTCGGTCTATTACGACCGCCGATTTGGAGTTAGATTCTTCACGTGGGTGCGTTGTTTGAGTACGAGGAATAAAGGAATATTGAGGAAAGGTACACAACATTTTGCTCCACCAATATTAACTTTATTAAATAAGTAAATACATGATCGGTATCTTGAGCATTTTTCATACAATCTCTTTGCCCCAATTGCGAAAATATTTGTATCATATGGTTATAACAAAATCAAAATAGGTGTTTAACATAAAGAAAATGATAACACTTTTACATTACATTATTCAAATAAATTACCAATGAAAATTTCAGGTCAATAATGTTTCAATTTTACCATTGTTCTACCGCAGATGCAATTATAGTAATCTATTTAAAATTAAATCTTCAAAATTAAAATAATTAAACAGCTTGTGCTGTGAACCGCAACCCTTACTTTAATATCCGCCGATACCCGACGTTACCTTTCATACTTTTATCTTTTGTATGAATTATACGGGTTAGCTTTTGGCTTGCTTACTGACCTGGATGAAATGTTTATGCAAGCTTTAATATAATTCTGGATATCTTAAAAAAAATAAAAAACTCATCAACATTTCTTGATACATGTACCTAATGTACCTAGTCCTATTCAAATGCCGACAAACTGCGAATAAAGATGTCTGTGTACCAACGTAAAGCTATGATGTCGCTACAAGTTTAAACAATAATAAGAAAAAGCTTCAAAGATTTTTAGATTGATTTCATAAATCTCTAAACTTTTCTTAAATCTAGTTTCTTGTCTCATATATCTGTAACTTTCAAGGCCAGCTTAGGTCGCGAATTTGCATAATGAAGCAGAGTAACTGAAATACATTAAATTAAATTCGCAGCATAACTCCCCATGAAACTCCGTAGTCGGTTATCTCGTCCTTGCCACTATCAGCGGACTAATAATCATAGCGAGCGGGATGAATACCAAGCAACCCTCCATCACACACACCCGCCTTAAGCTAAAGCAAGTCGGTTCAATATTATAAAACGCGACTTCAAAGTATTTTGGCGTTACTCGAAATGCTGTGCGGCCATTGGAGTTCTTGTTGGTATAGGTTAAGAAGGATTTTTGCTTGTGTTTTGTCGGTGAGTTTGCCAGGATCCGTCAAAGCCAAGACAGCGAATGTTGTCATTGTGATGGTGCTCAGCTCAAAGCTACTCGCAACCGCACTTTGTTCCCTGGGATAACAAAAACTGGAATATCCTCGAAATGTCACGGTTTTTTGCGAAATATGGAATTGCTACGCTACGGTTGGTTTGTTTACGTACAGGATATGTAATATTCTCATCGCCTTGACTGAGGTGGAATTCAAAAATTCAAAATTCAATCATTTATTCAGCAAATTGGCCACATAGGGGCACTTTTACACGTCAGAAAAAATTTACTAGCGCTTCCTAGACCCATTGCTTGAGAAGAAGCGCCGCAACAAACTCAAGCAGAAGGCCTTTTTTCAAAATTTACACATAGTTATAACATTTACATTACATGTATAAAATATACATATCGGTACGTACTACAATTACATTGAAGGGATGTATAGTCCCTAACTTAAACTTAAATCTAAGATCTTAGAGATGTATAGTCTCCAAGGGTCCAGAAAAAAAAAATATTATGGAGATGGCCTCCATTGTCAAATAAATATAAATTCCATAGATGTCGACAGTCTCAAAATGTCAATAAATAATGAAATACATCATGTATAAAAGAGTTCATTAATACATGTCAATAAGAACATGATGAGGTCTCTCGCTTAAAATGTTTGACTTAGTAATATATTTAAAGTCGAATGATAATACGACGGACAAATATGAACTATTAAAAAGATAATAAAGATGTGAGCTATCTCGAATTCACCGGCCCTTTACAACTTGTTGGAAGCTTACCGAAAGATCGTCTTCCGGTACTTGGAGGCCATGTGAAAGCTTTTAGGTATTACATGTATATATTACTTTACCTACCTGAAACGGATTTGATCTCAAAAATAATCCCTGAGAAGGTTTTGCGTGAAAAATTACTATTAAATACCGCCAATCGCGGCACCCTGTTACCAGACAGTGGGGCGCAAATAGGCAGGTGGTGGAAATTCTACACAGAAGAGTCGTAGGCGAAAGCGAGTTCCAATATAATGCAGAAAAATCTCGATTGCGTTCAATGCAATTGCGTCTAATTCCTCCAATATCCCGTCCCGTCTTGTCCGGGAACAGCACAATAAATTCCATCGTCGACGGTAATGAAGGATACCGCGAAAGCAATATTGGCAGGGAAATACAAAATGAGATTTATGCTAAGTTAACGACAAATAGTCAAGGCGTTGAGATGTATGAGAAGGCAGACTCGAGATGAGATACCTATTGTTTTTCGAATCTCATCAGCAGAGATAGGACAAATTTGCGTCATTGCTCGCAATAATATGGACATGACTCCAAAATTAAAAAATTAATATTATTATTATTTGTTGGTACATTTTCATGTCACGGGCCCATGGGGACCCGGTCATTCGCATTCATGGGGCCGAAGCCAACATGAAGAGGCTTATGGTACCTTTTACTATAAATGTGAGATGGCCGCAACTGTGGGGATCTATCCTCCCAATACAACATGTGGCTGTACTGGCGGACAGCCCTCCAAAGTTGCCAAACTATTGCCGAGGAAGGAAGAGACTTGGAGTGGGCTATGTGGATGGGAGGTGTGGACTGGAAAATCGGGCTATGGAGTGAGATTACGGACATCTGCCTGATCAATATCTCACAAATTGAAGGCAAGGCAGACGGTGACTCGCCGCTTACGCACTAACCTAAAGGCTAGCCTTCGTGGGCCCCCTATACAGGCCACCGCACGGGTGGCGAGGGAGCAACACTGATGTAAGCAGCTAAGGGTGTGGAGAGGGTGTGCACCGGTTTCGCCATCGCGGGTCGCGCCTCGTGCGCACCCGGAGCGGGTTTCCCCGTTATTACGCAGATTGAGCACTTCCACCCTTACAAGCATATAGCTTCTGCGCTCCACTCTGGGCGGCCAACTAAGGCAATCCAGAGGCGGGGGAGGTGTGTAGCTGTGTGTATGTGTGTGTATGGCGCATGTGTGTGTGTGCCCCCAGGAGTCTCGGGTGCGAGGTGTCGCCGCTCACCATCGGCCCGCCACAGGCCGCCCTGCGCTGACTGACTGCACCGGTGGTACAACACCAGGTGGGCGATGGGGTCGTCACATCCCTTCGCCGTTTTATTATTATTATTATGCTTTTTAACTTTTTGTTTCTCCCTAAAAGGGGGGTCAGTTCTACACTTTCGTGCGGGCCTTAGCCAAGATTATTATTATTATTTGTTGGTACATTTTCATGTCACGGGCCCATGGGGACCCGGTCATTCGCATTCATGGGGCCGAAGCCAACATGAAGAGGCTTTTGGTACCTTTTACTATAAATGTGAGATGGCCGCAACTGTGGAGATCTGTCCTCCCAATACAACATGAGGCTGTACTGGCGGACAGCCCTCCCCAGTTGCCAAACTATTGCCGAGGAAGGAAGAGACTTGGAGTGGGCTATGTGGGTGGGAGGTGTGGACTGGAAAATCGGGCTATGGAGTGAGATTACGGACATCTGCCTGATCAATATCTCACAAATTGAAGGCAAGGCAGACGGTGACTCGCCGCTTACGCACTAACCTAAAGGCTAGCCTTCGTGGGCCCCCTATACAGGCCACCGCACGGGTGGCGAGGGAGCAACACTGATGTAAGCAGCGAAGGGTGTGGAGAGGTGTGCACCGGTTTCGCCATCGCGGGTCGCGCCTCGTGCGCACCCGGAGCGGGTTTCCCCGTTATTACGCAGATTGAGCACTTCCACCCTTTCAAGCATATAGCTCCTGCGCTCCACTCTGGGCGGCCAACTAAGGCAATCCAGAGGCGGGGGAGTTGTGTAGCTGTGTGTATGTGTGTGTATGGCGCATGTGTGTGTGTGCCCCCAGGAGTCTCGGGTGCGAGGTGTCGCCGCTCACCATCGGCCCGCCACAGGCCGCCCTGCGCTGACTGACTGCACCGGTGGTACAACACCAGGTGGGCGATGGGGTCGTCACATCCCTACGCCGCCGTATTATTATTATTATTATCATTATTAATCAAAATGTTAATCAATTAATTTAAGCTTGGCAAGTGCCTATTTGGACCTGATTTATATTTTTGATGTCAAAAGAAATAGACTGACTGCAGAAAATTTGGAAAAAATACTGATTATTTTCTTTAATAAATCTATATTTTAACAAACTTTTGAATTTATTGGCTAGGAATTAAAATTTAAGTCAAGTAAGAAATTAATTAAATGATTACATATTTGATTAATTTTGGAGTCATGTCCACATTACTGCGAGCAATGACACTTTTTCCGATCTCTCTCCGAGTCATGTTTCAAAAACAAATAAAAAAATAAAATAGGTTTCGACAAACTCATTTAAAATAAGCTTCAACATACTTACTTATAAGAAACTCTTCTTACCTACCGACTGAGAGACAGACAATGCACAGACGAAACTACTGGTAAAAAGGTGAAAATTCGCATGTAGGTTCCTTGGGCGTATAAGTGAGTGATAAGTTTTTTGAAATCCCTACAGGAACGGGAAAAAACGGGACCTACGCGGGCTGTATACCGTTGGAGACAACCTGTATTCCATACTAATATTATAAAAATGCGAAAGTAACTCTGTCTGTCTGTCGGTCTGTTACCTCTTCACGCTTCATCCGCTGGACCGATTGAGATGAAATTTGGCATGGAGATAGTTTAGGTCCCGGGAAAGGACATATCCCGTTTTTATCCCGGAAAAACGCATAGTTCCCGCGGGAACGCGATAACCGAATTCCACGCGGCCGAAGTCGCGGGCAGAAGCTAGTATTAAATAAGTACCTAGTACTATACACTCAACAGCCATGAAAACGGGTTAATTTGTATAGAACATCCTATGGAAAGTGCCCGTTTTCATTGTTGTTGAGAGTAGTCAGTAAAAGGACATTATGGGCGGGTTACCAAGGATCTCTCAGTAATGGAGTACAAAGGTCCATTATGTACCTGACGATTCATCACAGAGCTATGCGAAAATTACCGAGAACTGTTCTAATATTATATTTAAACAGAGCCGTACTCATAATGCAACGATTGCAAATAATCCCCCTTTATTTGCTTGGGCACATCAATAGCATTCGCCATTGATGTTTGCATTAAAATCAACATGGGATTCCAGATAAATGCGATCAATATGTAAATAGGTATTAAAGTTCACATAGTTCGCATTGAAATGTTGTGAAGTGATTGAAAAACTGCTCAACATCACCTTGGTATTATGGATTGCTTGACCAGATGTGTCATCTCAGTCAGACATTATGTGGATGGGTGCCAAGGTCGTGGGCTGGGCACGTCTGTCACAGGCACGCGAACCAGTGGGCCAAATTGGCTTCTGAGACTCCATGTGACGGTTTCCGGCGCAGAGGCAGACCAGAAATGAGATGGGGTGACAACCTAACCTGAATCCATTCGATAAAAAATCGTAGACAGTTGGCGGAGAGGGGAGGCCTTTGTCCAGCAGTGAGACACCATAACAGGATAGTTACAAAAGCTATCGGAAATAGTTAAATACCTACAGTGGTTATATACCTAAAGCGGTGTATTACATGTTTTTTGGCAATTACCGATGAAACAAAGATTTCTAATAATTATGCATATTTTTTTTACACTATATTATTTTCTGGGAACTTAGTTTGATTCCGTACCTTACGCTCCAAAGCTTCCCACATAATGAACTTCCAACTACCGACGTTACAAAGGCGCTAGAAATAATATAAATACATTTTAAATTAAACATTTTACCCTGTTTACTTTGAGCGGCTTTTTCAAAGTAAGCTGCGGTTCATTGACTCGCTTGTTAGTGTTGCACCTTGATAGGTGAGCCATAAACAGAGCTGGGATGTTTATACGCTGCGCTTGCGCATAGCTTGGATTGATTTGAAGAAATGGAATGGATACATGTTTCTTGAGCCCATGGTTTTCATATAAGCTTAAGGACCAAAGTAAACTTCAGGTCCGTTCCGCTGTTGTTGGATAGGTACTAAATACCTGACACTTGACAACTAAAAGAAACTAAGAGAAGCAGCCTAAATATTATAATGATAAAATATTACATAAGCTGTTACGACTATTCTTAAGCAATGAACATACTAATAGAAAACAATCAAGGATCTGAACTCTCTTCATGCGAGTTTAACTCGCTTCTTGACCGGTTTTTTATATTTTTCCAGCTTTTCAGAGTAATTCATACGTACCTACTATATTGATAGCCATTATTTCATTTCAAGTGACCAAAATAGAGAATGTTTTCATAAAAGGTACAACGCATTTCTATTGAACTACTAGTAGCTAGAAAAAAATCGGTCCCATGGGATTGGTCATTAAAATTTCATGCATGCAACAGACGAAAAGCGCGCACTGAATTTTCGCGTTTCAGCCAAAAAGGAATAAAAAATAATCCTGTAAAGCCTGCTGCCCGATATTTGTAGTAGCACTGGCATATGGACGAATATAAAAAAAAATACTTTTCACGAGTTGTTTGACTTGTAAAGCGCTTTTACTATCCTATGGACAAACATCGCGTACGTACAGCAATATTCATTTGGTGTTGTCAGATAAACTGAAGCGGAAGGAATTGTATGGATGTGATTTATATAAGGGGGACAAATAGGAAGAATTCCTCAAGCAAACGCCACTAAATTCCTTTCACAATATTGAAAATAAATGCCCAAAAATAGGAAAACTTGTTAAGATCGTGTTGTTTGTATCACTATTTAAGTTGTTCGAGATAAATGTCCGAAAGTAGGAAAAATGTAAGGCCCTGCTTAAATACAGCAATATACCGACTGATTCCTGACCAAGCCCTTTATTTTTGCAAGCCCTAGTTGATGAGATTCAACAGCGTTCACAGCCATTTCGTAACACACCAATCAGGGAAACATAACACATTGTCCAAACTTTTACGTTATTTATCGAGATTTGTTGCACGCACTCGATCACTTGAAAAGTTTAATAACTCTCGTGACTTTGATGAATGTTTCCACGAACTTAGATAGTCGACTGATCTTATTTTTAAGCTGATATAAAATGTCTCATTCACTCATCAATTTCACATTATAATCACGAAAACAATGTGTAGATGACAATGCTAAAATGCTGATGATTACAACATTGCATTTTTTACTTAATAGTAAATCTAATCGAAGAAATAACCATTTCATTGTAAACATGAAAACTTGTTCCATTCAATTATTCACATCATTTAATAAAGTAAATGTTCTATGAATAGTTGTAGAGTATATGCAAAAAAAAATCAATCGCTCTAAAGCCCCTAACAATAGGCAACACCCCACCTCATTAGAGCGACGATAAAAAATTCAATATTCGATTCAGCGGCAAGTAGACCAATCTAAAGTTTCTTTGTTTACAAAATGGGGTGTGCGATTTTTTCCCCAAAGTTGAACTCTTGCGTCCCTCGTGATTGACGTGTTAACACGGTCGCGTGCGCAGGGGTCGGCTTACATGAAATAAATTTATAATAATCAATAGGTATACCTTTCGTCAATAATTAAGACATTTTTGAAACCCATTGAAAGATGGAATGATAATGTATAATAAAAAAAGGCAAGAATTTATTTGATTTTGGAAAGCCTTTAAGAATAGTGTAGATTTAGTACTATTGGAAGTTAAGTTCGTAAGGGATGAAGTGCAAGGAGCAGACCAGCCCCCAACATTAACTGAATAGAGGTTGAGAGATAGAGAGAAAGAGAGTTTAAACATGAACTGTATTTTTAGTTATTACTTAGTCACATTGGAAACGTCATATATTTCTTTCGGTGGAATATTTCAAGTAACAGGTATTCATTGTTATTAAGTTCTAACACTCAATGCAATTAAACACGACATTGTTAATCTATCTATTTATTTAATCTATTTATGTTTAAGTAGCTCAAACAAGAACCACTATACCACACACACAATAACCTATTTATGTCCCCCCGTGGTGCGCAGGGCAGCCTCCCTCTCATCACAAGAACAAGACCATGAAATATTATTTCTCATAGACATACATACTACAGACACTAAGGAAGTGGGGACATACGACGTGTACGTTATACCGGGTCTATACGAAAAAACCGGCCAAGTGCGAGTCGGACTCGCGCACCGAGGGTTCCGTACAAACCTGTAAGGTTTACAAAGTTCGTTCTTTACGACAATCGAGTCATAACTATGGTATTTTTATTGCAAAATGAAATTCATAACATTACAATGGGGAAAGATGGAGTAGCATAAATTTAAGACAAAGATCTTAAAAAATATATATTTTGTAATGTAACTAAAAATTTAAGGTTTTCGGAATTTTTCCTTTATGTGTGCTATAAAACGTTGCTTCATGCCAAATTTCAAGATTCTAGGTCGACTGGAAGTACCCTTTAGGTTTTGATTCCCTTGCGAGTACTTGCGAGTTTCAAAATATGCAGCTTAAATTGCTGTTTCTTTTGATTGCGTTGACATAGAAGTTTGATTTTGTTACAGCTTAAAGGTATTATAGACGTGAGTATTTGGTATGAATTTCAATTTAATACCTCTACGCGTTTATGAGGAAATGGGTAGTAAGGTTAAAATTATTAAAAAAATATATATTATGTGATGTAACTAAAAATTAATGGTTTTCGTAATTTTTCCTTTATCTATGCTATAAGACGTTGCTTCGTACCAAATTTCAAGATTCTGAATTCACGGGAAGCACCCTGTAGGTTTTGATTCCCTTGCAAGTGTCGAAAATTTGCGGCATAAACGGCTGTATCTTTTGATTGCGTTGGCTTAGAAGTTTGATTTTTTCACAGCTTCAAGGGACAGTAGACCTGAGTAATTGATATAAATTTCAGCTTCATACCTCCACGCGTTCCTGAGAAAAAGGGTCTTGACAGACGGACAGACGGACAACAAAGTGATCCTATAAGGGTTCCGTTTTTTCCTTTTGAGGTACGGAACCCTAAATATTATTTATACTACACCTACTCGGAAAGTCAATTCAAACTAACCCATTAATTGGGGAGAAAGTTGCTCATTAATCCTCCTTCAAAATCTGGTTAATAATGTTGTATGCAAATCCATTATTACACACTTTACCCATGTAGTAATATTGTATGAAAATCCATTATTCCACAGTTTTTTTTTTTTTTAAATTCCAAAACGAGCCATGGATGCGTGTAAGTTAATACTTTTTTTTATTTGACACTGCCGCCTTTACACAAGCTATATAGACGTTCTAAACGAATGTACATCAAAAAAGTTTTTCGGAAAAAAAACTCGAAAATGCGATAACAATATCGTTAAATGGTTTGAAGAAACATATGCATTGATTAATTATACTAAATATGATTTTATATTTCGGGTTGCACGCAAGAAATTTTGTAATGACCTGTCTCGTCACTGGCTGTAAAGACGCGGCGCGCCCAAATTAAAAAAAAAGGTTGGCGCGGTTTTCACTTTAAAAAAAAGAATATCGCGCGCCTTTCGTTTCATTGTAATAACTTTGAATTTGCTTTTGTGTTTGAAATGTCTTCAACAAATGAGGAAAGTAGCGATGGTAGTATTATTGGAACGCCACCTGAAATATTAATTCATGCTCAACAAGCAATTAACAATCTTCTACCGGAAAAATCAAAAAATAAATACATGAAGCAGTATGAAGAATTTATGCAGTGGAAGACTGAAAAGCAAGCTTCTTCTTTGTCGGAAAATGTTCTTCTAGCCTATTTTAGTGAAAAGTCTTCAAAATATAAGCCTAGCAGCCTGTGGGCTATATATTCAATGCTGAGAAGTACATTGTTATCCAGAGATAATATTGATATAAAGAAATACTCAAAATTAGCAGCATTTCTGAAAAAGAAGTCTAGCGGGTTTCGCAGTGAGAAATCCAAAGTGCTAACGGCAGATGAAATCAATTCTTTTTTGCAAAAACGCTTCAGATGATACTTATTTACCTATCCTATATATCTAAATTTTTGTACGAGATTTTGTTGTTTTTTTTTCCTCGTAAGAGTAGTAGTATAAAGTATTATATATCCCTCGAGGGTAAGTATTGATTACTCAACTCGTGTTGTTTAAGGCCCTCCGCTTCGCGTCGGGCCTCAAATGGCCACTCGTTGAGTAATCAATGCCTTACTCCTCTTGGTGAATAAATAACTATTATGTCTATATATATTATTTCTTCATTTAAAAATACTTTCACAACATCGCCTAGACCCGAGATTTCTTTCTTATACAGTCTCAAGAGCACGCTCCATGTAAACGCGCTGCATAGCATTGTTTCCTCTTTGAATGCAACTATTGTAACCGCCGAGACGAGATGGCGGCTAATGGCCGATAGTGGAGTGGTACACTGGGAGTTTCTTAACCTAGCCATTAGTATAAATGTAAGTAGTTAATAATACCTATTAGTCACTACTAATGTTATACACGCGTAAGAGACTAGGTATCTGTCTGTTTGTTACCTCTTCACGAGTAAAGAGTAAAAAGTAGCCTTAGTGCCTCTGGTGCAGACGGTCGGGGGTTCAGTCCCGCCCGGCTCGCATCTCGAGATTACTTATAAGCGAAATTCAATTTGAATTTACGCCTGAGCTTTGCGGTTAAGGCTTCTTTAAAAACGTTTTTCCTTATTGTCAATTAATATTGCTTGCGGGTGTTAACGCATTCACTGCCACCGACGCATATATGCGTTTTGCTGACTTTCCCGCAGTGCCTTGAACGCACATGTGCGTTGCAATGTTCCCTTAATGACAGATGTGGCACCTGGCGAAAGTTCGTAAAAAGAAGTGGCAGTGAATGCGTTAATGAAATATGTTGAACATTTTCATGTTAACAACTTTCAAATTCAATTAAAGTTTAAATCCGTGGACGTGAGAGCCTGACCAGCTCTACGCGAATACAAATTCTTAATCAAATTTATGTTTGCTTCGTGTAAAGGCTAACTTGTAGAAAACCCACTCCGGGGTACCTAGTAAAACTACAATAAAGAAAAAAAATGAACTCGTACCACCTACTTATTAATATTACAAGACACGTAAACGACAAAAATACCTTCCAAATGATTAATGAAGTCTTTTATAATTTTCAGGATATTCTTAACACGTTGACCAGATCTAATGACCTTGAGCAATCGACTGTCTCAGCAGACAATGTCCGTTTGCATTGGAGGTAGCGAAGCACGATCGCGGCATGTGGGCAATATACGTAGAAAATCAGAAAAATGAAGATTAAAAAAAGTCCCACATTGCACGAACAATATAAATTAGCAAATTTTTTGGTATGAGTATGACGCAATAGTATATTCAATTATAGAATAAAGAATTCAAGTGTATAGTGAATATTTTATTTTATAGTGAATATTTTACTCGCCTTACAAAATCTTATAGTATTTGTTTAAATACCGTTGTAATAAAATCAATTTAGGTCTTGTCAACGCCTTAAAACAATAAGAATTTTCAATCTGCTTTAACCTACATTATGAAACAAACATTAACGTGTTTCCACATTTTATTGTTCATACCGCAAAGTTTGATATCCGGAAAATTAAAAAAGTTTACCGCGTTTCTGTAACTGCTTTATACTTTGAGAAGCGTTTGCATAAAGTAACTTTTCCGTTTTCGCCGAAGTGAGGCAATACATAATAATATTATGTGGTGATTTAATACGTGGTGATTTTGTAAACACCTATTCATTATCTAATGCATAAGTTTAATTTGTCTAGAAATTCTCCAAATCCTTGCGTAGTATAATATAATAGGTAAGTAAGATAAAAGCGTAGGAGAGTTTTTAACAGACTACAGCAAACCCAAAAGAAGGATTATAAGTTTTGCACTCTACCTATTAATGTATGTTCCATCTTAGCACTTAATCTAAGAACTAATCCAATTTTAACGAAACAGGGTTAAATACCTACGAATTTTATAATAGTAACTGTCCGCGTGACATAGGGTAGGTAAATTTCGTAAAAAAACACATGTCGGATTTCAAAATAACTGGTTTCATTTGCAAATTTTTCACTCCTGAAGTACTTGCCTAAAAAAATATTTTTGAGGTTGTAAACTAGGCTGACGTTACATACGAGTAAATAAACACCAACGAACGACCCAACTTGCGAACAAAATGCGTCCCAGCGCGATATTCAAACTAAACCGGCTGAAACTCATCTTCAACTACCAACTCCGCCAGTTCTTCAGCATTACTATTTCTGTTTACACATCCTAAGTTTAACGTATGCAAGATACTTAAGCCACCTCGCGCAGAACATAAAACCGAGAAATTGTCGCTGCCAAGTACTGCCAACCATAAAAATAATTCGTTCCGGTTGCATGGGATTCGACACAGACACCGTATTGTCTATGTTTAAGCCTTTCTACATAGCAGTAAGTGAAATAAACAGGAAAATAAGTATAGAATTTCCGTAGAAGTCGGTAGCTGTAGCAGCGCCAGACGGTCTGGTATCGTTGACGCGCAAATAAGTAGCTACTCGTATCCTGTGTCTTGGATAAAATGTGATCCAGCTTGACATCCAAAATAAACGGAGGTCTGAAAGACAATAACTAAGCTTAAATAACTTTGATATTATATTATCCGATGCCTTCAAATCACTGATTTATTAAATGAATTTTCCTAGAACCTAGTCTCGGAGCACTTGAACAGGTTCATGCCTAAAATAATTAAATTTATAAAACGTGCCTCTTATCTTTATAAGACACAGTGTGTATGTAAGATTAACTTAAATTTACATCTTTAATTACAATAGCAGTGAATTTCCCTCAGCGAGTTACGCGCCCCACAAACTGCGAATTCCAAGAACTTCGTTTGTGAGTGTTTATGGCTGCTTCCATAGCACCACGTCCCGTTTTATTTTAATTATAGGTTTTAATAAATAATAAATTGTATATTTCCAGCAATCAAACACGTTAATGGATGTTACTTTTGAATTTTAGATTTATTTCATGCGTTCTAATAAAATACTGTACCCGTTTATTTGTCCCCTTCATGCGCGTGGAATTCGATATAATACGTATTTATAACATTCCCGCGGAAACTGTTCTTTTTTTTGGATTAAAAGTACCCTATGTGCTTCCCCAGGAATCAAACTATGTATCTCCATATGAAAATTCAAAATTCTGAGTCGGTCCAGCGGCTTAAGCGTGAATAGGTAACTGATAGATAGAGTAACTTTCGCATTTATAAGACTGTAGGTCTAGTGTATTTATTACACCAAAAATGCAAAACGATGTCACGAAGTTATTCGAGTAAACTATTCACGAACAGTTTTGTTTTAACACGCGAGTGTAAGCTTCAACTTCGGGCTCGGTTTGTTTTTACCTCTTCTCACATGAGTGTAAATCTTTATGCGCGCTAAACGCATCGATCGCGTTTGAGTTTATTCATCATTTTTGTATGAGAACACAAACAGCACCCCTAGCGGCAAAACATGGAGTCAATTCAGCGAGTGACGTTTACTTTACGAAAACGAATGTGAATTCGTTTACACGTTTTCCGACTAACTGCGAGTGTAAGCTCGTATTTGACAGTTTGAAAAGTAAATTAAACGAAACGCAAGAAGTAAAGTTACTCACCCGACTTTATCACGTGAGAACGTGAGAACTTAGGTTTTCCAACCTGTCGAATACAAATTTATTTCAAAATTTTAGATTTTTTAAGTGAAATAAATGTTATATGTATGTCGTCTATGTCTTAATATGCTTGTATTGTGTTCTTGAGATAATTTTTACTAAGTATGTTATTTATTTAAGCTTTTTCGCATACGTATAAGTGTGTCTTTCTTTTTTAATGTTGAGATACTCCACGTTTGTGACGAATATACCTATAACTATGTACTTCGATTTGGTTTAACAAAAAACTAAATTACATAAATTACTCCGGGTTGCCTAGAAATTTTAGAAAATGTAGGTAACTTGGCAACACTTATGGCCATTTTGTCAATTTTGACAGAAAAAACCTGAAGAAACGCAAACGCGATCGAGACGTTTTAACTCACTGCCTTCCGTCACATATTTGACATTGTCGTGATTGACGTTTAACAAGCCTCCTCAAATTTGATATTAATGATAATTTAAATGTTTATTATTGAATAATTGCCGGCCTGAGGCCAATATTTTGATAATGGCGAAGTGTCCAAGACAGAAACCCTCAATTTTATAGTGTATAGCGGATGTCGCAAAGTGATGGTGACAATACATGAACGTGTGCGAGAACGGTGTTGACAAATGCACTCAAAGGTTAAAGATGAACCTTTTACGAATAGTTTACTCGAAGTGTGTTGAGTTGAGTTGAAAGATGGACGTTGCCGTTTGTTGAGCCTCACCAAGTTTACTTGATTTATCTTTTATATCGTACATTAATTGTTTCCTCCATACAATGCTCGGCCCGTAGGCCATACTTGAGATTGGCAAAATTGTCTTGCATGTAGAAAGAAGAGAAGAATCATGCTTTAAGATCCATACTTCGAATTGAGCTAAATTTCCGGCAACGTAAAAAGAATTGGCGCGGCGCGTGGTTTGTTTATCATTATCAAATACGAAGGAGAATGCGTGCATACAAGCAAAAGACAGTAAGTATTAGACATAATATTATAGTAGGTAATTATTTTTATTTAACATAATATGCAATACCTATAATGCACACCCACACCAGTCTATTTACGTCTTACTGCCTCCTCTCATCACCAGAGGGTTTGGGCTATAGTCCCTACACGGGCGCAGTTTGGATTGGGGACTCGCACACATCCTTGAATGACTCCGCAGATGCATGCATGTTTCTTTAAGATTTACTATGTTTTCGTTCACAGTAAAGCCAAGTAGTAGATAATTTTGCACATAAGGAACTCAGAGATGCGAGCCGAATTCGAACACCCGCCGATCCACTGCATGAGGAGTTCTAAAGGTCGAACCACTAGGCCACCATCACGGATTCAAACAAATACTTACCTAATATAATAAACAAACACTTATACATATTTTCTTTCAGTGTTCCTTCTGCCTGTGCCCCGGCAAGTCAAGAACAACTGTGGCAACTTTAAGACCAGACCCCGTGGCTGAGCCAACTGCTGATTCCTACCTGAATTTCATCAGAGTTAATTTTAAACACTAATAAATCATGTAATATATTCCATTGAGTTTTTATTGGTGTTATTTATTGTAAGTATCTATATTTCTTTAGCATAATGTCAGCAACTGATCGATCAAAGCACAACCAAAGCTACTGGCCGTAGAAAGCTGAAATTTGGCATATGGGTTCCTTGGGGAATTGGGGGGTGTTACTAAGCATAATCCCGCGGGAGCCCTCCAAATTCCACGTGAATGAAGTCGCGGTCAGAATAAGCTAGATTGATATAATGCTTGTAGGTATTCACTCATAGGTATTGACTCATACGTATACAGCTATAAGTACTAAGCCACAATTTTCCATTTTTATATATTTCCCTTTGCGTAATTTATTTAACGTTAACGTTGGGAGTGGTGATGATGAGAACAAACTACGTCTTGGATACTTTCAATTTTATTTATTTCATAATAATTTAGAATTCTTAAAATATGTACTTATGTAGTACCGAAACGATAATCCATGACACGGCCTATCTCTCGTCCGTGCCGTGCCTTGTGGACGATGCCGATGGTGCTGGCACAATCCTCCACGCCTGGAAAGACTATTCCTATATCGACTACGTCGCGATGTACGCCTTTTCATCGTCCAGCAAAAAGGCTGGTTTAAAGCGACCGATTGATTCGCACGTCGCTTTGCCTTCTCTATTAATCAGGTACCCACGCTTTGCTCCTCCTCTCAACCACTAGAAATGAGCCATCATAAGGTGGCGTTAGAGTAGGGCGGAGTAAGATACTTCTTGTGAACATTTCTGTATTAGGTGAAGGAAAGTTGATCGATGGAGCCTTTCCGTTCTTTGACCGAGACAACATTAGCAATACCTAAGTATCTTCCCTTAAACATCTTCTCTGTAAAACTATCGTAGGAACAGTTCCTCATTGAAAAACATTCCTGCGGCAGCCTAATCGGTATTCCATATACTTTCCTCGCAGCGCTATATCCGGTTTCTTCCTCTAAACTATGCTTGTAAACAACTCCTAAGTCCCAACTATAATATGGTAGGTAACTCTTCAACCGAGTTCTCTCTTTCGCTTCTTGCCCAAATACATACTAGCTCTACTGATGTCATGTAGGAATTACCAGCAATTTTGTAAGGCACTGAAAAGTCCTGCATGCCGCGTGTCTTCTTAATTTTATCTCCATGTTTAGTATCTTCAAAAATGTTCAAACCAAGTTCAAACTATTAGCCTGACAGTGACCTTGACAGATCGAATTGCGTATACTACTGCGTTTCAGTCATACTAAAAGTCACTGGAAAACGTGAACGTTTTCGTTTACTCACTTACTCGCTCGTCACTCATTCGTATTAATCAAAATACACTCGCTAAACCTTGTTACAAAACGTACCGCTAGGGGCGCTGTTCGAGTTTTCATACAATCTTGATGTAAACGCGAACGCGGTCGAGAAGTATTTTCCAGGTCCGAAAAATACACTAGAGGTACTGGATCTGGTTCAACTTTTTCGAAGTAAAAAGTATTTAAATGCAGAGAAATACATAGTGGTCTGTCCACGCAAGTTGAAAAATTTAAATTTGACCTAACTGACCAAATTGACCATCCAGACTGGCAATTTAAGTGTTGATTGTTTAATTATTATCGTATTCGTATTGCGTGATAAATTTCATTAGGTATAAGCGCCGTTTGGGCCGTTGTCGTTGTGGTTTGAATACTGGTAATTTGTAAACTGTTGTGAGCGTATTATTTCTATTTGAAATGTTTTCAGAATTATACTTATTGTTTGAAAAAGGTTTACAATAAGCCAAATGTTTCCCAGCACAAATTATTACCTAGTAAAAATATTATAACCACGAACGGTAAATATAATGTAATACACTCAGTTAAACTCTCGGACTGGCTATTTTTATAACTCCTTCAGAACTTGGCTACATTTGCGGAGCAGGCTAACTCCATAACAGTTCCGTTGTTTGTTCTCCGAAGCTGTTACAAGACTACGTGCAATATTTTCAAATGTTCCCGAAGTTGAAACGCTCTTGTCTTGGCAGTAAAAAACCCTGTTACATTTGGATACATTAGTAAGAAGTGTAATAACTATTTATAATATATACGCAAAAGACATAACTGTAAGCAAAGCGAAGCGTTCGTGGTTCAATCCTTTCTTTAAACGGTTTTCTGTGCGGAGTCTTATGTGTTTTTTTATATAAAATAAGAGATAGAGTAGTTGGCAAGGATTACCCGAAAATTCAAAAGGTGAATTTAGACTTGTGTTTTGTATTGCGATTGGAAGCCGGCCCCTAACGAGCCGCGCCAGACCTACATACTAAATTCGCCCAGTTCGATGGAGAGAAACCAAAAAAAACGGCCTAATAAGAGATAATCTATTGTGAATTATTTATTGGAGCTTTTAGATCAAACAGTCAGTCTAGCTTGGATATAGATGTTTAATTCAGTGTCCTGTACCTCTTTGCCAGGATGCCAAGCATTGGTAATGTTTTCTAGATATTCTCACTAATCTCACTATACAACCTAGCGTCAACTAAGCTCTGTGGGAAGATTAGATACGAAAATGTCAACTACGCGAAAAAGAGGGGTGCTATAAGTTGGACATGTGTGTCTGTGTTTCTACAGGTATTGAAAGATAGATGAACCGACTATATTGTTGTGTGTGACGTCCCCATATCAAACTACATCTTTGGTATTTCAAAGTAATTATTATGTTTCTTTAATCATTTCGTAATCCGATTGAAACATAGGCCAAAATCTTTCGAATAATGGATCCTGGCTGTACAAATCGTTAGATACGTTTTAGTGGCTATTGATTGTTACCTACATAATTAGTTACTAGTCAGTTTTTTCCGCATTCGGGTTCATTATTTTCTTTTTAACATTGATTCACGTTTCTCATTTTTAACGTTTACTTTACCTTTTTAATCGGATTAAATGCAAAAAGAATTCCACCAATTATGCATGTTTGTTCCCCAAACGCAGTTTCGGGTTAGTTCGTACAAATTCGAGGGTAAAAATTCAGGAGAATATTTACATTTCCGTTGTGCCTCGATTTTCTGACCAACATTCTCTTCCAACGACGTTTCCCGGCTTAGCGGGGAAATACCTTCCTACAATGGAATAGTGTTATTTACTTCAAGCATGACTTTTAAAATGCTGAACAAGGTCTAATAAGGCAAGTAAAACATTATTTTTAGTTCTAGTTTTTAGTTTTATTTTTATTGTAAGTATTTTAGTTTGTGTTTAAAAATAAAAGAATTACTTTCAGTAAAACAGGATACAGGTAGGTAGGTATATGGCCGCTACCATGGCCAGGAATAGCAGAGCCCTAGGGGTCTGGGCTGTAATTTTGGCATCATATTGATGATGATGATGATGAGGTATACTGGACCAAATAAGATGTTTTGTTTGTGCCATCTCTTTAGTATCTCATCGATTGCTTCGAGCGAGATTGAGACCAATGGCAATTAAGTACGTAGGTATACCTATGCCTAGGAGCTATTCATCAGCATTACTTTATTATGATTTCATTGACCTTCGGTGGCAGTGGGCGGGGCACATTGCTCGCAGGACTGATGGCCGATGGAGCCAGAAAGTTCTGGAGTGGCGTCCGCGAGCCCGTAATAGGCTAGCTGTCGTTAGGCCTCCAACAAGATGGAGTGACGACCTTGTAAAGGTCACGGGAACGCGGTGGATGCGAGTGGCACGGGACCGGTCTGAGTGGCGCGCCTTATGGGGGAGACCTATGTCCAGCAGTGTTCTTTCGGCTGAAATGATGATGATGATGATTTGATTGACTGCATAAGTTATTTACCTGTACTTTCATGACATTTTATTTATTTTCGTGTACACGTCTGCCGTTCGACGATGTGATTGACGCTCCACTACTGAGCAAAAGCTCCCAAAGTCCCAGTTCGAGAGGGTCTGAGTGAGCACTCCACGCGGCCCAAAAGCAGACGGAGTATACACCCCGGCTGTTTTTTAGATGCGTGCAGGTTTCCTTAACCGATATTTTTTTAATGATTGTCTCCAAAAATGAAATACATAAGCTTTTCGCGAGTACAGCTTAGTTAATGCTATAACATTGTTTAGCTTTCTATTGGAAATAATGTATCTAAAAACGGTATGAGTGGATTTGTTTTTTAATTTCAATGTCCTTCCTTTATTAGATCCTATTCAAATTCCTATGAATACCTAGCCACCATGCACCATCAAAACGATCCCTATCTCATATAAAACTAATTCCAATATGCACACATGTCAATGCTGTTTTAAGGACAGTCAGCAACCTAGCTTTACCGCTGTTTGTTTAGCATTAAGGTTCATAATGAGGACAACTCTCGTTGCTAATTGTACACAAGGGTGAGTGCACATGACGCGAGGGTGGGATTATTGCGGACCTTGTTGGTTAAAACAAGTGGGTATTTGATTTTAGGGGGCTGGTGGAGTTTTGTTTTTTCTAAGGTCTGGTATATAGTAAACAAGTGTCGAAAAGTTTCATTTGAGAGTCAATAGCTTCATGAAGTACATTTTTTTCAGATTATTGTAAATTGAAAGACTTTTAACCAGCGTCAAAAAAGAAGAATTTAAGAAATTAACCGTGAATAGTTTTAATTTATTACTTATATTTAAATAGTATATTTAATCTACGTTTGAATGTGTTTTAATTTATTATAACACACTACATTCTTAAAGTAATTTTGATGTTCTAACTTCAGCAATAAGTGATTGTAATTACTGCTAAATATAGTAATAAGGTATTCAAGTTAGTACCTATAACTTTTTTGGCCTTACCTCCAATATATTCCTTTGCCGCAAAACACAACCGTAAACAATCCAAACTTAACAACAATCAATGCCAATCATTAAAGCACTGGCCACTAAGAAATCAAAAGAAAACCATTAGCAATTAATAAAACAATACGTTTAAAATACTGGCTAGGATGAAATTCGTAATTCGAAATTCGCTGTTCCCGAAGTTCGTAGTGAACGAATGACGCGACGCGAGCGATTCGGTCGGAACACGCGCGGACTCTGCGGACGATGGCGGGAAACCGGGATGAACGGAAGGGTGAATGGTTCAAGTCAATGAAATATTTATATGCACTTTGCTCTGAATCAATCAGCCACCCTGTACGTATTTTTATCGCAATTTTAAGTTGCAACAAACGAATTTTTAACACGCTTTTATTAGGTCGACCTGTATATATGTAACTATGTAATGGAATCTTACTAGTTAAATTTGACCCGCTTTCCGATTTTCGATTGAGCTGAAATTTTGCACGAATATGTAAATCGCGTGACAATGCAATATTATGACGACGTGGAGCTGATCTGATGATGGAGCTGGAAGGTGGCCCTATGGCCTTCTTCCTATTCCTATAAACTCCGTAACAAACTACATGAACCCATTGAATTTGGGATCTTTTGATTCGTCTTGAAGGGTAGATAAAGGATTTACAAAGAAAAGTACAGTCAGCAATAAAAGCGTGTCCCAAAAAATTATTTTTTGAAAAACTTATTTGGTGTTTATTTAATAGGTTTAAAGAGTGGCTTTCACTAATCTCAATCGAGAAGTTCTTACCCTGAAACGTTAATTCAATATTTTTTTATAAACTTGAAATTTTATGAATGATAAAAAAAATAAGTTAATGAGGTTTTTTCATAATTTAACTATTTCAGTACTAATTCGGTATAAAGCAATATTCGGTTTATTTTCAAATAATACCTTAATACATAATAACATCGTAGGAATACAAATATACAAGTATTAACCACAGGCATTATTTTAAAACTATCACTAAACAAAGTAATGACAATAAAATTCAAATGTTATGCTATTGAAACAGAAATCCCTGAAACCTGACTAAATGCCATCTATAGTGCGCGTGGCGAACTTCGAAGTAGCATTGGCTTCCCCAGTAGAGACTAGTTAGTTAGGAAATAAATCGCCAGATGGCTCTCGTGAAGATAACACTAGAAAAACTACATTTTTACAGTATATTAGTATTATTGATACAATTACCTATATAGATAATTTATAGTAGAACCACGTAGAACTTAGCTACAGTGAGTCGCCGTAAGAAAACAATAGAATTTGAATTTGTCATATAAAACATTCATCATCATCATCATCATCATTTCAGCCGATAGACGTCCACTGCTGGACATAGGCCTCCCCCAAGGCGCGCCACTCAGACTGGTCCTGTGCCACTCGCATCCACCGCGTTCCCGCGACCTTTACAAGGTCGTCACTCCATCTTGTTGGAGGCCTACCGACAGCTCGTCATAATATTAAAAGTTCATAATTGTAAAACAAAGTATCTCGACTTATCTTATACTTTAAACGCGCTAATCTTGTATATTTCTGTTTCTTTCTATCTTTATTTATTCATCCAAGCAATCTCAGAAACGGTTCTAACGATTTGGACGAAATATAGAGGTTTACTACGGCGAAAAATCGATCTAGCTAGGTAGAGAAAACTCGGTTTTAGCCATTTTCATCCGAGCATAGCTCGCTCGCCCATTTTCTCGGGTTGGAGCAGGGAACCCTAAAGAATGCAGGCCTGATACTTGCTTGCGGCAGAGACTACTCTACCGTACAGATAGATACCTATATTTATGTGTCGTTAATATTAAATTTGAGAAAGAAGGTATTTACAAACTTTTCTCCTCAGATAACTCATCATGATCATCATCATCATTTCAGCCAAAAGACGTCCACTGCTGGACATAAGCCTCCCCCAAGGCGCGCCACTCAGACTGGTCATGTGCCACTCGCATCCACCGCGTTCCTGCGACCTTTACAAGGTCGTCACGTCACTCCATATTTTTGGAAGCCTACCAACAGCTCGTCTCCTGGTTCGCGGACGCCAATCCAGAACTTTCTGGCCCCATCGGCCATCAGTCCGTCAGATAAACCCCACCAGATGGTAGGTAAGTGGTCACTGCGGGCACTGCGGCCCATGGACACCGAAATCTTATGATCCCCATTAAGAAACCATTAGATCTCGAATGCGTTGCCTACCCTGTGGCCTAAGATGGAATGCCTCTGTGCCAGAAATTTCACCGATTAAATTAAGTAGCAACACAAATTAGCACCATTAGCTATTTTGATTATATCTTAAGTATGTGTCATAATAAAGAGGTTGTCTATTTGATCTAAGTTGCCAGTAAATTTCGTGCCTCTTGATAATGTCAATGGTAGGTACTGTGGAAGCTGGCCATGCATAATCGCTGAGCTGACACATATTCTTTCGAATTTAGGTAGGTATTTTTAAGCGTAGAAATCTAGATTGTTTTAGTAATCAGTCATTGTAAATACTTTGAGATGAGAGCACATAAAATAAATGCCCGTAAAATCATATAAAAGTTTTATTTTATTTTATCTAGGGCAGTGATCTTAGCTTTCTTTATCAGCTAGACATTATCTTGGCGCGCTGCGAGCTCCGACTCTCCGAGTCTCCGTGTCTTCAGCTTCCACTTGGATATTCGTGCCTACATCGTCTCTACCAGCTAGCAACAACCCCCTTTTAGAGTACATACTTATTGTAATTACCATTTATTTTTAAATAGTTATAGTGCTACTTATAGTGTGCTTCTCGGAAAATGCCATGAAACACCTGCTGATTCCGAGAGGTGCGTTCAGGTCAGCAACAATCTAAACTATACTATACATACGTAGACAGTAGAAGACTCAGAGGGTTGATAGTGTCTCCGAACGTCGCTAAGAATATCTAATGTTATTTAGAATTTCAATGTTAATTTAAGGCCAGAGATCGCTACCGCGCGGCCGTCGGCTGATCCCATCACTGAGGTGAATTCTCATACTAAAAACCGGCCAATTGCGTGTCGGGCCACGCGCAAAGTGTAGGGTTCCGAAGTTGACGATGCCCACAGTACCTTTTTAAGACTTATTAGCATCTAGCTAGCCTGTGGTATGACGTGCCCGCCCGACGCCCCTGCCGCTCGAGAAAAATCATTGGTGTTTTAATCATTTCATAAGTTGGTCGACTATGACTCGTAAGTTTGTACAGCCTGTGATAGTTTTCCTTTGAAC
Source organism: Aethes cnicana (assembly GCA_963971205.1). NCBI lineage: Eukaryota > Metazoa > Arthropoda > Insecta > Lepidoptera > Tortricidae > Aethes > Aethes cnicana. Next base: position 8,983,602 of record OZ020281.1, read on the forward strand.
TACATTATATATGCCATAATCGTGATTTTTTTCAGCCATCTAAATACTACCATTTGGCAGTGGGGGGGGGGGGGAACCGTGACTCTAACAAAAAATTGCACTTTAAAGCTTAATATTTCACAAACGCATCACTTAATCAAAAAATGGTTTTAACAAACCCACAATATTTTTTAAGACCTATTCAACGATATGCCGCACCATGGAGTACGCAAGAAAAAAAATTACATCCCCACTTTACGAGAAGGGGAGGTACCCTATAAAAAAAAAAAATCATAATTTTATTGTACCACTTTGTCAGCGTAACTAATATGTACGAGTATATTCATGCCAAATTACAGCTTTCTAGAACTAAGCATCTCTGAGCAATAGTGCGGACAGACAGACGGACGGACGGACGGACGGACATGGCGAAACTATAAGGGTTCCTTGTGGACTTCGGAACCCTAAAAAACGACTAATGCTGCTAAGGCCGCGCGTCATGACTGCAGTCTTTAGCTCGGCCGCGATCGATCGCTGGGCTTTGAACAGCACCTTAAGCGTGGTAGATCTTTACTCGGCAAGTTAGGCCGTGCGGATCGGTTGGGCGGGCGGGCGGTTAAGCGTGTTAAGGTTAAGTGTGGAGATTCGTATACTAAACAATTTGTAGATACAAGAAAATACAAGTTAAATTACTTGTTTATTTAAAAATTAAACACTTCATTCACGTCTGTTTTGCCACGACTTTATCATCTTGATTAATGTACTTAGTGACATTAAAGTAATTAAATGATTTAATTAAAGATGTCATAACCACAGGTCATAACTTAACCTAATTAGTGCTGATTGTGCGGCAAAGTGTCATTAATGTCATTAATGTTTGGTAAAGTCTTAAAGAAGCATGATTTAACAGAAAACCTCAATGAGACGATTGTTTTCACGCATCCACACTGTAGTTGGTAAACAATAGATAAAAAGTAAACCCAATAAACATTCGATTATTCCGTTCTGTAACGAGTTAGGAAACGAAAACATTGCAGTGGAGTCGGTAAGGTCTATTTTAGACGGTGTCGAAGACCGATACGCGCATGACCGTCGCTATCTGTGCCAGGCTCAGTTCGCACGCCGCAGCTGACAGCGCGGCCGCGCGCCGCGAAACACGCGAGTGCGCTACAAAATCAAACCGAAACGACCGTACTAGTGTGTGCATTCAAAAACAATCAAGATGAGACGCAACGTGAAAATCCTCTTCCTCCTCGGAAGTGTGTGGATGTGTTTCCTATTCTACTTCATGCAATCAGACGCTCCCCAGTCAAAGGTGAGGAAAACAATAATTTTACACCCAAGTCTATGTTATAGGGTGTAATTTACAATGAGTTTTGTTTATGAATCAGCTGTGAGGTTAGAGTTTTGACCCCCGACCGCGGCGCACTGCGCATGACAGATTTCCCACGCGAATGCGACGCGATAACTGCAACAGCAATTATTTTCTTGTATCCTGAAATAAAACGGAACTGAAACAGATATATCCATTCAAAACTGTACGACACTTCTACAAAGCTTTCTTAATAATGTTATGCGATGCTGCTTCGATAGACTTTTTTATACTGACGTTAATCGGAAAAACTAGCATGTAATTTTCACGTACAACTTCATAAATGTCCACTTTTCCACGGGTTACCTTAAATTACCTTGGCAACCAAATGAAATTTTGTTAATACGAGTATTGAGGATCATTAAAATCTTTGAATCACTCCATTGTTCACAAGGATTACTTAACTAATGAAGTAATGACTGAAAAGCATGAAAGACTTTGGGAGAAATTATGCAGACATTCAGTCGACGTTATGAGTTCATTGAAACTCCCATGTGGGTCAAATGTTACAGGTCTTGGCTGTCAGCGTATTTAGGTCAAGCCTTTAAGAATTTTCTCTTCGATTTGTAAAAGAACCGGATTATATCCTATCCTATCAATAATTTTAAGATTTGTTCATTTTATTTCAGCAGCACTCGCTTACTGGACGTTATTAATCGTTTTTAATTCATCAAGTTCAAGCAAGTAGTTTTTTTTAAGATCTTAATGCTACGCCCCAATAGGGTCCATGTAAAGCGACAACCTAAATAATGTACCTAACATCTTGTAAACCATGGAAGCAATAAAGAATTATGAAAAAAATATATGAAAGTAATGGATTTGGTCGTTTTCTGTAACACCTGTCATCGCAATCCTGTACTCACGGAAATGTTAACTAATTATCGTTTCCCTTGACAACGAACAATGTATTACGATCCTCCATCACTTCATTAAAATAACTCTCTACACACTGCAATAGACATTGTTATGTAATTCCACTACCGCTCTAGCAAATTCTGGCGGTTTCACTGCTAATGAAAAAATAGTAGATAGGTACATGAATATAAAAAAAAAATAGAAATCATCTGAATCTAGTTACAGCAGCACTTCAACTATATTCCGACTAGTGCCCATGATAGTAATAAAAGTAGGACAACCAGGACCAATCATCAAGGACTAATAAATGTCTGAACATCAGATTCGGATCGTGCACGGCTGGCATGAATTCGTGATTTGACTGCATTAGTATTAGCTTTGACCTTAGATTGTAGCTCGTTTATTAATAAGTGTTTAGTTCCAGCGTCTCAATTTCCCATACTAAATGAACCTGCTAAGCGGGCTCCTGGGAATTATTGCATTCTTTGTGTATTTCGCTTTGGCCGAATGTCGATACCTAGAATTATTATTTTTAGAAAACTTATCGAAAGGTTTATAGGTAAACAAATTTTAACATTAATTTTCCTCGTTGCATCAAGTAAACAAGTTTAGTAATAAAATGTTTTGAAGAGCTAATGAAGTTGGTAATTATACTTAGCTAATAATAATTATCATACGTAGACATCGATATGATGTTCTCAACTCAATTATGTCACCGCCAGAATTTGTGGAATGTCCATTGATCCTATATTAGGATAATATCGTCCACATATAACAGAAGAAGCCATATTATGGCTTCTTCTGTTTGAAGCCAGAATGTGGACTGCGGACAATATTATCATAGGTACTAAGTTAAGATAATTATCATCCACATATTATTAGTTTATGTATGTTTATTTTTTTGTAATATTTATGTATGTTCATGTGCATCTACTAATTTTCTTTTCTGTTTGGCCTTATGGTTGACTGGTAGGGAATGCCTTTTGGCAATAAGTCCGACAATGGTAAGTATACGTTTTGTATGTGCAATGAAGTTTAAATAAATGAATAAATATTCTGGCTTTGAATAAACAGAACCAATGTTGATTGTGGTTGATATCATGCTAAGTTAGGATAATATCGCTCACAAAATTCTGGCTTCAAGTTCTATTTGAAGCCAGAATGTGGGTTGTGGACGATATCATCTTATGTTATGATAATACTGTCTACATATTATATTCCGGCTTGTTCTATTTAAAGCCAGAATATGGATTGTGGACGATATCATCAAGTTAGGATAATATCTTCCACATATTCAAAATGATTCTATTTGAAGCCAGAATGTGGATGGTGGACGAAATCATCCTAAGTTAGGATTATATCGTCCACATATTCTGGCTTTTTCTGTTTGAAGCTCTCACATGGATCATGTATGAAATGATCCTACGTTAGGATAAGCTAAAGCTAAAACATTAGATCGTTTTTTCACAACCGTAAACCTCTACATTACAAAATGTCGTCCAAATAGTTACAGCGGCTTCTGAGATCTTTTGTATAAATACATAATAAAGGGTTGGCTCGTTTAAAGTTAAGATGTCGTCCACATATTCCGGCTTCGAACATATCGCACCCCCAGTACAACACTGTACTTATTATGTCAAAAAATCTCAAAATTTACTTGAAAGTATAATAATATAGTTAAATCGACAAAAATTTGCCTAGCATACCACGAAGACCGGCGTATTTATATTTATTTTGACTTAGTACAGTGTTGTACTGGGGGTGCGATATGGCAGTAACTTTGCAGTATTTCGACGCGCTTTTTTCCTAGGTATCATTAGTTTGCAAAATTTGAGTAAATACATAATAGTTTAGTGCTCTAGTACTTGCTCTACTTCTCTTGTTTTTACTTCATCATTCAAAGCGCAAGTTTTGACGTAATTTTAAATGCATTTTTCACAAAGGCCCAATGACGTTATTCCTGAAACTTTTTACAACTTCCCGTGAGTGTCTCTGCTCTAAAGGTTTTTGTTTCAATGATATTTTGGCCTAAATCCAAGAAAACGGGCTAAATAAATAAAGTGTTTATACTGGGATGTATTTTATTGTAGTCTGATGACTAAGCTAAACGTAGTCATTAATAATAATGATGATTATCATATTAGTTACATTTACTTGAAGTTTTCTTAATGTTTCTTTTTTTCTGCACAAAAAATAAGCTTTTTCAATTCAATTCAATCATTTATTCAGCAAATTGGCCACATAGCGGCACTTGTACACGTCAGAAAAAGAATTTACCAGCGCTTCCTAGACCCATTGCTTGAGAAGAAGCGCCGCAACAAACTCAAGCAGAAGGCCTTTTTTCAAAATTTACAAAATTTACATTACATGTATAAAATATACATATAGGTACGTACTAAAATTACATTGAAGGGATGTATAGTCCCTAACTTAAACTTAAATCTAAGATCTTAGAGATGTATAGTCTCCAAGGGTCCAGAAAAAAAAATATATAAAAACATTATGGAGATGGCCTCCATTGTCAAAAAAGAGAGAGAGATAAAAGAGTTCATTAATACATGTCTTTACTTCCATGTAGTTGCTAGAGTTATACCTACCTATTTTGTTTTACACATAAATAAATAAAATAAATATCTTGGGACACTTCACACATAAAGTACGAATGTGTCGCGTATTAAGTGTAAGTATGTCATCTACCTTTGTAGTAATACTAAGACTAAGGCACAGCCAATTTAGCCAATGTTAAGGATGACAGTTGAGGCAATTAAATATTTTTTTGTTTTTTTTTCTAGCCTATTTGAAAGTCCCACTGCTGGGCAAAGGCCTCTTCCGGGACCTTCCAACTTCATTAAATTCAATTATCATCAGTTCATATTAATATGCAATCATTGAAATATCATGTATGTGAATCGCATTAAGCATTCATAAAACATGTTTGTTGACCTAAATAAACGAAAAAAAAAAAAACATTAGTTCCGGATTGAATTAAATGGTAGGTGATTTTGGAGATATCACGAAACAAGAAACGCTAACAATATTAATCGAGTATGTCATCAAATATGCCTAACTCAATCAATCACTCTTTCAGTTAATATATTGACTGGCTCAAACATGTCAGCTACGTATTTTTTTTGTAATCTTGGTAGCACCTATCCTTATATTAGATGTACCAACGGGTCAAAGAAATCGCTTACCACCAGGTGTCCTGTGTACTTATTTGCCAATCTTGCTATAAAAAACATGATCAGGTAATTGTACAATTTTCAAAAACCACATTACATTGGTACTTTTCTATCTTGTCACTGCTTGTAGGCCGATTTTTCACAATAAATAGAGATAGTTAGGCATTTCTAGCTTTCTTATTTTTATCGCATCATGTTGTACCTAGATAGGTAATACTTAGTAGAGCACGATGCTGACAACCTAGATCGGAGACACCAGTTAAGTCTATGCACACTGTTCACCGCAGCCAGCTATCTATACAAAGATTACCTTATCAGAAGTATGTAAACTGTCAAAGATGTGACTCACGAAGTTCACCGTTCAAATAACCTTCATTTAGATGAAGTTTCATCTTGTTTGAGACTTACTGTAACGTGACCGTGCCTTTCGCCTCGTCTACATAATTTCTGACCTAATAGGTCATCAGTATTTCAAGCAATGTGCCCATCAACTGTAGTTAACTGTATTTCTACATCGGATGTCGTCCGTTTTAGAATTAGGAGCATAGAACTCGTATTTACATTTTGTAGTGCTTGAACTTTATTACGACGAACACAAACACTCGAAACGATGAAGATGACTTGCAATGCAACCAATAATCGATACTGGAATAAAAAGTCTACAACCTTCTTGACTGAAGCACGACTTCGTGTATAATTGGCGAGTTCAAAGGCGTCTTTTTGATTTAAAAGTAGGTAGGTACCTAATTAATATTTTCAACAATCCATAAATGCCATTTCTATTCTATAATTAAATATTTAGTCTTCAAACGCTGCGTCCTTTAAAACGCAATATCTGTGTTATTTCGCAAATGAACCAAATGTACGTGTGCAATCTGGTCTAAGAAAACAAGGTCTGTCGATCCGGGTGGCGTTCACCCGTACGTCAAAGTCGAGTTTGCCACTTTGTTGCAATAAAACAAATGAAGGAAATATTTTCTGCCGTTATAATGCAAAATAAGTTATTTGCGCATTACAATTGTTATTTGCTTGTTTAAGCACACAAAATCGGACAAGTTAAGAACAAATTTACGTAATAATTTAACGAAACACTCACAGGGCACATGGGGGTCGGGGATTATTTTAATATATCACTTGGAGCACATAGCAGTGCGATTGACGTTAGGGTGAAACCCACACTACTACACAATATACCGGACTGATAATCGTCCAATCTGCACTGACATTATCCGCAAAGCAAGAGGCTGTGACTTCAATCAAATGCCAAATCTTTGTTCCACTTACCCACAAGTCTTAAAAACGAGTTATGACGATGTTACAATTGAAATTGCATTCATTATAAAATACTGAGGATGTACTTATAGATGCGGCAGTAAAGCGAAAATATTTTAGTAGTAAAACAACTGTTTAAGTCCAAGAGTTGTTGAAATGACAGTTTGCATAAAACCCTTGTTTTAATTTTGCCAAAAAACAAGACCAAGGGCAATCAACTCCATCAGCAAAATAAAATATGAAATAACTCCTCACAATTTTTATACTCAAACTGCAAAAAAAATGTCTTGTCTCACTTTCATTCTTTTTTATAACCAAATTTTATGGATATGGGTATCAGGAAGTAACGTTAATAACGTTATAAACACTCAACTTCATAATCTAACCAAGCGTTCCAGACGGCGCCAAATATTGCGCATCGCAACAGTTCGCAACGTAACCACCTTCACTTTCAGAACATCTTTATTTTTTACTTACAAGGTTTTTTTAAGTACTCCGTATTTTTAGCAGCCAGTATCAATTATTTTTCGTTTAACTCCGGTTTTTATTTATCGCAATTAACTTATAGTATATTTTGAAATGTTTCCTGCATTCGAATGATATTCATTAGATTACTGCTGATCAGAATACACGATGTCATTATATTTAGATATTTAACTACACTGCTTGTTCACCGTTGCTATAACCACCTTCCTACAAGTTTAGAAGAAAGTTTGAGTTGTCAATTTGATTTTCTACTCTCTTGTCATGAGCATATTAAAATGCATTTAATTATTGAATATTGTGTTTATATCAAGTGGCGACGAGGATAAATTACTAAAATGAACGCAGAACAGTTCAATAAATTTATGGAAGTTCACATGAACCAACAAAATCAAATTACGGACCTTCTAATCATGGTCGTACAGGCGCATATCAACGCCGCGCCGTCAACACAAACTACGCCAACAGCGTCGACATCGCACACGGAGGTAAACGAATTACACAAAAAAATCAACGATTTTGCTCACGAGAAATTTAACCCTTCAACGTCCACGGTCGAAAATTTCATCGAATACTTTGAGCAAAAATGCAGAATATATGGCACCGAGTATCAGAAAATCCAGAAAGACTTACTCATAACATGCTTAGCACCAGAAACATTTCATCAAGTAAAAATTGCATTCACAAATACACTAGAAGATCGAACTTACGAGGAACTCAAAGCAAAATTATTTAGTTTGTACCATAAAAAGACAACAAGATTTAAGGCCCTCGTTGAATTCTGGAATCGCATAAGAAAAGAAAATGAGTCTATGGAAACATACGCCAACAAATTGAAAGAACTAAGCAGAGACTGCGGATACGAAGGCGACCTCCTGGAGCGTCAATTACGTGATCGATTCGCGACTGGCCTAAACCATGAGGTACTAGAAATTGATCTTAAGCAAAAATGGCCAGATCTGCAAGAGCGAACAAGTGATGGTAAAGTAACAGAAATCACTTTTGACCAAATATTCGCTGTCGCATTGTCAAGAGAACTAGCAGAGAACGACCAAAATGGAAACAATGAACAGACCCAAATGACTGAGACATCAGTCCAACGTATCCAACAAAAAGAACGTTTTAAGAAGATAGACAACATTACAAGAAAACTAACAAGAAATCATTGCAAAAGATGCGGAAAGCAGGAGAAACACGACATACAATTTTGCCCAGCTAAAGATTACACTTGCACAGCATGCCAGATCAAGGGACATTTTGAAAGCTGCTGTCTAAAAACGGGAAGAGCTTACGTATCGTTTCAACAAAGAACGATGAAAAATCAAGTGCATAACATCATAAGAAACAAACACCAAAATTATAGACACAGATCCGTCCAAAGCGAAACATCAGAAGATAGTGAAGAAGACACCGTGTTTAAGATAAAAACGCACAATATAAGATGCAAAAGGATTGATACTATAATAAACGGAATACGATGCACGATGGATTGGGACCCTGGCTCCACTTACTCAATTATTAGCACATCATTTTGGAGGCAAATTGGCTCACCGGAATTGTCAAAAGGCCCAAAGCTACAAGCCTATGGCAATCACAAGCTTAAACCTAAAGGAGTTACTGAAGTAACAGTGGAGTTACAGGGGCAACAGAAGATTTTACCAGTCATCGTAATTAAAGACGCAAATCCAATGCTATTTGGATTGCAGTGGAGTGAGATGTTTGATATGACATTTCCTAGCCCTGTCTACTCTATAAAAAAACAATCAAAGTCATTACAACATATAATCAACAATAACAGTGAACTATTCGATGGCAAACTCGGAGAAGTGAAAGACTATGAAGTAAACATATACGTAAAACCAGGAACCGAACCGAAACATTTTCCAGCAAGGCCAATCAAATTCAGCATTCGAAAAAACGTGGAAATAGAATTGGACCGGCTCACAAAAGAAGGAATTATCGAACCAATCGATCCAAATGAAAACCCTGTTGAATGGGCAACACCAACAGTAAATATTATGAAACCTAACGGACAGATAAGAATATGCGGAGATTATCGCACCACACTTAATCCGGCTCTTATAAACCACACATACCCAGTTCCACATTTTGATCATATGAGACAACGCCTAGCCGGAGGAGACAAATATACCAAAATAGACTTGAAAGACGCATACTTACAATTCAAGATAGCTCCTGACTCAAAGAAATATTTAACAATATCAACACATAAAGGATATTTCAGATACAACCGAATGCCTTTCGGAATTACGACCGCACCATCCATTTTCCAACACTACCTTGAGAAGCTCTTAGACCACATTGCTAACATAGCCATTTATTTTGATGACATTGCAATAACGGGAAAAAACGACGAAGAACACCTCAAAACGTTATCAATAGTCCTACAGAAAATCAAGGAAGCTGGGTTGAAAATAAATCTCAAGAAGTGCTCATTCTTTCAAAAAGAAATTGAATATCTGGGACATACCATCTGCAAGGAAGGCGTAAAACCGACGAAAGCAAAGATCGAGGCCATCCTCAAAGCAACCCCACCACAAAATATCAAGGAGTTAAGATCATTTCTCGGACTCATAAACTTTTACGAAAGATTCATACCGCACCTCCACAGCATTTGTGCAGATCTACATACACTTACAGGCCAGAAGCAACAATGGAGATGGACTGAGCACGAAGAAACAATATTTGAACAAACGAAGAAATGCATAGTTAAATCACAACCATTAATAGCATATAATGAAAACGAACGTCTGTACTTAGCATGCGATGCTTCTGAAAAGGGTATAGGAGCCGTTATATTTCACAAACAATTGGACAGAGAACTACCAATTGCGTTCGCATCAAGGAAACTCAACCCAGCAGAAAGCAAATACTCCGTAATCGACAGAGAAGCGTTAGCAATACTTTTTGGTGTGACAAAATTTGATCAATATTTAAGGGGCTCAAAATTTACCTTGATTACGGACCACAAACCACTGATACATATACTCGGAACAAACAGAAACTTACCAAAGGTTGTTAACAACAGGCTAATCAGATGGGCACTAATAATCGGAAGCTACGACTATGACATTGTATATACAAAAGGCGAAAATAATGCACTTGCAGACCCTTTATCCAGAATGCCAAATCCAGATGAAAAACCGTCGATCGCCGAAAGCGTAACTCACAGAATTGTACATAACATACACAATAGCCAATTCGAAGACATAGCAATAAGCGAAGGTACTATCAAAGAACATACAAAGCAAGACGCTATATTAAAAAATGTTATGCACTGCATTGTTACAAATTGGAAAACTTACAAATACGACGACAAAACATTACAACCGTTTTTAAAAAAGAGAAATGAACTGTCCATTGAAAACGGAATCTTAATGCTACATGGAAGAATCATCATACCAGTCACGCTGAGAAAGGTAACACTTAAGTATCTCCACAGGGGACATCCCGGGATATCCGCTATGAGGGCACTCGTACGCTTTTATGTGTGGTGGCCGTCCATCGAAGAGGACATTGACAGTTACGTAAAAAATTGCAGAGCGTGCCAGGAAAACAGGCCAAACAAACCAGAACTACCTATATTCTCCTGGTCAATACCAGATAACGTCTGGCAGAGAATCCATGTTGATTTCGCGGGACCTTTCCTGGGAAAATATTGGTTAGTCCTTTGTGACGCACTATCAAAGTGGATAGAAATAAGACCAATGAACAGAATAACAACAGATAAACTATGTGACGAACTCAGCGACATATTCACAACGTTTGGATTACCTGAAATAATAGTGTCAGACAACGGCCCACAGTTCACATCAGAATCATTTAAGACCTATTGCAAAAGGAGAGGAATATCACACATCACTTCATCCCCGTACCATCCCCGCACAAACGGCCTCGCTGAACGTTTGGTTCGCACTTTCAAGTCCCGAATGTCCGAAGGAGAACAACACAGCAACACAACAGAACGCCTACGAGATTTTCTATTTACTTACAGAAACACACCGCATAACACTACAATGAAATCTCCAGCGTTCATGATGTTCGGACGACAGTTAACTTGTGTTTTAGATAACGCACGCCCAAGTACTAAGAAAATGCTACAGCATAGACACGTTCGAGCAAACATCTTGGCTGAAAACCAACAAACAGCAAAAGGGACAACTCACGCACCGGGAGATAAGGTCTATACCAAGACCAGAGAAGACCATATTTGGAAACCAGCAGTTGTAGCACAAAGAACTCATAGATATTCCTATGTCATACAAACACCGGAAGGTGTCTTTCGACGGAGACATGCCGATCACATACGGCCACGATTGGGAGAAGAGACACCCTCACGACATGAAGTCGCTACCACACCGTTTCATACACCCGCTGGAACCCCTCAAGTCCCCAACTCGTCGAGCACACCTGAAACATCAACACTAACGCCCATGCACTCGCCTGGTGCTCCGACTACGCGGAGTCCCCTAACAGTCGCTGCATCCCAAGCAGCTCTGCGACGTAGCACCAGAACTACAAGAGCTCCACGACGGCTCATAGAGGAGCTCTGATCTCCATGGATGGGGAGGAATGCTATAACCACCTTCCTACAAGTTTAGAAGAAAGTTTGAGTTGTCAATTTGATTTTCTACTCTCTTGTCATGAGCATATTAAAATGCATTTAATTATTGAATATTGTGTTTATATCAACCGTAGTCACGTAAGTAATGTGGTTTCATAAAGCCAATAATGTACATCTATTTACACAGCAGCCGGCACTGTTCTCGTGTTTTCCGGGAATAAAAGGATACCGGCAATGTTACCGGACCTCGCCGGAGCAGCTCTTCCGTGCCTTATACGAGGGGTGATCCAAAAGTAATGATAACTGAATACTTATTGAATCGGATTAAAATAAATAGGTATGCCGTTACTGGCCATAAAGACTCCTTAGTAAATAAAAAAATTAAAAATATGTATCTGTCAGAGAGTTGCAGCTGTTTTTTCACGAGCAGTCGGAACAATAACGCAAAAATGGAGAAAACTGAGGTGAGAGCGGTTATTAAATACTTCTGTTTGAAAAAAATGTGTACTAAAGATATATACGCTGAATTAATGGGCGAGTCCGCTCCACCGTATTCCACAGTGGCACGGTGGTCAAAGGAGTTTAACTTGGGAAGAACATCCACTCAAGATGAACATCGCGAAGGCCGTCCATCTGACGCCATTACTGGAGAAAATGTCGAAAAAAATCATGATCTCGTTTTAACATATAGAAGGATGACTATCAGGCATCTAGTTGAGCTCACCGGCATCTCGTATGGCAGCATTCAAAGAATCTTAACTGATGAACTAAACATGAAAAAAGTCTCCGCTCGTTGGGTGCCTATAATGTTAACGGCTGAACAAAAGAAAATACGATGTGAGATTTCGAAGTCTAATCTTGACAAATATCAAACTGATCCCGAAACATTTTTGCGTCGGTTTGTAACCATGGACGAGTCTTGGATCCACCATTTCGATCCTGAGACCAAACAGCAATCCATGACCTGGAAGCGAGCGTCTTCCCCTACACCGCTCCGCTGGTAAGATCATGGCTTCAGTGTTTTGGGATGCTGAGGGAGTCATAATGATCGAATACCTGGAAAAGGGAACCACTATTATGGGCTCCTACTACGCTGACCAAATACGCAGATTGAGAGAGGCAATCAAAGAAAAGCGGCGGGGTAAACTTCGAGCAGGCATCCTGTTTCACCAGGACAACGCACCGCCCCACAAGGCCGGCGTTGCTATGGCTGCCATCCGTGATTCAGGATTCGAATTGCTGGAACACCCCCCATATTCGCCAGACCTAGCCCCCAGCGACTTTTATTTCTTTCCACGGCTGAAGGAAGATCTTAGAGGCAACAAATTTTTAAATGATGGCGAGGTAATGGCCGCTGTGGAGGCATTTTTGGAGGGTCAAGAAAATGTTTTTTTTTTTTTTTTAAAGGAATTCGTGGTCTGGAGAAACGATGGTCTAAGTGTATAGACTTGGAAGAAGATTACGTAGAAAAATAAATTATTTTATTAAGCATTTTATGTGTCTTTCATACTGATTATCATTACTTTTGGATCACCTCGTATATATAAATATAATAATTCAAACAATATTTGAACACCATAATCATGTGACATTGTAGTCGTTGGCTTTAGGAATACCGTACAGAACCCATGCAGTGCCATATTTTATTACCAGCCCATGTAAGAGTACATGTAAATTTATAAAGTGCTTTTCGAAATTTTACATTACCTTTGCAAGTTATTTTATTACACACATTAGCGAGATAAGCTGAGAAAAAGGATCTTGAAATTAATTATTTATTTTCACCATGAAATTGATTTAATACTTTTTATTCATAACTTATTTCATTTAAAATGATGATGTTCATATGTAGAGATATAAAGGAGAGATGGAAAGAAAATAGGTATATAGAGGTGTTAAAAAAGCAAAACGAAACGGTACACAAAACTAAACCAATTTATCCATTAATTTTTCCATTTCCCACACAAACATGTTTTCCCTATCGATAGTGTTGACATGACAACCTTGACTTAGACGAGGCGGTAAAAGCTTCATAAATAACACGTGACGTAATAGATACTGGAGATGACGGAGTGCTGTAATCTGACATCTGCGGTTAGAATCGCTTTTGTTCCGTGCTTTGAATTCCTTGTGTCAAAATAACTTTCATGTCACATGACATACGTCAGTTTGCTTACGTTTAAAAATAAATGGTTAAAATAATTATTCATGCTATTATTGAATAAAACCATGTGGTTTTGTTCATGACGAATGTCATTTGCAGATGTGTTATCCTTCCTATTGTTACAGTAAGCAGTTTCCAGGAACTTCTACTTGTTGTCAAAATAAGTGTTGACTTCAAGCAAACAAGTCTCTATCCCTATTCACTTTCCCTATTAGCTGACAACAGCTAATGACATTGAGTAATCGAGGCAGGCAACTGTCTAAGCGGACAATGTCTGTTTGCATTGGAGGGAGCGAGAAGCACGACCGCGGCATGTGTGCGATATACGTAGAAAATCAGAAAAGTGAAGATTAAAAAAATCCCACATTGCATGAACTATATAAATCAGCAGATTTTTTGGTACGAGTATGACGGAATAGTGTCCTTAATTGTAGAAAACTGCGTTAAGAAAATAAACTTAAAGAACCGTTTAAATTGGATTAGAAGTCCTAACTTCGCGATTTTTTTTTCATCGAACCGATTCCGTGAAATACTTTTTTCTCAAAAATGCTATGTAATGTTGCCATAACATCGCTAAAAAGGATCCAGTAAGTAGGTCATACCGAAGGCTTATTGGAAGTGTCCAGTAAATAGCGAGATTTTGAATTTGGAATCAATAATTGTCCAGTAAGTACGTATGTAATTCCATTACGTATCATGTTATTTGAATTTCGAAGCACATTTTTACATCGCCACCAACCAATACAAAGGATTAGGTGCTGAGGTCGTATATAAATTTAAAATTGATAAAGGATAAAAATTAATTACCTTGAACGACATTTCACTTTAAATTTACATATTTATTAAAGTATACGTACTTTTCATTATATTCACTAAGAACAATAAAAAACTAAAATAGGTCAGCGCAATAGGCAGTACGTATAAAAAACACATGATCCAATATTTAAAAAAAAACCTATCGACAAGGTTTGTGCGCGGAACGTTTGCATGCTGCGTTTAATTCACAATTGTAGTTTGTAAAAAGGCGGAAACAGTTAAGATAATTGTTGACTTCGGAATACCTGTTTTATATTATAAAAAAAGAGGTCTGAGTTAAAGTTAAAATCATGAACATTAGTTCTACAATGTAAAAATTATGAAATTTTACCAATAAAAATGAGATTGGCAACAGTGCAAGTAACTCAGTGCAAATAACTAAACGCAGTCTTTATAAAAAAAAACGTAATGACAGTCGGCTAGGCGCTAGAGCTAAGGCGGGATTTTAAGTAAAACATATTTTGTTCGTGTTATTGAATAAAATGAGTTCAAGTGAGTCAGATTCCAATATGGACGGCACTCCTCCTCACTTAAAAGCAGAGGCGGAGTTAGCCAAAAATAATTTACTTCCACCTAAGTCAAAGGAGAGATACCTATTTAAAAAAATACGAAAAGTTCATTAAGTGGAAGGAAGACAATAAAGCTTATAATTGGTCAGAGAATGTGTTCCTGGCTTATTTTAACCATCTGCGCCAAATAATGCAGCCGTCAAGCTTATGGGCAGTATATTCCATGCTTCGTTGTGTAGTACTAGCAAGTGCCCAAATATGAATGTAACCTTCAATATTTCTTAAATATATTTTTGTCTTTTATTCGTGTTTCATTTTTGAGAAAAGCACTATACTTGCTTCGACCGTAAGAGCCATACTGGCCGCGTATGTAGCCGGACCTCGGCTGGCGCCTCGGTCCGTCAATATCATACTTGGCCAGTATGGCTTACTCACTGGTCTCTGCAGTAATGTACTATTACGAAATAGTTTACTTTTAAGTATATAGTGAATATTTTTCACTCGCCTTACTAAATCAAATAGATTTCGTTTAAATACTGTTTAAATAACGTCAATTTAGGTCTTGTCAGCGCCTTAAGTACGAAATTGAATGGCTACAACGATTGTAAATAATTATACCTAAGTACTATTCACGTCTTTTTCCTTGACGGAAGTCAGATCCTACGATGCCGGAATCCAGTCAGTAATAACTAGTTTACTATCGCTTCATGCCTATATTCAGTAGCTAACAGTTTTCAATTAAGGCGCCTGTAGCCGTCGATGACCTTGAGCGTTTTGAGCCCGATCCTCTCAATAATAACCGCGCCAAATACGCTAACGTAAATTACAACGATAGCAATGGTTAATTTCGCCCGCTGTCTTAAGTCTACCGTGGCCCAGCGGTCTAAATTCATCATGACGTACATGAGAGCGCAAGAGGGGCGCGGGTTCAAATCACCGCTTATAATAACTTTTTGTATATTTTTTTTATGAATTGAATACTTTTTTACTTAATTTACATGCTGAACATGGTACTAGTGATATTTAGATATTTTTAATGTTTTTTCGTATCAAAGAAGTCGTAGTTTAAGAATATGCAATGCATGTAGGCATTATGCGTATGTAGGGTAAAACCCCGATAAATGACTACATTCATAATAAAGTTCAAACAGCAGGAAAACTGGCCTGTCTGGAAAAAAAAATGTTCATGGTTTTATTAATTATAATCATGATTTTTTAATGTCAAATATTCTTGAATAAAGTCATTGTTAAAATCCGATCATTCTGTACAATCTAAATATATATTCTGTACATCTAAATATTAGGTCCTTACATATGAAATTGGCGTTTGGCGAACTGGCAACTTTGATTCAAAATATGTGGCGTTCGGCTAGGAATTCCAAATTCAAATTTATTTCAAATTTAAGACCATGTATTTCTGTGTTCGAATTACGAAATTTATTTGTTATCGCGTCATTTGTTTTTCTTTCACATCGTTCTGTTCACAATATGGAGAACTTAAAATATCGCTATATTTACGAATATGAGTTTCACCTCGGCACTAGTGCTGCAGAAACGGCTCGTAGGATTAACAATGCGTATGGGGAAGCTACTGCAAAAGAAAATACGGTACGTTATTGGTTCCAACGTTTCCGTTCTGGAAATTTTGACCTACAGAACAAGCCTCGTGGACGGCCGGAGACACAAGTTGATAACGAAGAATTAAAAGCAATTGTGGAAGCAGATCCATCGCAAACCACGTCAGAGTTAGCGGCAGGCTTCGGTGTGAGTGATAAAACCATTTTGATTCACTTGAAACAAATTGGAAAAGTGAAAAAACTTGAAAAATGGGTACCGCATGAATTGAGCGACGCAAACAAAGAAACACGCGTCGAGTGTTGCGTTTCACTTCTCAACCGGCACAATAATGAAGGCATTTTGAATCGTATCGTTACTTGTGATGAAAAATGGATCTTGTACGACAACCGTAAACGTTCTTCACAATGGTTGAACCCAGGTGAACCAGCCAAATTCTGCCCGAAACGAAAGTTGACTCAGAAAAAGGTACTGGTAAGTGTCTGGTGGACTAGTGCCGGTGTCATCCATTACAGTTTCTTAAGATCTGGGCAAACAATCACGGCTGATGTGTATTGTCAACAATTGCAAACGATGATGGAAAAGCTAGCCATTAAACAACCCAGACTGGTCAATCGATCTAGCCCACTGCTGCTTCAGGACAACGCTCGACCACATACGGCACGTTTGACGGCCGCAAAACTACGGGAGCTGCGACTGGAATGTCTTCGACACCCACCATACTCCCCGGACCTTGCTCCAACTGATTACCATTTTTTTCGGAATTTGGACAACTTCATGCAAGGAAAAAAATTCAATTCTCACGAGGCTGTCCAAACGGCCTTCAAAGATTTTATTGATTCTCGCTCACACACTTTTTTTAGTAAAGGAATCAATGAACTACCTTCGAGATGGCAAAAGTGCATAGATAGCCATGGTACATACTTTGACTAAATAAAAAAATAGTTTCATAAAAAAAAATCGTTTTCATTTCTGCCATATGAAACGCCAATTTCATATGTAAGGACCTAATATATAAAACTCAAAGGTGACTGACTGACTGACATAGTGATCTATCAACGCACAGCCCAAACCAC
Organism: Aethes cnicana; assembly: GCA_963971205.1. Taxonomy (NCBI): domain Eukaryota; kingdom Metazoa; phylum Arthropoda; class Insecta; order Lepidoptera; family Tortricidae; genus Aethes; species Aethes cnicana. The sequence continues at coordinate 9,001,470 of OZ020281.1, forward strand.
TGGACGGATCTGGCTGAAATTTGGCATGCAGGTAGATGTTATGACGTAGGCATCCGCTAAGAGAGGATTTCCCGAAATTCCCACGGGAACGGGAAAAAACGGGGTTTTTCATTTTAATATTTCTGCGCATACGAAGTTGTGGGGAAAAGCTAGTTATTATACTATATAATCCTGGAAGCCCCCCACCGAAAGGTCAATTGATCTCCCCGAAGGAGTCCCGATGGCGGGGGGTCGTCTATGGCGAGTTTCCATCTCTCCCCCCCGTGTCTATGGGAAAAATCTGACATTTCAAAAATCCAAGATGGCGGCCGAGTTGGGATGATTGAGTTTTTTGTCTTCCGCTCTATACCCGATATCGGTATCGTTTTCGGATAAGTTTGGCGCGTTCTTTGCGAGTACGTAGGGTGAAATTGGAAAAACAAGATGGCCGCCGAGATATTTGCGTTTGAAAATTTTCATTTTTCGAGGTGACTTTGCGGGGTCGCGGCATGGTGATTTTTTGAGTTTTGTTTCGATATTTTTTCTCTACGGGCTCGGCTATGTCCTCAATTTTGCCGTCGAGGATTGTTTTTTTTTTTTCAACAAGATGGCGGATTCGTGGCGGCCATTTTGTAAAATCAACGAAAATTGGCATTTTTCTAGGCGAATTTTTCTTACGTTGGCAACATTTGAGCGGGTCACTTTGTATAAGGCGATTGTGGAGCTCGGCTGCGAGTGTTGCCAGGTTGAGTTGTTTTTTTTTTCGGTCATACATTTATTTGGACTTTTCATTCAAAAATGTGAAAAGTAGAAGGAGAAATATTTTTGATTAAAAAATCGCATGAGAATATCGGCTGGCAATGTCGTAATGACATTTGACTATTTTCGTCGCTGGCAACTCGCAACAATGGCGCCCGGATTTTTTTTTTTGTTTTACGAAAATTTGATTGGAGCGCCCGAAGGAGCGGTGGGGGGTGAATGTCATGTATGAGGGATATTGTCGGTTTGCATCCGTGTCTATGGGAAAAATCTGACATGTCCAAAATTCAAGATGGCGGCCGAGCTGACTTGGCCAACTTTTTTTTTTATCAGGGCGCTTACCCAAGATTGGTGTCGTTTTCGGATAATTTTTGGGCGAGTGTTATGATAAAATTGGAAAAAGTTGAAAAAACAAGATGGCCGCCGAGATATTTGAAATTGAATTTTTGGAATTTTCGAGGTGTCTTTGCAGTGTCGTGATGTGATGGTTTTTGTCCTTTTGTGTGACTTTTTTTTTTGATCTGCCTGGATATATTCTCAATTTTGCCAATTGGGATTGTTTTTTTTTTTCAACAAAATGGCAGACCCCGTGGAGGCCTTAATGTAAAAAGCTCTGAAAATCGCGTTTTTCGAGTTGAAATACTACGAGGTTGGCAACATTTGAGCAGATTTCGTTGTTTTTGGCGGTTGTAGGGCTCAGTCGGGAGTGTTGCCAGGCTCAGTTTTTTTTTGCCTTGTCCATACATTTTTTTAGACTATCCATTCAAAAAGTTGAAAAGTAGAAGGAGAAACATTTTTGATGAAAAAATCACCCTGGACGATTTGTTGCGGTCGTCGTAATGACATTTGATCATTTTCATCAGAAAAAACTGGCAACACTGGCGCCAGGATTTTTTTTTTCACTTTTCTCACATTTCGTATAGCACAGCCAAATGTATTGGTGAGAGGTAATAATAATGTATGGAACAATTGCTTGATTCAGTATGGTGACTATTGGAAAAATATGAAGTTTGAAAAATTCAAAATGGCGCCCGAACTGCGATTATCAACTTTTTTTTTTGTTATCGCGCCTACCCAATATTCGTGTCGTTTTCGGTCAATTTCAGGACGACTGCTACGATAAATTTGAAAAAAGTTGGAAAAACAAGATGGCCGCCGAGATATTTGTGTTTGAAATTTTTCATTTTTCGAGGTGTCTTTGCCGGGTCGCAGCGCGGTGATTTTTTTGTTGTTTTTTCGATATTTTTTATCTATCGGCTCGGGTGTATCCTCAATTATGATGTCAAAGATTGTTTTTTTTTTTCGACAAGATGGCGGACCCCGTGGCTGACATTTAGTGAAATGTGCGAAAAAATGCATTTTTCGAGGTGAGATATTTTGAGGTTGGCAACATTTGAGCGGGTCACTTTGTTTTTGGCGGTTGTAGAACTTGATCTACAGTGTTGCAAGGTTTTGTTGATTTTTTCCTTGTCCATACATTTTTTTGAACTTTTCATTCAAAAATATGAAAAGTAGAAGGAGAAATATTTTTGATTAAAAAATGACTGAAAACGATTTATCGCAGTTGTAGTAATGACATTTGACTATTTTTGTCCGAATAAACTGGCAACACGGGCGTCAGGATTTTTTTTTCTATTTTCACACATTTCGAATAGCTCAGCCAAAAGTATTGGTAGGGGGTGATAATAATGTATGGTCAAATTGCTTGATTCAACATGGTCGTTATAGGAAAAATATTTAATGTTAGTGTTGCCATACATAAAAAATACATTTTCATACAAAGGTATTTATTGCAACGAATATTTAATTTTGAGTGGGTTGGCATCATTTGACGTCGTTGTAATGAAAGAGGCGTTTATAGGTATTAATAGTTTTCTTATTTTGTAAAAAAATAATTCAGTGTTGCCATGCAAAAAATAATAATTTTCATAGAAACGTATTTTTGGTACGTACATGGTCCGTTACATTCGCCCCCCTTTGCAGCTTCATATAGGGGGCCGCCTCAGCAGTGGCTCACGGAGTGACCTTGTATCGAACAATTTAAACACAGCTTTTACCTAATCCCACAATCAACCTACCACTGAAAGACGCAATTGTTCTCCATGAAGGGGTCGAAAAGGCGGAGAGTCGTCAATGGCGGGTTTTTTACTCTTCCCCTCGTGTCTATGGTCAAAATCTGACATTTCAAAAATCCAAGATGGCGGCCGAGTTGAGATGATTGTGTTTTTCGTTTTCCGCTCTATACCCGATATCGGTGTCGGTTTCGGATAACTTGAGCACGCTCTTTGCGATTACGTTGTGCAAAATTGAAAAAACAATATGGCCGCCGAGATATTTGCGTTTGAAAATTTTCATTTTTCGAGGTGTTTTAGCGGGGTCGCGGTATGGTGATTTTTTTGTTGTTTTTCGTTTTTTTTATCTATAGGCTCGGATATGTCCTCAATTTTGTCTTTCGGGTTTGATTTTTTTTTTCAACAAGATGGCGGACTTCTTGGCTGCCATTTTGTAAAATCAACGAAAATTTGCATTTTTCCAGGCGAATTTTTCTTCCGTTGGCAACATTTGAGCGGGTCACCTTGTATAAGGCGATTGTGGAGCTTGGCTGCAAGTGTTGCAAGGTTGAGTTTTTTTTTCGGTCATTAATTTTTTTCGACTTTTTATTCAAAAAAGTGAAAGTAGAAGGCGAAATATTTTTGGTCAAAAAATCACAAAAATGTCGGCTGGCAATGTCGTAATGACATTTGACTATTTTTGTCGATGGCAACTCGCAACAATGGCGCCCAGTTTTTTTTTTACGAAAAGTAAGATGAAAAGTAAGTGTCATGTATGAGGGATGTTGTCTGTTTGCATCCGTGTATATGGGCAAAATCTGACATGTCGAAAATTCAAGATGGCGGCCGAGCTCACATGGCCAACTTTTTTTTTTATTAGGGCGCCTACCCAAGGTTGGTATCGTTTTCGGATAATTTTAAGACAAGTGTTTTGCATAAATTGGAATAAAATGGAAAAACAAGATGGCCGCCGAGATATTTGAATTTGAATTTTTAGAATTTTCGAGGTGACTTTGCAGGGTCGTGTTGTGATGGTTTTTGTCCTTTACTTTGACTTTTTTTTTCATCTCCTTGGATATTTTCTCAATTTTGCCATTTGGGATTGTTTTTTTTTTCAAAAAAATGGTGGACCCCGTGGCGCCCTTATTGTAAAAAGCTCTAAAAATCGCGTTTTTCGAGTTGAAATACTACGAGGTTGGCAACATTTGAGCAGATTGCTTTGTTTTTGGCAGTTGTAGGACTCAGTCAAGAGCCATTGCCACATTTAGTTTTTTTTTGACTTGTCCATACATTTATTTGGGCTTTTGATTCAAAAAGTTGAAAAGTAGAAGGAGAAACATTTTTGATGAAAAAATTACACTGAATAATTTGTTGCGGTCGTTGTAATGACATTTGACCATTTTCGTCAGAATAAACTGGCAAAACTGGCGCAAGGATTTTTTTTCCACATTTCTCACATTTCTTATAGCACAGCCAAATGTATTGGTGAGAGGTAATAATAATGTATGGAAGAATTGCTTGATTCAGTATGGTGACTATAAGAAAAATATGAAGTTTGAAAAATTCAAAATGGCGCCCGAACTGCGATTATCAACTTTTTTTTGTTATTGCACTTATCTAATATTGGTGTTGTTTTCGGTCAATTTTAAAACGACTGCTACGATGAAATTAAAAAAAGTTGGAAAAACAAGATGGCCGCCGAGATATTTGCGTTTGAATTTTTTTCATTTTTCGAGGTGTCTGCGGAGTCGCATCGCTGTGATTTTTGTTTTGTTTTTTCGATATTTTTTGTCTATAGGCTTGGGTATATCCTCCATTTTGTTGTCAAGGATTGTTTTTTTTTTTCGACAAGATGGCGGACCCCATGGCTGACATTTAGTGAAATGTGCGAAAAATTGCATTATTCGAGGTGAGATATTTTTAGGTTGGCAACATTTTAGCGGATCACTTTATTTTTGGCGGTTGTAGGACTTGATCTGCAGTGTCATGTTTGGTTGATTTTTTCTTTGTCCATACATTTTTTTGGACTTTTCATTCAAAAATATGAAAGGTAGAAGGAGAAACATTTTTGATAAAAAAATTAGTCAAAACGATTTTTCGCAGTTGTAGTAATGACATTTGACTATTTTTGTCTGAATAAACTGGCAACACGCGCGACACGATTTTTTGTTCTATTTTCACACATTTCGAATAGCTCAGCCAAAAGTATTAGTAAGGGGGTGATAATAATGTATGGTGAAATGGCTTGATACAATATGTTGGTTATAGGAAAAATATTTATTGTTAGTGTTGCCATGCATAAAAAATACATTTTCATACAAGGGTATCGAATATTTAATTTCAGCCCGTTGGCATCATTTGACGTCATTTTAATGCATGAGGCGTTTGCGGGTACTAATGTTTTTTTTATTTGGTAAAAAAATATTTCAGTGTTGCCACACAAAAAGTAATAATTTTCATACAAACGTAATTTTGTCTTAATACATGGTATGTTACATTCACCCCCATTGGATTTTCTTACCTTGTATCGAACAATTAAAACACAACTTACCTAATCCACAATCAACCTACCACTGAATGACGCAATTGTTCTCCATGAAGGGGTCGAGATGGCGAAGAATCGTCTATGGCGAGTTTTTTTCTCTCCCCCTCTGTGTCTATGAGAAAAATCTGACATTTCAAAAATCCAAGATGGCGGCCGAGTTGGGATGATTGAGTTTTTCGTTTTCCGCTCTATACCCGATATCGGTATTGTTTTCGGATAACTTTGGAACGCTCTTTGCGATTACGTTGTGTAAATTTGGAAAAACAAGATGGCCGCCGAGATATTTGCGTTTGAAATTTTTCATTTTTCGAGGTGTCTGCGGTTTCGCGGCGTGGTGATTTTTTGTTGTTTTTCGTTTTTTTTTCTATGGGCTCAATTTTGTTGTTTTTTTTTTCGGTCATACTTTTTTTTCGGCTTTTCATTCAAAAATGTGAGAAGTAGAAGGAGAAATATTTTTGAGAAAAAAGTCACATGAGAATGTCGGCTGGCAATGTCGTAATGACATTTGACTATTTTTGTCGATGGCAACTCGCGACAATGGCGCCCAGATATATTTTTTTTTTACGAAAAGTCGAATAAAGCGCCCGAAGGAGCGGTGGGGTGTGAATGTCATGTATGAGGGATGTTGTCGGTTTGCATCCGTGTCTATGGGAAAAATCTGACATGTCAAAAATTCTAGATGGCGGCCGAGCTGAAATGGCCAACTTTTTTTTATCAGGGCGCTTACCCAAGATTGGTGTCCTGTTCGGATAATTTTAGGACGAGTGTAATGATTAAATTGGAAAAAGTTGGAAAAATAAATGGCCGCCGAGATATTTGAAATTGAATTTTTGGAATTTTCGAGGTGTCTACAGAGTCGTGTTGTGATGGTTTTTGTCCTTTTCTTTCACTTGTTTTTCAATCTGCTGATATATTCTCAATTTTGCCATTTGGGATTGTTTTTTTTTTCACCAACATTTTTTGTACTTTTCATTCAAAAAAATCACCCTGGACGATTTGTTGCGGTCGTCGTAATGACATTTGACCATTTTCGTCAGAAAAAACTGGCAATACTGGCGCCAGGTTTTTTTTTTCACTTTTTTCATATTTCGTATAGCACAGCCAAATGTATTGGTGAGAGGTAACAATAATGTATGGAAGAATTGCTTGATTCAGTATGATGACTATAGGAAAAATATGAAGATTGAAAAAATCAAAATGGCGCCCGAACTGCGATGGAACTTAATAAAGTAGCATGTTTCTTTCCCCGGGACTCGATTATGCGCGCCACTAATTTTTAACTCGTATTGAAAAACTACTGGTCGTAATCAGCATCGCAAACGATTGGCAACATACTTTCCGCGTCCAACTCTAAAACTGCTGTAATTTCATAGAAACTCTTAACCCCCATTTTACTCTACTTAAGAGGAAATTTCCAAAAGTTTATTAGTACCCACTTTGGTTTAAGAGAAACGTTTCTGGCAAATTTCATGTTTCTAAGCTAAGGTAGCGGTTTAGAAGTTTCATACAAACTGTCAACTCCCTTTAACTCTTTAAGGGAGAATTTCAAAAACAAACCATGGCCAGAAAAATATCCCAACCGCTGCTAGAAAGTGCAGGTAGGTTAAATAGTTATTGTTGCACTGTAATTTCTCAAATTCGAACCGCTGCCAGAAAAATGCAGGTAGGTTAGGCTAGATTTTAACCATGTCATGATTGTCTAAATAACCAGCTCGATCATAAATAAACAAAAAATAATTCTGAAAATCAAATGTGATGCATACATTGTGTGCAGTGGAATACAGAGGTTCCTCATTTCTGGAAATCAGTTAAAAATCTAACTGCCGCCGGAAAGGTAAAAGTGGGTTAAGTTTGAACTGCGATTTTGCAAAACCGAACCGATACGCATTCCCGCGGGGTCTAAGCGTACTTCCGGGATAAACACTGACCCCGTGTACGCCGAACTTAATAAAGTAGCCTGTTTCCTTCCTCTGGACTCAATTATGCGCGCCACTAATTTTTAACTCGTATTGAAAAATCTATTGGTCGTAATCAGCATCGCAAACGATTGGCAATATACTTTCCGCGTCCAACTCTAAAACTGCTGTAATTTCATAGAAACTTTCAACCCCCATTTTAATCCACTTAAGAGGAAAATTCCAAAACTCCTTTCTTAGTGCCCACTTTGGTCTAAGAGAAACGTTTCTGGCAAACTTCATGTTTCTTAGCTAAGGTAGCGGTTTAGAAGTTTCATGAAAACGTTCAACCCCCTTGAATTTTTACCCCAAAGGGAAAATTGTAAGGGAAAACTTCCAAAAAATATTTCTTAGTGTCCATTTACGACATAAGAGAAAGCTTTCTGCCAATATTTATGATTCTAGGCCTAGCGGTTTAGAAGTTTCATACAAACTTTCAACTCCCTTTAACCCTTTAAGGGGGAATTTCAAAAACAAACCACAGCTAGAAAGAAATTCCAACCTCTGCTAGAAAGTGCAGGTAATGGTTGCACTGTAATCCCTCAAATCCGAACCGCTGCCAGAAAAATGCAGGTAGGTATGTTAGGCTGGATTTAGACCATGTCATAATTGTCTAAAGAACCAGCTCGATCATAAATAAATAAAAAATAATTTTGAAAATCAAATGTGGTGCAGTAAACATACATAAAAAACATACATGTGTGCAGTGGAATACAGAGCTTCCTCATTTCTGGAAGTCGGTTAAAAATCTAACTGCCACCGGAAAGGTAAAAGTGGGTTAAGGTTGAACTGCGATCTCGCAATACCGAACCGATACCAAAAATAGGGTGAGATTTGAACTGCGACCTCAAAAAACGGAACTGCTGTCAAAAAATGCAGGTAGGTTAGGTTATCCTTGAAGTGCGACCTCGCAAAATCTAACAGCTGCAAGGAAAGTACAGGTAGGTTAGGTTAGGTTTGAACTGCGGCCTCATAAAACCAAATCGCTGCCTGAAAAGTACAGGTAGGGTTTTTTAAGTCTGAATTGTGACCCCTCAATACCGGACCGTTGCCAGAAAAGTCCAGGCAGAGGTTAGGCTGGGTGCCCCTTTGAACCCATATTTCTTTGGCATAATGTCAAAACGCATAATGAATAACGCATTAAATTTTAACGCATAGCCTTCATGTGGCATAATTGTCATTTGGCATAACAGTACTATGGCATAATCTTTTAACGCATCATGTCATAACGCATATTTTTTTATGGATAAAGTTGTAACGCATAATGTTGTAAACCATAAAAAAATATGCGTAATGTTTTCATAATTATGATTTAGCCTAATTTTGGGTGGGATATTGGTAGTATTTAAAGTTTATGCGTTTAGAGATTATGCGTTAAAACTTTATGCGTTTTGAAATCATGCGTAGAATTTTCATATGTTTTGAGATTATGCGTTTTGATTTATGCGTTCCACTAGGGAACTGGTTAGGTGAGGTTTGAACTGCGAACTCACAAAACCAAACCAAAGCCAGAAAAAATCCAAACCGCTGCTAGAAAGTGCAGGTAAGTTATGTTAGGGTTGCACTGTAATCCCTCAAATTTGAACCGCTGCCCGAAAAATGTAGGTAGGTTAGGTTAGATTTGAACCGCGTCCCCATAAAACAGACTACCAAAAGTGCAAGTTAGTAGGGTGAGACTTGAACTGCGACCTCGCAAAATGTAACAGCTGCCAGAAAAGTAAAAGTAGGTTAGGTTAGGTTTGAACCGTGACATCGAAAATCCGAACTGCTGCTAGAAAATGAAGATAGGTTATGTAAGGGTTGAAAAGATCTTACAAATCCGAACCACTGCCAGAAAAGGTACTCTTGGTTAGGTTAGGTTTGAACTGTGACCTCACAAAACTGATCCATGTAGCTTAGATAAAAAAAAAATTTGCGAACTCACAAACCCGAACCGCTACCACAAAAAAGCCTTTTGGCATTTTTTTTACCGTCGGTATAAATCTAACTGCTGTCCGAAAAAGTGCAGATAGTTTAGATTAGGTTTGAACTACGACCTCGCAAAATCCAACAGCTGCCAGAAAAGTACAGGTAGGTTAGGTTAAGTTTGAACCATGACATTGAAAACTGCTGCTATACTTACGATACCACTTACCATCAGGTAAAAATACTTAAAGTGCAATTAGGCCAGGTTAGCGTTGAACTTTGATCTCACAAATTCGAAATGCTGCCAGAATAGTCGAGATGGTTTAGGTTCGGTTTGACCTCATAAAACCAAATCGCTGAGACCCCACAAAACCGAACCGCTGTCAGAAAAATCCAGGCAGGCAGGTTAGGTTAGGTTTTAACTGTGACTTCACAAAAACCAGCCACAGCCATAAAATCTAACAGCTGCTAGAAAGTGCAAATAAGTTAGGTTTGGCTCGAACTGCGACCTCGCAAAATCTAACAGCTGCCTGAATAGGTGCTGAAAGGGTTAGGTTAGATTTGAACCGTAACATGGAGAATCCAAACTAGGTTTGAACAAATCAAAACCGATGTCATAAAAGTGGAGATAGGTTAGGTTAGGTTTGAATTGCGACCTCGCAAAATCGAACCGCTTCCTGAAAAGTGCAGGTATGTCAGTTTTGAACTGCGACCTCTCAAAACAAAGCGATAGGCAGAAAAAAACGAACCTCTGCTATTATAAAGTGCAAGTAGGTAACATTTTAATTAATTGCGATCTTACAAACCCGAACCGCTACCATAAAAAAGTGTTTTGGCAAAATCTTAGCGTCGGTATTACGCGAGCTGCTCGCAGCTCGCGCACCCACTCGGCACCTAGTCTAAATATATAAAACTCAAAGGTGACTGACTGACTGACATAGTGATCTATCAACGCACAGCCCAAACCACTGGACGGATCTGGCTGAAATTTGGCATGCAGGTAGATGTTATGACGTAGGCATCCGCTAAGAAAGGATTTCCCGAAATTCCCACGGGATCGGGAAGAAACGGGATCTTTCATTTTAATATTTCTGCGCATACGAAGTTGCGGGGAAAAGCTAGTATATATAAAACTCAAAGGTGACTGACTGACTGACTGACATAGTGATTTATCAACGCACAGCCCAAACCACTGGCCGGATCGGGCTGAAATTTGGCATGCAGGTTCCTTAGGGAACGTATGGGAGCGCTAAGAGAGGATTTCCCGAAATTCCCACGGGAACGGGAAAAAACGGGATCTTTCATTTTAATATTTCTGCGCATACGAAGTTGCGGGGAATAGTACAATATTGCAGAGGCCGCCAAGTAGCGCATTGCCGGACGATTCTATTAGTACGAGTCCGGCAATCGCAATTGCGGCCGAGGTATATATAATGCTTTTCTCAAACAGCGAGGAAATACGTAAGGTCAGGGGGGGCAAGTAGGATGGGGTAAGTGCGCCTAACATAAATATATCGAAACCTATAAATATTACTCAACTAGTAGTTGGCTGTTTACAAGGCATAGGGCCGAATTAAATTTAGGCGCACTCACCCCAAATCAGTATTTACTACTTCCATGATCGTGGATGATTTGGCCATGGAAGTTGTACTTATTACCTCCATGGATTTGTCAGTTTCGGGGTAAGTGCGCCTAACATAAATATATCGAAACCTATAAATATTACTCAACTAGTAGTTGGCTGTTTACAAGGCATAGGGGCGAAATAAATTTAGGCGCACTTACCCCACATCAGTATTTACTACTTCCATGATCGTGGATGATTTGGCCATGGAAGTTGTACTCATTACCTCCATGGATTTGTCAGTTTCTCTACAGAGGTGTCTCAAATAGCAAGCGAATTAAAAAAAACACACACACGACAATAATGTTTTTGCTGGCCAAGGCCGGCAATGGACAGCCTGGCGTCTTCTTTTTTTGAAAGTAACACGAACATTACCGAGCATGTTTGAGAAAATGCTAGTTACTATAAAAACATCAATTCAGATTCCTTTTCTAAGTTGGTGGACGCGAATTGGTCCATAGGTGGACGCAATCTGGATTAAGTGGACGCAAACTGGGTGAAGCCGTGGTGGCCTAGTGGTTTGACCTGCCGCCTCTCATGCAGAGGGTCGCGGGTTCAAATCCGGCTCGCACCTCTGAAATTATTTATGTGCGAAATTCAATTTGAATTTACCACTGAGCTTTTCGGTGAAGGAAAACATCGTAAGGAAACCTGCACGCATCTGCGAAGTAATTCAAGGATGTGTGTGAAGTCCCCAATCCGCACTGGGCCCGCGTGGGGACTATAGCCCAACCCTCTCGTGATGAGAGGAGGCCTGTGCCCAGCAGTGGGCCGTAAATAGGCTGTTGTAGTAAACTGGGTAAATCGCCTAATTTGCCTATTTGTGTCGTTTTTTTGAAAACTACCAGATGTTTCGACCAAAACTATAAGTTATATTGAAAAGGACTATATAATCAATACATTACATCCCTTTTATAATCAAAATTTCAATTAGAACATTTTTATTTTCACCTTCAAACTTGCCAACTCCAGTAAGTGGACGCAAACAGGCGAAGCGACCCTACTTTTCAGCGACTTTCTTGAGGTAATAAGCGGTTCGCCCTTGTCGCTTTCGTATCAACTTTATAGAGCAGTGTGATCTTCTCCCCTTTTTATTACCCATTTTAACACTAGGTAACAATAACAATATTAATACAAGAACACTATTACGGAGTAACAAAACAAACTTAACAAATAAGTATCTATAACAACAATAAAATGCAAATCCTCGAGACAAATCACTCCACTCGACTTACTCTCTCGCTAGTTACTCACTCGCTATTCACTCATTTCCGAGTGCCGGCCGGCAGGCCGACCATGCTGTGCGTCCTCTGATCGAGTTCGGGATACCTACCTAGCTGGCAACAGCGCGCGCGACCGCGAGGTAAACAACACGAGTGCCGAAACTCGCAACGTCGCCTTGTTCTCAACCACAACTTTCTGTTTAATGCAATGAAGTTATAGAAAAATAACACTACTTCAAATCCAATATAAAAGTCAAATTTATGAAACGAACTTTTATCCTTCTTTCTTTAGTAAACATGATAGTTTAGATATTTTTTAATCAATAAATAAAAATATTTAAAAATATAAAAAACGCCGCATAATTCAACAAAACGCCTACCATAACAAGCGCAGCAAATGTGTGTTGTGATACTTGTGATTATACACTAAGGAACACATAGGTTTTTCGTCTAAAAGCTATTTATCATATAAGTTAGAAGGTAAAGCCCTAGATAAAATTCTGAAAAGTACTTGCAAAAAATTTGGCAACGTAGATTTTTTCCTAAGCGGAAATAAATGGTTACATATAGGAGGATTTAGGATCTCTTAAATGACATCCATAGTACAAATCATTACATATAAGACGATATAAAATACCAGAAACACTAATTGACTATATTTGTGTTCCATATTCGTAAACTTTGCAGATGACAACTTGTTACAATTATAGAAAAATGGTTACAAAAACACCTCGAATTTGCATTTTTGCCTCACTACTCACCTTAATTCAGTAAGACCTGTTTACAGCTTCATAAAAACTTTTACTATTCAGTAATTAACTACGTCGTAAAGGCGGCATGAACTGATGTTAGGAAATCGTAAGATGCTATAGAAAATAGAACAGTAGAAAAAATCAGTAAAGAAAATACAAAATACAAATGTATTTGTTGTATTTTATAGTGTTATGATAACTATTTCTTAATATATAAATAGGTCCTGTATGTTAAATGCCAAGTATAAAGTGTATTCGCACTAAATGTCACATTTTATTCTCAGCTTTCGCACAAGAATACAAATAACTCAAGTATTCAAGTATAGCCGTGCCGTGGTGAAGTGAAGCCGTGATGGCCTAGTGGTTTGACCTACCGCCTCTCATGCAGAGGGTCGCGGGTTCAAATCCGGCTCGCACCTCTGAAATTATTTATGTGCGTAATTCAATTTGAATTTACCATTGAGCTTTTCGGTGAAGGAAAACATCGTGACGAAACCTGCACGCATCTGCGATGTAATTCAAGGATGTGTGTGAAGTCCCCAATCCGCACTGGGCCCGCGTGGGAACTATAGCCCAACCCTCTCGTGATGAGAGGAGGCCTGTGCCCAGCAGTGGGCCGTAAATAGGCTGTTGTAGTAGTAGTAGTAGTAGTAGTTCAAGTATAGAATTAGTTTATTTAAATTCTGCTTAGTCGTGTGTCTGTTGAGACTATTTTCCTCTGACACACGAACCGAGGTCCTGGAAAAAAATATAAGTTGTAACGGTACAATCTTAAGAACATATCAATTAAAGTAGTTTATTATTGTTTTTTATATAAATTCCCTACTTTAAATTGCCATGCCTATCAAGGTGCAAATGTATGTTAGTGCTTATGATCCTGTAACTATGACATGTGTAAAGCAATAAACTATATGAGTATGAGTAACATTCTTCATATCACAAATTCTTCTATCAACCATTTCCTAGAACAAAAATATTTTCTACTCATCTCATAGGCACAGTCAACCGTATGAGGTCTCCATAATTTGTCGCCACTATTTGTATGTCATTTAAGTGTAAAGGTGATAAAGAATTTGTTTGCTGAACTATTCAAACGGAGAAATTCACCAACACGCTAAATAATGGTACACATCGCAACTGTATTTAGTACGTAAGGTAAAGAATTGAAGTGACACCGATGGTGACTGAACAATCCACTGAAATTCTGCTTTAAATATCACGAAAAGGTTATGATTCTCATATAAAATTAGATTATTGATCTCTAAGATAAATCTACTAGTTTTTTTCACTGAATTTTCTCTATATTTATAACGGTCATCAGGAAAACCCATAACTGTTTTAAATCGGTTACTTTTTAAAAACACTTTTTCTCTGATTGCCTAAATCGTCTTCTTCGCGTTTAAGGATAAAGTAAGAAGGTAAATCGTGGTTTGTTTTAAAAATGATCAGTACACGAAGTTCTCAGCCCACTTTCTTATTCGTGACCGGAATTATTGGGCCGCTAATCGTGCGAGCATCGAATCTAGGACTTCGACTATGGCGTGTCCAAAACATCTTCCTGTGCTTGTATTGTTTAAATAATAGACCTGCAAAAACAATGGCTGATTGAACTTTAATTCATAGGTTGCGTTGTATGTGATTACTTTGAATTGCAGATACTTACTCTAGTGAGACACGCGAGACTTCAAAATAACAACCAGAGTGACTTGGTGCGTCAAGACCCTGTGAAGGCGTTGAATACCTACTTAATGCCTGATCACAGGTCGGACACAGCCTATAAAAGCACGATTTCGAACACAATTCGAATGAAGTGTCAATGTTTGCGTGCGAGGACGTCTTTGCGCGTGCGAAGGGCGTACACTTGTGCTCCACTGTGGCCACTTGTGGCCAGTGATCCACTCTCCATCTCCGGATGAAACAAGTGACGGTAAGGGCGAATTGGGCGCGAGTTGCGCGCCGGTTAGATTCAGGCGGTTGATTCCGTGGCCATTCTGTATGTAGTAGGTACTATTAAAAATTCTGTGGCCTGATGTGAACGCTATTGAAGAACATAATACGACGAATCTCTCAACTTCCCAAGATTATAAAGAAGAGAAGTGAGGAGGAGTAAGGGCCTTATCACACTTGCGATTTGCGAGCGAGTTGAAAGCGTTTTTCAATACAAAACTCGTACGCGGCGAACTCGCGGCGTGCTCGCCTCCATACAAAACTCGCTCGGAAATCGCAAATGTGATAACGCTCTTAGAATGCATAGAGAGATGCAAGTTTCGTGTTCTTAACACGGTTTATGAAAATTTAGCAATATGTATAAACTTTCTTGTACCACAGTGCCCTATATTTTCGTCATATTATTATACCTACTAGCACGGTTTAAATATTTTTGGAGCCATTTTATTTGCACGACACATTACCATTATTTTGCCAACAATGCACAAAACGTTAAGATGATCATTACACAATCTCAAGCCAGGATCACGCACTGAAAGTGGACGATCATTTGCATACTAACCAGATAAACGAAAGCTTGCAATTAATTACTTAACAGTTAATTAATTTCCAAACAACATTACTTAAACCGATTTCTCATTACACTTTTATTTGTGAATAATATTGCCAATATAATTTGTATTCATGCCCACAGGAATGAGATCGGTTGTTTTAGATTCCCTCTGTTTCGACAGTATCCATTTACTATCATCATCGTCTCTTCTCATTTATTACCATCGTGTTGATGAAGCATTTGCTATTTCCCCCATTTTATGAGGATAAATTCGGCTATTGTAGCCTAGTTACATGAATTAAAGTATTCTTTATTGAGTGAGTAATAAATCGTATTAGTTTATTTATACTCTAGCAGCGCGATCCCGTAAGTTGTGGCATATTTGATTCTACGAAATAACCCTTAATAGAGACAGGAAGGAAGTAAGAAACGAATGAATTATTATTAAGTATATCCAATGGTGGCAAGCAAATATTATCTTGAATCGGTAATTTACATCACTTTTTATTATCGATACGTATTATTTTTATATGACACGGATTGCATCTGATAATGTATTTTAATTGCCGAGGAGGTAGTTTGTTCCTTGCCCTGAAAACATTTTTGAATAATAGTACATTACAGACCTAGGGTGGTGAATTCGTAAATGTCCCAGTTTCTGTGGCCCGAACCGAAGGTGAGGGCCATATATATGCGATCTGGGGCTGTACGAATACCGCCCGTGGTTAGTCAAAAGTTTTACGTCTTGCCTTGGCCAAGAAGTGAGATTTTCTCTCCGCGTAGCGGGCAGAAAATCCCACTTTACGGCCAAGGGTCATGTAAAACCCTTTACACGTCAGAGATATCTGGAATATCAATCTTGTTCCACAAAACGTAACTGAAAGTAGGTATTCTATAAAAATAGACCTTTATGTAGGTTGTCATGTCATGTTTCCTAAACGTTCTATTAAGTATAGCATATTACAACATTCCGATGACCTATTTTTTTATAGATGTCTCAGACTTTTTTAAATATTGATTGCTCTTCTTGCATTAAACATTAAACGCTTTACTTACAAAGAAAGTAGCGCTTATTTAATAGGTACATCCATACTTTAATATTATAAATGAGAAAGTAAATCTGTCGGTCTGTCTGTTACCTCTTCACGCTGCAACCGATAGTTGGAGTCCTGGGAAAGGACATAGGCTACTTTTTATACCGGAAAGACGCATAGTTCCCGCGGGAACGCGATAACCGAATTCCACGTGGGCGAAGTCGCGGGCAGAAGCTAGTACAATATATATCATCATCATCATCATCACCAGAATATTTGCAGTGTGAATATACTATATATAATGCCGTACATATAGCATCACACATTTTCCAAACTACCGAGTTCTATTCTTATCATTCACCTTTTTCGTTACTTTTTCGATACCAAAAGTAGCGGCAACGTTTTATATCTAATGTTTTTTGTATTGGGTCAACGACATTTGTATTGTTGAGGTATTGACAAAAAGCCTTTCTAAGAACGTCTCTCTATTTATCGTGAACGTGACCAGTGCTTCATTTTGTGTAGAATTCTGACTCTTTACGATGACTACAAATCGCCGTCATCTTGAATTTAATACCCTATTCTTTAGCTTAGAGAAAATACGGCTTTTATTTGGTACTTAATACTTCGTAGTAGATTGTCCTATCTTTTATGATTATGTATCTTTGCAAGTCTTTCAAGTCCATTCTAAGTAAGCTCTAGAGACGTACCTATTGTACTTTAAGTACTCAAATGTCTAGATTGTAAATCCACACCCTCTTCTAAGTATGTTGTTATATACATTTGTCTGAATGTCGCGTCTAGGTACTTGTATTTCTCAGTTCGTGAGCTAGGATAGTAGGCCTAGGTTTCCGTCCTAGTACTAAAAGGTCGAGAGATCAGCTAGCCGGAAAGCGGTGGTAATAGACGGATTAGTATTTAAATAAGGATCGCTTGTCTCTACTCTATCCAGACTTATAGCTGCATAATTTTAATCCATATACTACTACTACTACAGCCTATGTGCGTCCCACTGCTGGGCACAGGCCTCCTCTCATCACGAGAGGGTTTGGGCTATAGTCCCCACGCGGGCCCAGTGCGGATTGGGGACTTCACACACATCTTTGAATTAATTCGCAGATGCGTGCAGGTTTCCTCACGATGTTTTCCTTCACCGAAAAGCACAGTGGTTAATTCAAATTGAATTTCGCACATAAGTAAACTTAGAGGTGCGAACCGGAATCGAACCCGCGACCCTCTGTACGAGAGGCGGTAGGTCGAACCACTAGGCCACCACGGCTTCGTGGTAATCCATATAACCACAATAAAACTCAAGATCACCACTTGTAACATCCAACATTGTTTACAGCACAATGCAAGCCTGAAATAAATAATACAAGTTACTCGTTGAATAGCTTGATAATTAACTTCAGTTGCACAAACGCGCGACCCACGTGGGTTTAATAACTGCCCGGGCAATCATTTTCCAGTGCATCTGTTACGTCCATTCTTAATTGCAAACACGTAATGGCTGGTGCGAATGAAATCGAGCTATACGATCGAATGAGCCAAATAGTGTTTAGTGCGTTCAGCTTGAATTGAGGAGGGCTGTTTCGATCGATATACTGTATTATTGAGGGGTGTAAGTCTAAACTCATGATGTTTTTTTTTCAATAGAGGGAGAAACTGAATGACGGAAACTTAGCTCATTGAACTCAGTTTGTAGTTTATTCATATTTTCAACTAAGTATATTTTTTTTGCAAAAGTTGCATAAGAGAGGAATCGTAAGGGATGCCACGAGCATTTTGTAACTTCGTTATCAATACAACGTTTCACACAATACTTCTTGTACCACTAGGTTAGGTATCATCATCATCATTTCAGCCGAAAGACGTCCACTGCTAGACATAGGCCTCCCCAAAGCTATACTTAAATAAAATGCAAAATATCAATGTCAAACGCAAATTAAGCAAAAATTCGCGCGGGAAACCTAAAAAAAACATGGCTATCTTTGTTTGACGACTATTTTGCAAGTGATGAAAATAAACGTTTTTTTCTTTAGAATGATTAACTTATATTATGTTAAATCGATGTATAGTTGGGAAATAACAGAGAGTAGTACAAATAAGATGGTAATAATGACAATGTTTACACACCTAAGTAGACATGTTTTAATAGTGATCTTTGGTTAACCGATGGCATGAGTGAAGAGGGTCAGTTGGTAATGACCTGTACTGAACTATACTGAAGGTCACCGGTTGGGATCTAAGCCCCGGGCAAACTTCGTTTTATGGGCACATTGGCATTCTGCATCATAAATGTGCTGATTTAGTTCAAAAATTACAATCCATACTAATCGTATAAATGCTAAACTCTGTCTATCTGTTACCTTTTTCATTTCAACCCCTGGACCGATGCAGAACAAGTTTGGCATGGACATAGTTGGAGTTCAGAGAAAGGACATAGTCTACATTTTTATCCCGGAAGCGGGAACGCGATAACCGAATTCCACGCGGGTGAAATTGTGGGCAGAAGCCGTTTACTATAAATAGTAGGTAGTACATAATTGGTAGTACATTATCGCACTCATACTTTATACTTTTATGATATTTTTATTTTCATCTGACGGAATTGCAAAGGTGCCGAATTTACAACTTGCGCCTGTAGATAGTTAATGTAGGTGAAGTTTTAAAAAAAAGCTCACCGAGACATTAAACAGCTTTATCTCTTTATCAATGTGTAATAGTTAACGTTACCCACTTGTTAAACAGTGTAACGTAACATGGTGTATTCATAGTAGATAACCCTTTTCCGAATCTTATCTCTAATATTATGTCAACAAACTTGATACTAAAACCGTTGTCATGATAAATATAAAAATAAATTAAATACCTAATCATTAAACTCTCGCTAGTTAAGTATTATTTAATGAACTTAATGAATGAAATTGAAACTTAAATAAGTTGGATATTGAATGGCTGGTGGATATCTATATTTAAAATGTTCTAACCTTGTCTAAATTCAATTGGCATTGACTGAAAGAAGATTACATAATTTCTCTATTTTATTGGGGTTTTTGTTTTTAGGGTTCCGAAGTCCACAAGGAACCCTTATAGTTTCGCCATGTCCGTCCGTCCGTCCGTCCGTCTGTTCGCACTATTGCTCAGAGATGCTTAGTTCTAGAAAGCTGTAATTTGGCATGAATATACATATTAGTTACGCTGATAAAGTGGTACAATAAAATTTTTAAATATATTTTTTATAGGGTACCTCCCCTACTCGTAAAGTGGGGATGTAATTTTTTTTCTTGCGTACCCCATGGTGTGGCATATCGTTGAATAGGCCTTGAAAAATATTGTAGGTTTGTCGAAACCATTTCTCGATTAAGTGATGCGTTTGTGAAATATTAAGCTTTAAAGTGCTATTTTTTGTTAGAGTCGAGTGTCCCCCCCACTGCCAGCTAAATGGTGGTATTTGGATGGCTGAAGAAAATCACGGTTGTGGCATATATAACGTAGTTGAAAGGAAAACTATCACAGCTAAGTAGGCTGTACAAATTTACGAATCATAGGAGACTTATGAAATTATTAAAAAAAACTATGATTTTTCTCGAGCGGCAGGGGCGTCGGGCGGCCACGTCATACCATAACTGCTAGCTCGCAACCAAATCGCAATAAACCATTAAATAGTTATTGCATAAAGAACTCTTCCGAGGAATAACCCGCGTAGATCCCGTTCCCGTGGGAATTTCTGTCTTTTCTTAGTATTTCCTACAATATCCTGAATGCCAAATTTCAGCTTTCTACGACCAGTAAATTTGGTTGTGTGCTGTCTGTCAGTCACTCAATCAATCAGTCAGTTTTCTATATATTGATATGTACCTGAGTGCTTGCAAAAGTTTCTTTTACGTCAGCAAGTAGGTCATTCAATTATCTGATTTGGCCGTAACTAACTAACCTGTCAGCCTGTCTTTCAAGTAAACAATATTATACTTATCTTAAACGAGCTAATCGTCTATATTTATTTACACAGTATCTCAGACACTGCTGTAACGATTTGGATGGATTATGCAATGATACAGGGGTTTATGGGGGGTGGTTAATCGATCTAGCTAGTTTTTATGTCTGGGAAAGTTCATTTTTAGCTATTTCCCCCCGAGCAAAGCTAGATCTCCCTACTAAAACTTGGTTCCTGAAATTCTTGCACTACCTACACCAATCACTCAACATTTCTAGATTGCACATCAAAAAATCAAGCAGGAGACGTTTTTCTTGTAGCACGGTGCCTACAGTAAATAAGATAAATGCTTATGTTTTTGACGACTGTAAAAATCGTTTATCATCAATTATATATTTTTTTCTTTTATACGCTCAATATACGCTTAACAAATTTTATGAGATACGATAATATTGTGTGATGTGTGTGACGAAGAATAGTTTATATTACAGAATTTGAAATTTAACACAAACGAAGTTGCCGGTGGAAGCTTATAGGCACTAATAATCCATACTAATATTATAAATGTGGAAGTGTGTTTGTTTGTTTGTCCTTCCTTCACGTCGCAACGAGTGGACCGATTTGGATGAAATTTGGTATGGAGATAGTTTGAGACCCGGGACATAGGATACTTTTATCCCGATATTTCCACGTGAACGGGTTTTTCCACGGGTCAAACCAATTTTTCAATGCTTCTATAACTATAACTGTCTATATGAATAGTATCATCGGGTACGCAAATTCTAAGTCTACGCGGGACGAAGTTCACGGGCATCGGCTAGTCTGATTATAAATTGGTAATTTGTTATTGAGGTTCTTATACCTCGACAATCACTTGACAGTCCCTTACGTATTGTTTGTCGTGATCGTGATGCCATGTAATTAATTCAACGGTCATTGTGTGACCATTAGCAGTAGGAGCACGTGTTGAGTTGTCCAATGTTGTGATGATTGATTTACGAATCATTACAACTATATACAGACACATTTGGGCATAGACGGTTACGCGGTAGAGATACCAATATACAGCTCGAAGACGGTAAACACCCAATAGCGTAGCTGAGAGCGTTATAGGATCACTTGCGGACAGCCGTCTGTCACCGCCATTTTTTTCCAAAATCACTAGACCGATTTAGTTACTTTTATACATTGCAATAAGCTTGTGAACTTGAATGATAGAGCTGTAAAACACGACGAGTTTTTGAACAGTCGTAATAAATTTAAACCATTAGACTTCCTACTGAAATATCTTAAAATAAAAGTAGACAAAACCTTAATAAAAAGGCTTTTCTAGACTCAAATTCACTTCAAAAAAATCACTTAAAAAGATGAGAGACAACATTAAAGTAACTATTATGGTCACATGCTCTTGAAACTCGTCTTAAATGAGTTCTACATTCGGCAACATTCCTAGGTAAGCGCAAGGTAAATACCAAAAGAATATAACATAATACCTATAGTATTAGCTACAACGTGCCCTAAGCCACGTTAATATTACTCATGCCTAAAACATGATTTACAAACCTTGCCCCAGAAAAACCACTTTCCAAGTAGGTAGTAATTTCTCACAATTACGGAACTACACACTTGTACTAGTAATAAAAACCCTATAGCTTATTTTAAATTTGCCTTTTCTTGTCCTGTTTTTTTTTTCTTACGACTCAGCTACTAAGTCGAATTGGACGAAATTTCGTGTGGATGTAGAAAGGTCGAGGTCTTCTTTGTTCACGTAATTTCTTATATTGAAAGCGAGCGGAGTCGCGGGCATATTTCTAGTTAATATGTAATATTGTTTTATACTACACTTACTCGGAAAGTCAATTCAAACTAACTTATTAATTGGGGAGAAAGTTGCTCATTAATCCTCCTTCAAAATCTGGTTAATAATGTTGTATGCAAATCCATTATTACACACTTTACCCATGTAGTAATATTGTATGAAAATCCATTATTCCACAGTTATGTTTTTTTTTTAAATTCCAAAACGAGCCATGGATGCATGTAAGTTAATACTTTTTTTTATTTGACACTGCCGACTTTACACAAGCTATATAGACGTTCTAAACGAATGTACCTACATCAAAAAAGTTTTTCGGAAAAAAAAACTCGAAAATGCGATAACAATATCGTTAAATGGTTTGAAGAAACATATGCATTGATTAATTATACTAAATATGATTTTATATTTCGGGTTGCACGCAAGAAATTTTGTAATGATCTGTGTCGTCACTGGCTGTAAAGACGCGGCGCGCCCAAATTAAAAAAAAAAAGGTTGGCGCGGTTTTCACTTTAAAAAAAAGAATATCGCGCGCCTTTCGTTTCATTGTCATAACTTTGAATTTGCTTTTGTGTTTGAAATGTCTTCAACAAATGAGGAAAGTAGCGATGGTAGTATTATTGGAACGCCACCTGAAATATTAATTCATGCTCAACAAGCAATTAACAATAAATACATGAAGCAGTATGAAGAATTTATGCAGTGGAAGACTGAAAAGCAAGCTTCTTCTTTGTCGGAAAATGTTCTTCTAGCCTATTTTAGTGAAAAGTCTTCAAAATATAAGCCTAGCAGCCTGTGGGCTATATATTCAATGCTGAGAAGTACATTTATTCACGAACAGCTCAGGATAGGGTTCTTCTTCAAGCAAAACTCCTGGATCCTTTTAAACTTGTATAATGAAGTAAAAAGTACAATTTTATTTGTATGTATGACGCGATTAGCCGTGGGCGCGGTCGGTGGCAGAGTGTCGTATGGAGGGGGGCGCAGGCCTACGGTGCGCCGAGGCAGCCCCGCACGTCGCACGCCCGGGGTCCAAAGGTTGCCGCGTTAACAGTTGTTTTTTTTTTTCCTCGTAAGAGTAGTATAAAGTATTATATATCCCTCGAGGGTAAGTATTGATTACTCAACTCGTGTTGTTTAAGGCCCTCCGCTTCGCGTCGGGCCTCAAATGGCCACTCGTTGAGTAATCAATGCCTTACTCCTCTTGGTGAATAAATAACTATTATACTACACCTACTCGGAAAGTCAATTCAAACTAACCCATTAATTGGGGAGAAAGTTGCTCATTAATCCTCCTTCAAAATCTGGTTAATAATGTTGTATGCAAATCCATT
Organism: Aethes cnicana; assembly: GCA_963971205.1. Classification (NCBI taxonomy): domain Eukaryota; kingdom Metazoa; phylum Arthropoda; class Insecta; order Lepidoptera; family Tortricidae; genus Aethes; species Aethes cnicana. The sequence continues at coordinate 9,024,884 of OZ020281.1, forward strand.
ATTACACACTTTACCCATGTAGTAATATTGTATGAAAATCCATTATTCCACAGTTATGTTTTTTTTTTTTATTCCAAAACGAGCCATGGATGCGTGTAAGTTAATACTTTTTTTTATTTGACACTGCCGACTTTACACAAGCTATATAGACGTTCTAAACGAATGTACCTACATCAAAAAAGTTTTTCGGAAAAAAACTCGAAAATGCGATAACGTTATCGTTAAATGGTTTGAAGAAACATATGCATTGATTAATTATACTAAATATGATTTAATATTTCGGGTTGCACGCAAGAAATTTTGTAATGATCTGTCTCGTCACTGGCTGTAAAGACGCGGCGCGCCCAAATTAAAAAAAAAAGTCAGGCGCGGTTTTCACTTTAAAAAAAAGAATATCGCGCGCCTTTCGTTTCATTGTAATAACTTTGAATTTGCTTTTGTGTTTGAAATGTCTTCAACAAATGAGGAAAGTAGCGATGGTAGTATTATTGGAACGCCACCTGAAATATTAAATCATGCTCAACAAGCAATTAACAATCTTCTACCGGAAAAATAAAAAAATAAATACATGAAGCAGTATGAAGAATTTATGCAGTGGAAGACTGAAAAGCAAGCTTCTTCTTTGTCGGAAAATGTTCTTCTAGCCTATTTTAGTGAAAAGTCTTCAAAATATAAGCCTAGCAGCCTGTGGGCTATATATTCAATGCTGAGAAGTACATTGTTATCCAGAGATAATATTGATATAAAGAAATACTCAAAATTAGCAGCATTTCTGAAAAAGAAGTCTAGCGGGTTTCGCAGTAAGAAATCCAAAGTGCTAACGGCAGATGAAATCAATTCTTTTTTGCAAAACGCTCCAGATGATACTTATTTATCCTATATATAGGTATATCTAAATTTTTGTACGAGATTTTGTTATTTTTTTTTCCTCATAAGAGTAGTATAAAGTATTATATATCCCTCGAGGGTAAGTATTGATTACTCAACTCGTGTTGTTTAAGGCCCTCCGCTTCGCGTCGGGCCTCAAATGGCCACTCGTTGAGTAATCAATGCCTTACTCCTCTTGGTGAATAAATAACTATTACGTGTGCGTAACAGGTCGTAATACTGACAGCAGCATCCGATAGATGATAATAAACTCAGTAGGTCGTAACTACTCTATTACTGACCTTTTCTGAAATATTTTCCCTGAATCAGATTTTTTTTCTTCATTACCAAGGTCTCGACTCGAATTCCTAAATATATTACTTGTATATATATATTCGTATTCGTATATTCATATAGTTTAGTTTATGTATTTTATAATTTACTATAGTATTATGTAGTGTATGTAATATAATATAAATAAGTATATTTAGTTTCTCCTTTATTTTTCTGTACATACTTATTTGTCTACTCGTGAACATGTTTCCTCTCCACTACTCAAAGGTTAGCTGGAAAAAAATCCTTGAAGGGATAAGCTCGCCTTTGTACATGTGTCTCTTCTCTGTATTGATAATTGTATTTGTGTGTTTTATTCTGTACAATAAAGTGCTACTTACTTACTTACTAACCTACTTACTTACTTGACTTACTCATCCATGAACATTATCCGGGGTCTCTCTTTAAGAGTCTATTGCTTTGCCCTCTGTCCGCTTTTCAACTAGGTATTTTGAGAGCAGTTACGATAAGGAATCCTGTGTGTGCGATTATTGGGTCAGAGGTACCATCGGACGGGGAAATTTCCCCCAGTCTTATTATTTATTTACAAAATTAATCCAACATGTTACTCAATAAAGCGAATAAAGACTACGTTTAAACAGAAGAAGATAGTGTAACAGATACGCTTGTATCATCGAGTGAAACAGAGCGGAACAAACAAAAAGAAACCATGTTACGCAACGAACAAGGTTTGAATCAATTAACTCATTCCGCTAAATCTCGGAAAAACTTAACTGTGACAAACACTTCCGAATTTAGTAAAGCGTTATGCAAATTATTTGTTTGTTATTGTCCTTACTTAAACAGTTTAGATTGGATTTTAATTAGATGTACGTAACGTCTAAATTTCTTTGCGGTTGAATGTTGAAACTTTAAAACAATGATGACTTTTAGTACGTAAGATATTATTATTACGTCTAGATAAAGCTAACACAGTTAACATATTTCTTTATTGTTTCAGGTATGAATTTAGTTTGGAAGTGGCTCAAAGGAAAATTATAATTGCGAAAATAGCAATTACACATGGTTTTGCAAAGTGCTCCGACCACTTGCACTTTAAACAATGCTGAGGTAAATAAACACCAATAAGAACCAAGTGAATCGAAGCACACTTTCTTGTTCGATCATGAGCCATCAATTAATCGACTCAGTCAGACTCGAAAGTGCAATAATGGAAAGGAAAGTGTGGAAAATGTGGTAGCCATGATTAACCCCTGCGAACTTTGATTTCACACTTTGTCATGTCATGACTCATGACCGTTTGGTGGTGGTAGTAACAAAATGTAATGAACCTGAAAGATCTCGAAAAATATTACGATTAAGAGGGTTTACTCCCAAAGCTAGCAACGTCGCAAATAGCTGTCAAATATTTCGTTGTTTTCATTAATTTATGAATATTACTGAATGAAAATATGAATTATCGCTCTATGGTTGAATAAAACATTAAGTATGTATTGTAACAATTATCCTAGGACCATGAAATTTTTAGGTTCATGGAAGTAGTATCTTTTGAAAACTTACCATCGCATTTTTCATGCATTTTAAAGTATTCTTATCATTTGAATGCCTAACCAACAAATATAAAACGAGACGCGTCATTCAACCATAGAATGATAACTTCTTTTTTAATTCAGTAATATTGAGAAATTAATAAAAACAGCGAAACATTTGACAGCTATCTGCGACGTTGCCAGCTTTCGGGATAAACCCTCTTAATTTACCAAGTTTTTAAGAAATTCAATGATGGAAAACCAATTTCAATAATAATTAATAGAAAGTTAAATACTTACATACTAAGAGTGACTTGATTATTGTAGGTACAATTGTGACAACACACTTTTCGATGATGTTCCTGTACAAGACCTACGTTTTCACGTTTTATAAAGAGTATCTAACTGATTTGATGACTCGGTGAAATAGACAATGTTGCAATATGCTAAGTATAGGGTCTAAAAAGAGATTTTCAATGAATAAGTTGCAAAGAAGTTCAATTGATTAATTTCACTTTTCAACACAATACCTGTGTATTTTCATGCTCATTTGCCCCATTATTTTTCTATAGCTGACGACAGTAGCTTGTTGGTTTATAAAAAACAATCAAATAATTTGTCAAACGAAACTACTCTAATGTATAAGTACCTATTGTTTCGTCATGAACTAGTAATGTGATAAGGCTTGTCTAGGCTGATTTTAAATTCTAGTGTTTCTGGGAAATCGTTTAACTAAATTAGCATAATGTACAATCAAGGACATTAACATGTATACAGTTTTGCACCCTGCTCTGTTATCTTAAGATCCAAAACCGTATACATATTATTGCCGTTGACTGTACGTGTAGGCGTCGCGATTGTCACGGCCTCGAACTTTAAAGCTGTTTTGCTGGAGCTGCTTAAACTATTAGCTGTCTACATTGTACTTCCAGTTTTAGAATCAAGTTTGATTTATCTGTGTATCTGTCTTTGGAGTTTGATACTCCAAAATGTCAGCTCTGTCAGGTCAGATGACTCAATTGTAATACAATTTAATTATATACTCTTCCGTTACGCACTGACTGATGACAATTTAACGCACTGCCACATTTGGCATGTAATGTAAGCTCCTCGAGGAGCATTAAAGGGTTAAGACAGGGTTTCTCGAAATGCCTACATGGGATTCACTCGGGAATTTACAAAAATATTTATGCGCGGACAAAATCTGGTTATGTATAAAGCTTTAGGTCCTTGGCTGAAAAGTAAGTAATTAAGTTACCTAGACCAAAACAATTCCCAATAAGATACGATCTGACTAGGTGATAAATTAATCCTCGTGATCTGGCTTTTATTATAATATTTTTCACACGTCTAGAATGTTGCCATGGCATACATTTTCAATAGGCAAATGTGCTCAGCGCAAAAATACAGGCAACAATGAAAAACATTGCAATTACATTGCGCTCTCGAGTCCGACCCGGCTGTCTGTCAAAAAAAAGTGTTAGTATTTTGAAACATCAACTTTGTGATGTAAATTGTCTGACGCATATTAATTTTCGTATTAAAGAATCACGACTTTGATTCAGACAGGCAGTCAAGTTCGTTTAAATTTTCAACATATTATCTCAAGATATGTTTAGTTATGATTATACTACGTTCATGACGTAGTATAATCATTTATGAATCATGCATGATCTTGTAAGTACTTTCGCTTGGTAACGTTTCGACCATACAAACATCCTTCTGCTACATTTTCAAGCATGTTAATGCTCAGAATGCCTCAGATTCAAAATAATTAATTCAGAACTAGCTTCTATAAGTGTGGATAGTGGAAATACAAGAGTAACAGTCTAACAGTTTCACCGACTGCCTGCAATGGTCAGGGATCCACATCTCGGTCCAAAATTTATTTGAAATTGATTACTGACCTTTCCAATAAACACAAATAACTCAAGGAAAACTGAACGCTTTCATGAAGCATTCCAATGTGCGTCAGTTCCCGGGGTCACGTGGGAGGGCCAAGCCAAGACCCTCTTGTTAAGAGAGAACCCATGAGTCCAGCTGTGGGACAGTTGTGGTGGTTGTAGCGGATATTGTATATTATATGTTATTATTGGTGGTTTTGTAGGGCCATTATGTGTGTCACCTCGACCATGGCTGATCTATTGTGACGGCCCTTTTGAGTTTTGTTGCAGTTCACCTGAAATGCTCGTTGAGTCCAGGAATTTCCAGATTCTTTGAGAATTGTATTATTATACTATTAAATCAGCAATGTTTGTATATATATATATAAATATGTATATTTGTAATAGCGTTCGCGAAAACGGCTCTAACGTTTTCGACGAAATTTGGAATATTGCTTACGGGGGTGAGAAATCGATTTAACTAGGTCTCATATCTGGGAAATTTTGTTTTTAGCTGTTTTCACCCGAGCAAAGCTCGGTCACCCAGGTGCTATTATATGTATAAGTCAATAAATATTACATCACCCTTGGCCATAAAGTGGGATTTTCTGCCCGCTACGCGGAGAGAAAATCTCACTTCTTGGCCAAGGCAAGACGTAAAACTTTTGACAAACCACGGGTGGTAATTCGTAAAGCCCCAGATCGCATATTTATCGAAGCCTGCGATCTGGGATATTTACGAATTCACCACCCTAGGTCTGTAATGTACTATTAACAAGCCTGGATCTATAACGAGAGTGGCTCCAATGAAACGTGAAAGGCGTAGTGAATGAATGCAATGTCGTTAGTGAAAATATAGCAAATCTATGGGAAAGGGGCCAGAGCAGGGACAACAAAAAGCACTTTACTATTGTTCTATTGCAGAATGGCATTCAGCCGTGTGACATTGATGTTGGTGAAATAGGCTCATTGTTTATGCTCGTAAACTGTTTTTAAATTGATATTAAAACGTTATTACTGATTACTATCTCAAGGTGCATTACCTATTACAGTTGCGTTTTCAGATTATACTCGGTCTTGTTCCCAAATTCGATCAACAGATTCGTTATTTCATTCATAGATTTAATACCATAAATTCTAATTACAATTGACGTATTTGTTGCTAATTTAGATCGAATCAATTATACTCGTATTGATTCGATTATTATGCAAATGATTGAGAAATCAAGTCGAATCGATCTGCAATTATTTAACAAAATTGTAGGATCTTGCGAAAATGAGAACATCCATTTGATACGATCTTCGTTTTTGTCAAAATTTCTGACATAAGAGCACCTGCAATGATTCGATACCGTGGATCGTATTGGAATTGAGTTTTTTGAATTTGTTCATTACAAATAAATTTCAGAAATTCAATGAATGACCAAGTCATTTTAAACTGAATTTGGTACTAAACAAACAAAATTTGGATGGAATCTAAGTAAAGCGATACCGCGATAAGCATAACACCTGATAAATTAATTCTCATTCAAATTAAGCCTTTTGATAAACAAAAATTTGCATTTTCCGAACCGGTCGATACTAAGAACTTGATTAATTAAGTCCAAAACGATGCCAAAGTTATGTAGATTAACCGGGTGTATTGTGTAACTTGATGGATGGATACGCAATTTGGTTGAAAGTGATCTAGTTTTCAATTAAATTGAAAGTATTTCATGTTACTGGAAATACTTTCATTACAAGTGCGAATAAAATACAAATACAATTTTTATTCCGTTAAGGGGGTAAGACAGCCGGTGAAATTACCAGCATAGTCATTCAATCTAAGTCCTCGGGTTCGAAAACCTATGATTTCTTAATATGTCCATCGGGCCGCAAGGATCATTTACCGTCGTGGCCATTTGCCAACTAATGCCATAAAAATATTCCTGAACTGATAATAAATGTGTCACAGTAAATGTTCCTTTATTATCAAAAATAAAGAACTAGTTGTGCCCCGCGACTTGGTCTGGAATACAAAAATTGCCTATAACTTTTCTTTCCGATATCCGATATTTTAATCAAACATTGTAGCTCTGCATGATCAGTGCCGGATTAAGACTACTTGATGCTCTAAGCAATCCACGGCTGAGTGCCCACCCAATCTCAACGCAAAGTAAATTTGTTTTGGTGCTATTTTTGCCATTTTTGGTGCCCCCCAAGACGTGATGCCCTAAGCAATGGCTTAATTTGCTTATGGGCGAATTCGGCACTGTGTATGATGCTCTATTTAACATTGAAAACCTCACTCAAATTGGTTCAGTAGTTCTCTAACAAACAGATAGACAGACAGATAAAAAGACAGACGGAAAGAAATAGAAAATCTGCCCTTTTATTATTGTACTAGTTGAGTCCCGCGACTTCGTCTGCGTGGAATATAATTGCCGATAACTTTTCTTTCCGATAGCTTATATGTAGCTCCGAATGATGCTCTATCTACCTTTGAAAACTGATTTCAAATCGGTTCAGTAGATTCGGATATTAACTCTAACAAACAGACCGACAGACAGACAGAAAGAAAGAAAGAGACAGATGGATAGATTTACTCTTACCGGTATTGTTACTTCTACGATTAACCACGGTTTCATCTATGCCTCTTTCTTAATCGAGCTCTTTATTTGGTTAAGTTACTTTGAATGTATTCAAGCATCACGTGATATGATTCGATGTGGTTTAACACATAGAAAGCTATCATGGAACTATAAGTGCTACAAGCAGTGAAATCGTGGAGGACATGCGCTTACGCTTTCTAAATAACGCTAATGCCCAAAGTTTACACGCACTTTACACGATTACGATTATATTTTTTTTAATTAAAATTAATTTAGAAAGCTTTCATTGAGACCATAAATTATAAAGGCGTGCTTGCTCCAAGCCTCTGTCCAACCTTTGTTAGCATCTAACTGGGGTGTAGGTAGTTGTTTTAACATATTAGCCCCACTTGCATCAAGCCGCTAAGAGGTTAGCGGCTTGATGCCGAGGGGGTTAACCACTTAACTCAGATTTATTTGTATGAATTTGACGTGAGTTAGAGGCTAACCCGAAGCTTAGCGGGCGTTAGCTTGGCTTGGTGCAAGAGACCTAAGCGATCTTACTCAATAAATATGAAATAGCTAGTTTTTTTACATCTTGGAGTAAGCAAACGAGCTCTCAGGGTAACATTGATAAGTGGGGACAGGGTAGTAAATTGTCTCTGTGACCCACGGATGATTGAAATTGTAAAGATGGAATGCCTATAGCCTAATAATTTCAACGGCCCTTTCACTCCCAAACTCGAACACTACAATGTTGCTTGGCGGTAGAATATCGGGCATGACTGTGGTAACGACCCGGACAGACCCTCTATAAGGTCATTCTTCTTCTTCGTCAGCGCATTCTCGCCCACCGTAGGGCGTACGCCTCTCCAGATTTTCTCCAAGGTTCTACTACCAGGATTAAGGAAGTCAGTTTAGCTGTCGAAAAATATCATCGTCATAAATATTACATATTGCAGCATATAAAAGGGTTGTATAACGAGTATTACTCGTACGTGGAAGAGTGACCTGGCCCCTCTATTCAATTACCCTTCTCTCGAAGCAAATGTTCAATTTGGTCAAAGCAGACTTCTCTCAGTTTATTTTTTCTTGTTTCTGGTTATAATGTGATTTTTGACAAAGTAAAAAAGCCCACGGGATACAAACTTTCGATATGCCCGTGTCACTCTCACGATCAAGACAAATCTAACGACACCCTCACTAGCTAAAATCCGTCAAGCCTTTTAGGCTACAGAACGTGCCAAAGAAATATACATACATACACACGCTCGACAAACATAACCCTCTTTCTGGCACAGATAAACACAAGAAACACAATTCACATTTGGAAGCATTTCTAAGTACAGTGAAATGCTACGAAAAGCTCAGATTCGGCTCATAGTAGGCAGTCCACTTGTCACTTCGTGTAGGAATGTAACTTTTTTTTGGATCTTTGATGGAGGTTTTTATTTTTTCATGTAGGTATATGGAGGGTCAATGGGGCTCGAGAGTTTTCTAATGGCTTGATCACCTTTAGGGCTCCATAAAAGGCCCATACAGCTCACAAGAGAAAGATCGTAACTTAGTCCTGTAATAAAAATTTATGAAACACGTAGTTCGAGTATTATGGATTATATATTTTCATTTTTATTGGTGCTTTCTTTTCCTCTTAATAAAATGAAAATTTCAGTAGGTACGCACACAAACTTCAAACAAAAGATAGATACTTATATCATATGAGATACCTATTTATCATCACCCTTGTTCTATTATGCGACTACGAGTATCATCTGTATATTTATACAATTGTTCCACAATGAGATGAAGTCAAAGTAACATCGTAATTTTCGCTCAGATCATTGGGAACTTTGTAATGTTACTAGTGTATCTCATCATCATCATCATCATCATTTCAGCCGATAGACGTCCACTGCTGGACATAGGCCTCTACTATAGGAAATCTACACTAAACAGCTCGTATGATCAATAAACAAGTTACGGTAATGTGACTACTGTGAACACAAAAAGAGTTTGTAATTTCACACGACTTCAACAACTGAAGCTCGTTGCACACGGTGTGCACCACGCGGAAAACTGCGATGCTTTTGGAATTTTTCACTTGTGCTCTATTTTTTACACTTAATCTGCCTGCGCATTTCTGACACACGCTAAATCAACACAATTTTACTCTTTGTAACCGACTTCAAAAAAAAGGACTTTAAAAGCTTAGTCCAGATAATTTTTAATTTTCGTATTATTAGGTAATTAATTGCTTTTTTGGCCATAATTTGCTTTTCCGAGTAGGAATAGACAGGATAGGGACTGGATAAGGGTAGGAGTGGGGTACATTTCAGTGGGTTGGCTTTGGTTGAAATTAAATTTAAGTTATCGTTTTGGTTTTGTGTTTATTTTTATTATTTATTTCATACTTTTTAGGGCACTCTAAACATTATTTAGGTATTTGTGTTGAAAGAAATACTTACTGTTGTATCGTATCCAGCATAATATTTGTATCTTTGGCAGGCGAAATATTAAAGACTTCTGCAGTTACCTGCCTGCATGTTCTCATTGCGTAATGCCGAAATCGCTTCAAAATTAGAGCGCGGTATTTGAGAAGCACGCACATAATCCGCAGATAATTACAATTTAAGCGTGCGTCAAATTTCCAAACGTGATTGGGGAATCATTTAAACCAAAGAGATTCAATAATGTGACAGTTATGCGACTCCCAATTAAAATACACCGGTAGGTGATTAAAATAATAGGTATCGTCATCATCGGTAATATATTACATGAAAAATTATAACAACTAAACAATAAAATAATTAACTTTATCAGCTACACCTCCACAACCACCACCACAACATCCTATTTAACTCCCACTGCTGAGCATAAGCCTCCTTTCATCACGGCTTAGGCTATAGTCCCCAGTCCCTCGCGGGTCCAGTACGGATTGAGGGTATACCTTAGGTAAACTAGGTACAGTACAAACGTTTAATGACTCTGAATTAATGAAAATCGATTTTAATTTTTATTCTACAATTTTCCAATCTTCAGCATTCTCCTCTGTAACAAATAATGAACGTAGCTTGATATTTTTATAAAGTGACGGTTATAAGTGATTTATCCTAACACTAAGGAAAACCCGCGAACCGGGAGACGAGCTGTCGGTAGGCCTCCAACAAGATGGAGCGACGACCTCGTGAAGGTCGCGGGAAACCGGTGGAAGCAAGTAGCACAGGACCGGTCTGAGTGGCGAGCCTTGGGGGAGGGCTGTGTCCAGCAGTGGACGTCTTTCGGCTGAAATGATGATGATGATGATGATGACTAAGGAAAAGCTCGCACACCGGTAACACACTGCACGAGTAAAGTGGTGCGTTCGGTGTGGCAACGGCATTGTTGTCGGACAATGGCGGTTTCACCACTAATCTAACAATCTAGTTTCACATCACTAGCGGTTTCCAGCCAGCATCAAGGCACCAGTTATCTAGAATTTTATGAGACATTCAAGTCTAGTCCTTAACCTGTTTTGCACGTTCAAAAACGACGTTTGCGTAGGAGAAGGCTGAATATGCCACAATGGAATAATATTGTTGTTGTAGAGACTTTTACGTATCGCTGTTGTTTTAATAGCCGCAACGGCAGTAAAAACATACCTTGCGTTTTTAACTAAAAAGTTCAAGCTGTGGAATAATCTTCCTCCCTGAGCCTTAGGTTTACTGTCCACTGAGGCGTAGAAGAGCGGAATGGAGAGGAGACGTGCGGGAATAGGGTTGTCATCTGTTTGTATTTTGCCGGATATGTTTGGCTATTTCGAGCTGTGTCCGGCCAAATATTTATATGTCCGGCCTGTCCGGATTTTTTTTTAAAGGCATTAATTTCATTCAGCTACGTATAAGGAAGTTATGTTTGGGTTTTAGTTGTGGTGATGTCAGGCTTTTAGGGTAAAATGTCCGGATTTTTTTCGGGGAAAAGTCCGGCTTTTTCATTTTAGGAGATGGCAACCCTATGCGGGAATTAACCGATCACATTGTGGCAGAACAAAAGAGGAGCGGGGTTCAGCGGGAGTCCTCGCATCGGGCTGCCGCGTGATTGGTTGATTGTACCTTGCATATTGTGCGATTTGGATACCTTCAAAAATTAAATGAAGAGGACTCTAACCTGACGTGAGTGAACTGTTGTTACGTCCATTGAATAACTGTATCAGAGACATCCTAGCGGACCAACGTTCTGCCTCCTGAAAAGTAAGTTGCGAGACTGTTCAGTCAAAAACAGGGTTTAAAATAATTAGAAATTCGGTACACACTCTGTGACAACGAACGAGACCGTTGCGTAAATTAAGGTTCACATTCCGGCCTTGTTCTTTGACGGCTAGTTAAAATTGACCTCGGAGTAAAGTTCTTAATGTCGACATTTATCGTGCGCGTACGCACTAACTTGAACACGGTTTGGAACAAAACCTCTCACAAAATTTTTGTTCGTGTGAATTTACGTGTGGGTTAGTATAGATAGACTACTTTATCCCGATTATGTTTCACTAGAATGAGATATACAGGAATTCAAGTATAATCTACCAAAATCAGAGTCAAGCTGCTCTACATAGGAAGTATACAGAAGTAGGTAGAGACAAAGAAGACATAATAAATATGAATGAAACGAATATATTGATTGATGAATGAACATAAATGACATGGAACTGGAAGGTGTCAGTAACATCAGTGAAACAAGACCAAAATAAATCGACCATCAAAAATGATCAGAAAGTTTATAACAATAGCCTTATTAAAGATAGTTATTCAGTTCACATAGAGCCAATTAAATAGTTAACTGCCCACAGAGAGTGAAAGTATTGAGCGTTGAACAGAATCAATTCACCTAATCACAGCATAGGTCGCTCAGAACAAGTTATATCTTAACAGGTCTCATTGTATATGCGTTACATATCGTTACTAATTTAATAGGCTAAGCAGTTGGTAATTATTACTAATATGATATATTATAGAAATGATAATTAGAACCTGCTACAAAATTATACATAATCTAGTAATACTGGTTCGCATTTATAAATAGGCTCAACAAGGTTGAATAATTACGAAGTGTGTTGTATACCGGTAGGTATGGTGTCAAAGATTTTTTTAAGGAACATATAGAGTAGGTAATATGTATATTAGTTACTTGCGTAATAACCTGAGATGAATTTACTGATTTAAATTATGACATTTTTATTTTTATTCAAATATCCAAAACAGTTCCTATTGAGCTAAATACATTGTCCCTAAAAGGATCAACATACATCCGCAATCTTCCACTCAAAAGACAGGGTCACGATCGACTGACTCGTCGCATTGTTATTTTGAGACTTTCCTATGCATATCTACATTTAAAAAAAAACTTAAATAATCATGCCTATTCTATAAAATGTCAGCGAACCAACAACCTTTGAAAAAACAATCAAGAGAGTCCACTTTATGCATAGCATGTCAAGTTATAATGCAAGAAGTCGTCCACTTATGCAGGCTCACACCTTGTACCTTGTAGAATGTGTACAATGTACACATACTGCCTTTATACCATGTCGTTAAATCCAATAACTGACTCATAGTTATGTTCGTCGGCTTTTGATTACTCAAGATGTCATTGATTGCTTGTATTAAAGACCACGTGCCATTCTTTCAAGTTAACAGTCATTAGTTATCTCGTTAACTGCTTCATAATATCAATAACTGTTGCTTAGTTTAATAATTGTTTCTTTTGTACATAAATTAAGTACCTTGTTGCATTAACATGTCGTTTAACCTGATCCTCTACTCAAGAGTATTGCCGTACGCCGTATTGTTTTTTTTTCCTTCAACTTCTTCTTCTTGATCATCCTACCCTATCCATTATATCATAATTAATGAAGAGTTCAATTTAATGTGATTATTTAATGCTTAAATTAACGCTTCAACCCAATTTGATAATTATTTTGGTCTCTCTCTTTTGTCACTATCTTATCTGTAGAAATTTTAAAATGAGTGCGAAAATAAAGTATTGAATCACAACGGAAAAGAGAAGATAAAAGTGGTACAGATAATGAAATTGAATGACTAATCGACTTTTATTTCCTGAGATAAAATGTAAACAAAACATTCTACCAATTTTGTTGATGGAGATTTCGCTCCGACGAAAGAGTTCACGTAACATCTGTTCAAATTGAATTAATTTTAATTAAGCTCTGACTTCCTTAATTTGCAGGTTTCCTCACGATGTTTTCCTTCACCGAAAAGCTCAGTGGTGAATTCAATGAATTTCGCACATAAGTAAACTAAGAGGTGCGAGCCGGAATCGAACCCCCGACCCTCTGCATGAGAGGCGGTAGGTCGAACCACTAGGCCATTTTCGGCGGGAAAACATCGTGAGGAAACCTGCACGCATCTGCGAAGTAATTCAAAGATGTGTGTGAAGTTCCCAATCCGCACTGGGCCCGCGTGGGGACTATAGCCCAAGCCCTCTCGTGACGAGAGGAGGCCTGTGCCCAGCAGTGGGACGCAAATAGGCTGTAGTAGTAGTAGTTCCTTAATTTGATTTAAATGACGAGTTCAGTTGAAATAATATCGAGACCGATATCGACAATCGACATAGATATAGGTACTTATGTCATTGCTTAAGGCAAAACTATTGTAATGATGCATTTTGCCAACCATAGCAATGAAATTTGTTGTGTTTTGATTATTATATTCTCAGTTAGAATGAAAGCCCTCTTATTAAATATCATTACTACCTACTTCCCATGACATCTATTTTCGACTTCGAAAACATTTTACCTAAAAGTAAATACCGGACACATTAGTTAACCTAACCATCGGTATGTTCAAGTTGGATAACATCTCGAGTGTTATCTACAACTCGCTCCCGTTCGTCTGTCCGTCCGTCGAGCTTTTACTTTTGTTTTCTACTACTTACGTCACCCGACACTTGTTGCGTTAAATAATTATCATCTGGTTCAAAGTTGAGCTTCAATCTCTTTATTATGTAATGAAACGTTTCTTTAAATTTGCTCCTAAAATCAAATAGATAAGTGAGAAGTATTGCGTGAGTCGAATTGGGGTTAATTCCAAAATATTTTGTTGCTTGTTTCTAAATGAAAGTGGATTTCACCATGATCCCCAAAATTAACATCTAAGCTAAAATGAAAAATCATAATGTATACTATTCGCATAAACTCTTGAAAATCGGTAATTTTTTGACATCATTCATTAGAATAATATATCTATTGTTATTAAACAATAGATATATTTTTGTAGTCCTGGATTTAAAATAGGTACCCCTTAGTAGTTAGAAAGTATACCCAAGTAGAAAATTAACCATATATGCGAGATCCATATACTTATAAGTAAATAGACATATGTCAAATACAAAACAAACTCATATTTAAGATCGTAGATAACAATCTACTATTTACTACAAACCTTGTAAAGGTCGCGGGAACGCGGTGGATGCGAGTGGACCAGGACCGGTCTGAGTGGCGCGTCTTGGGGGAGGTTTATGTCCAGCAGTGGACGTCTATCGGCTGAAATGATGATGATGATGATAATTTAAACAAATATGCCATTCAGAAAAAATGTCTTTGCAGACGTAAATTCCAGCTAGAGATAGTACGGTATAATTCAATTCCTTTAGTATTGTACTCGCTGTGATTTCCTTTAAACGTTATTTAATCTTCCCTAGCAGGGACGGCATTAGATTCATGGTGCATTGTACTATCCCTTTATACCTTGCAGCTAAACATTATAGACAAGCTTAGATCCCTTAAAACAAACCCAATAACAAAACACTTAAGTCGACTTTTGACTGAGCTTGATCAGCTCAAGTCGTGACTGGGATATATGCCTGGCAACTTTCCAAACTCGTTTATAAAATCCGTACCATTCCTAGAGAAACTAGTATAAATGGAGGTATAAGCACTAGAGCCAATAGAAGTAACACTGGTTAGTAACGTTGTACTTTACTATTATTTGCAAAGGACAAAATTCTTGCAAAAATCTCAACCTTTCATTTATGTTTGAGATAGGACCAATAAAATTAATTATCCCTTATTTTAATTGTAAAGTACACACTTTTCAAACTTTGTTAAAACCTATTATAATTTTTGAAAATGTCATTCGGAGAAACAAAGCTAGAAGCATAAGGCCACCACCGTAAACAATTTTATTATCACATGTCAAAGTGATAGGGAATGTGAAGTTTCAGAAAAAGAACTGAGTAAGTCCGCAAAATTCATAGTAGGTATACCTCTACTTAAATGTGGGATAGTAAATCCTTCGAACATAAAATTTATTGGTAGTTCGGGGAACTATCAGAAGCCGCACGCGCCCATTTCGGACCGTAATTTGTGTTCTAAATCCCAATAACGAGTCCGAACTCCGAACATGAGCCTTTTTGATCGAGGACCTAGGTAGCATAATTACTACCTTACGCATATTACCTTTACCATTTCCCGCTAAGATTAAATTTAACGAAACATCTATTAATATACAGGTAGCTACTCGTATATCAGCATTATCCACCCACTGCTGAGTTAAGGCCTCTTCATTCTTACACCATCTACCCTGTCCTTAACCAGCCTTATCCACCACTTTCCAGACAACTGCCAGATGTCATCCGACCAGCGAACTGACGGTATACCTGCTGATCGTCGACCCAATCTTGGCCACCATTCCGAAACTGCTTTTGACCGCCTACCATCAGTCTATCTTGCCAAGTGTCCCGCCCGTCTCCATTTAAGTTGTGTCATCTTTTAGACTCAGCTCGATATATTAATGATATGAATACGAATAAAAAGTGATGAGAGGAGGCCTATGCCCAGAAAAATATAAGGCTGCTGTAGTTGGTTAGACATATATGCGTGAGTTTATGTATACACGTACCTACTTACTTTATATAGACATGACATGTCTTCGGGGAAATATGTTTCAAGATACTGCACGTGAAACGAAGTACGGAATATCAGCTCATATTTCACTTGGTAAACAAACTGCAGTCTCGGGGGTTGACGGTGCAATATTTTATATTCGACGAGAGCCTTCGCATTTGCAGCTACCTACTTGTAAGTGAATTTCCCAAGAGGCATACAGGAATCCTAGATGCTCTCTCTGCAGGGTCATTGAATGTAATATTAAATTTAAAAGACGATAAATATTCAGAAGCAAATCTAAAGTATGAGTCTACTCTACCGTGCCTCTACCTATTTAGAAAGTAAAAGATTTGCCTCCTACAGATATATCATTCTCTACACACGTAGACAATGAAATGTAAACTTTTATAAAAGAATATTTTCTCAAAAATGGCCGGGAAACTCGTCATTGTCTGCTTTCTATCAGACCGCGAATTGCGTCATTGACGATCAGTCAAAAATTTAAAAAAAAACTCAACTACATGCCCCGGAAATTTGTATGAAATTACTTCCGCGGCAGGTATAAGCGCAGGGAATGTTGTATGAGATTTCATTATCGTACAGGTACTTTTTTTTTTAAACTGATAAATACGCGAAGGAATTTCCAAACAGCCAAGTCTGCATGTTCTGTATCTGTCAATTGACGCGAAATGAAACGTTTTTATCCGTGTCTGAAACAGCGCAATGTATTTCAGAACGGAATTTAAAAAAAAGCGCGATCCATAAAGAGCGGGAATTATTGTCTTGTATCAGTTTTATTTAGCTAAATTTCATGAAAATAGTTTACTAGTTTGGTTTAAAAAATAATAAAAGCTTATAATTTTTATAAAAAATTAGAAATCTACATGCGAGTTTTTAACTTGACGTGTTAGTGTGTCTGTTAAAGTAAAAATCGGTGCATACGTAATAAGACTGGCGTTCCATTGGACTTGTTGTAAGTACTTGAGTGTCTTTGCGTGCGTGTCAATGCTGTATTATGAATTATGAATACCTAATATCAAGTTTTTTTTTTCATTTTTGAGAAAAGCACTATATAAGCCTCGGCACGTGAAAGGCTTTGCCGGCTTCGTATACTTATATTAAATTTTAATACTCAGCCTGCAAAGACCTACTTTCCCGGCCACGGCAATAATGTACTATTAACCACCCTGACGGTATTATGAAAAACTGATTAATCTGTAAAAATAATCGGTAATTTTTTTGACACGACTTCTAGCGAACTCGCAAACGGAATAATAATTAGAAATCATTCCCTCGTTGCTACTTGTGCCTCCAGAGTTCATTTGAAGTATTAGGTGGATTATACAGATTTCGTACCTTAAAAGCGAAACTTGAATCTCTCTGCAATGCTCTGCAATAAGTTTTTAGAGGATCAAAATATCCAATTAACCGATAGGTTGCAACTGGTGCAAGTTACGGAGCCTGTTCATTTTCAGTTTGGATCAGCCCCATCTATAAATAGTATCCCCCGGGAGCTCACATTTGCCCGCCAAGCAGCAGACGGCTCCAGTTCGTCTATTTTCGATTTTTGCATTGCATTTCCGTTTCATACTTTGTATATGAAAAACTAGCTTCTGTTCCCGTAAGAACTATGCATTATTCGGGATAAAGAGTTTCGGATTTCTGAAGTATATATTAGGTAAGATATGTACGTCAAACTTATTATATGTATATATCAAAACTCATAGCGGTTTACGGTAGGTGGTAATAGGCGGACAGCAGCAAAGCAAATGAATATCAATGAATGTTGACCTCCGGAAGGTCATCAGACATACTATGAATAAATCAATAGATAAGTGATGATTTAAAAGATTGGAGTAACTGCTACTATTCACAATTTTATCTCACATAAAATAGGTAGCGTAATCGATTAAAGTGAAAGAAATTTAATCTGCTTAATGTTGAGCGTTGCTAATTGGATTAAATGGATCGGAATTCTGACGGAAATACTGCCGCAAAGATTTATTGAACCACGTGCAATAAAAGTTTTATTACTTAATAGTGTTACCCTTAGTTATTCCTTGCGGTTATACGAAGAGGCGAACGAAAGGGAACTTGGAACTTACCTGTTAAGTGTTAATCCATGGTAGCAATACTAGCAATCTGAAAAAGCCGTAGCTTTCTGCTGAATTTGTTTGGGGGTCTTGTTGCCGGCAATGGGCTAGCAAGCGCTGGTAGTTTCATTTAATTTTGTTACGTGTAAAAGTGCTTGTACGTATGGGGCCAATAAATGCTTGAATTTTGAATGGTGGCGTACTTATTGTATGCATGCAGCTCGGGACCGCGCTTATGTCATCAACGTCAAGACGGTTTCGTCAACCGACGGCATTTTTCACGGGATCAAACGTATTTATTCCTATAGGTACTGTGGTTAACCGTAAGTACCTACCTATACTCGCCACATGCAAGGCCGCAGCGACATAGATTTTATATCCACATGCGACATTCGCTACGACTGTTAATGTGACAGCTATAATTTGATGTTTTTTGCACGCTTGATATGTGCAATTTACGACGTCGTATTTCAACTGATTTCGTCTTGGTAAACGGAACGTACTAGTATGGTTAAAATTCGATAGGCTAGTATAATAATTATATTATTATGAGCTAATTGCAAGTACCTGTCTAAGTTGAATTCTACTGACTGTAGATTCTATAATACCGAAAACATTATGACTACATTAAAATTCAAAGTTATTCGTGTATTTAAAGTCATCATTAACAATGAATCTCTTTCCTTATTTTTAATTATCTTGATTCGATGTTCAAGTCCAAGTACGAAAGCTCACTGGTATTTCAAAGGTCCTATCGATATTTGCTACTCGCCTTCTTCTGCAGCAATATAATCTAAATTATTTACGATTCTGTCGAAGTATTCTGACAAAGTAAGTCATATAATGTACAATTTACAGCTTTCCATGCAAGATTGAGGTAACCGCATCCTCTCAGCATACCATACGCCATCTTGGCAGCGCGGTGGGCAATAATGCTGGTACAATATTAGTTACTATCAGGTACGACGGGATCAGACGCCCGGTTTCTTTTGCGTTGCAAAATAATGCCAGAACCAATCTGATGACTAGACACGCGTAGGTATGTTATTAAAAAGTACCTACTTACTTGTCTTGAGGGTTGAAAGAAAAACATACACACTACTTATTCTAATTGGCCTTTATTTGGCACTTTACAACGGTGCAAGTCAATACTTGATCTTTGTACGTGATACCGTAGTCGTCAAATTTTTTAGACAAATAATAGTTACTAAAAATAATAGTACCTAATGGTTTTCCTGACTGGCTTATCAAATAACAACAATCAAATCAATGTGATTATTTTTATTGATATTGGAAAAGTCCATCATGAAAAACTATATGGGAGATTCAAATGTTACGAATCACATAATGCGATGATTGTTGTGTGGGATTACGCCTAATCTAAATGACGCAAGTGTAGTAGTGAAAGTGGCGATGGCGATGGCGGTCAGATCGCGTCCTTGGCAAGTTGCGAGAGATCCGGTCGTGGACAATCGAATGTAGTTTAGTTCGGATTACGGCGGTAGCATGTTGGCATGCATTCTTTATGGTACACCGTATGGTTCGTAATGTGTTTAGAACAAAATCTTTGTCTTTGAATACAGACCAACGGCTAGATTAAGCCATGGTGGCCTAGTGGTTCGAGCTATCGCCTCTCATGCAGAGGATTGGGGGTTCGATTCCGGCTCGCACCTCTAAGTTTACTTATGCGCGAAGCGAAATTCAATTTGAATTTACCACTGAGCTTTTCGGTGAAAGGAAAACATCGTGAGGAAACCTGCACGCATCTGTTAAGTAATTCAAAGATGTGTGTGGAGTCCCCAATCCGCAGTGGACCCGCGTGTGGACTATAACCCAAACCCTCTCGTGATGAGAGGAGGCCTGGGAAGCAAATATGCTGTAGTAGTAGTAGTAGCAACGGCTAGAACCGAGTACAAATTGGCAGTTTTGGGATTCAAAATTCAAAATTCAATCATTTATTCAGCAAATTGGCCACATAGGGGCACTTTTACACGTCAGAAAAGAATTTACTAGCGCTTCCTAGACCCATTGCTTGAGAAGAAGCGCCGCAACAAACTCAAGCAGAAAGCCTTTTTTCAAAATTTACACATAGTTATAACATTTACATTACATGTATAAAATATACATATAGGTACGTACTACAATTACATTGAAGGGATGTATAGTCCCTAACTTAAACTTAAATCTAAGATCTTAGAGATGTATAGTCTCCAAGGGTCCAGAAAAAAAATATTATGGAGATGGCCTCCATTGTCAAATAAATATAAATTCCATAGATGTCGACAGTCTCAAAATGTCAATAAATAATTAAATACATCATGTATAAAAGAGTTCATTAATACATGTCAATAAGAACATGATGAGGTCTCTCGCTTAAAATGTTTGACTTAGTAATATATTTAAAGCTAATGATTGATACAGTAGATAAGTAATAAGGGTAAAGACTAAAGATAAAGATAAAGATAAAGCATGGATAATTTACTTCTCAATCGTAAAATGATCTCTCACGGGTTTAAGAGGTCAACAAACACCTGTCATACCATATCCGGCAGACATAACCTTTAGCAACAAACGCATTCGTGTAGAATGACTCACAAGCTTATTTTAGTCAAAAAGATAAGTATAAGGAGCCCACTAAAAGCCTGAGATTTAAGAGCGAAATATCTAAAGAATTGTCTCATGCCTAACTAGCGAGGCGGTCACGCTTCACACTTGACGCTGCGCCGGCGCAAGTGGCAGACGGCTCCCACTTGCACTTTTAACGTCAACGGGTGTAGACATGAGCCTTATTCGAGTTTGTACTAGGGCTATGATATTGCCCATATCCCTAAATGGGTGATACTACTAGCTTTTCAACCTCTATCTCCTGGCAGCGTTATTATCGCCATTTCCAGTGGATTAAAAATGTCATTTTTATAGAGAGTCACAAGAACTCTAACTAGGGAATTTGAAAATAATGCCGCCAGGAGAGTGATAGTAAAATCACTCGAATGAAGATACTTACTTGTCTCAGTTACTCTAATCTAATTGTACTTTTGCAACATTGTACATTCATACAACAAATAAAATGTTTTCTTTTTGTGCACCCACTGCTTAATGGCTTTTTTGGACCCCCACAACAATTTATGTTCTGCCCAAAGGTTTAACTGGTAGACTATAATGCCTTATATGGCATTAAGTTCGCCTTTTGTATTCGTTTTTTACTAATGTCCAATAAAGTTTATAAATTGAATTACTAAATTATGATCTTCGCTAAAATAGTGAATAAAACTAGTAACAAACACGAATAAGGCCCCTTCATGTCTGCTTCCTGGGTGCTGCACTATCATTACACTGCATCCGCGCGTCCGTATAGCAAGACACAACTTAGAAGGCGCGCGGATTAAGCAATAACAGACTCTGCGTCAACGGCTTAAGTGCTTCGCCGCGCGCCTTCTAAGTTGTGTTCTGCTATAACTGCAGCGATAAAT
This sequence comes from Aethes cnicana, assembly GCA_963971205.1. Classification (NCBI taxonomy): domain Eukaryota; kingdom Metazoa; phylum Arthropoda; class Insecta; order Lepidoptera; family Tortricidae; genus Aethes; species Aethes cnicana. The sequence continues at coordinate 9,046,465 of OZ020281.1, forward strand.
GCACTCATAATTGTCCAACAGTTTGCGGATTGCATGCATCAGACCGCCAACCGCCAAATACTTTGTCATTACACGGCATTGAGTTAAGTATAAGAATTATTTTCCCACCACAAAAGGCTATTGTTTTCTTCCACCGCAAAGTAAGGTGATGTTGGTACAGCACGGCATTAGATTAGAAGAAAGTGTTCTACAAAGATAAGTTGTAAGTTAGTGTAGTCAGTGGATGACATTTTCAAATTTTGATTTTAAAAGGCGTATGCTTACTTTCGGAACCTTTTTGACGTGATAACGTATTACGATGAACGCTGGCTGCGCGCACGAAAAAACATCACGCAGTGGTAAAGTTCCGCCTGAGCCGAGCGTGCAAGCGAGAGCACGGAACAAGCGATAGAGAGGCACATCGGCCTAAACCAACTTTACACACAACCAATTTTTTTTACAAATTAAATCAATGTCATTTTTAATTTATACGACCAAAAAGACCATCAGGGTCTTCTCAGTATCAAATGTATCTCCGTTTAAATTTTGGCTAAAAAGCCTAAAAAAATCTTCAAAATTACTAACTCGTAGGTACACCTCTTCAAAGTTACTCATTGCATCGCGTAAAACAAGATCGCACACTTTACTTCAAGCGTTTTGCTTTCACTCCAATACTGGTATGAAGGCATTAGATATGCGTAGAAAGCTCGCCCAAGTACTTCGTAATTAGAAATTGACCAGGAAATACGATATTTAACGCAGGACGAAAGCTTACATGTTTTATAGGTCAGCCACGAGCCTGACATACTTGGGAAGTAGTTCTACACTGGTATTAGAATCATTAATAGATTTTTTACGGACTTTGATGACCGTTGAGGACTGTTGTTATGATCAGCGTTATTTCTCAATAAGCTTTAGCATCAGGTGGTATGAAAAAAACAACCTGTCTGTATCAACGACTTTTAGAACGAAAGCTTTAATCTCATGGTCATTAAGAAAGGTTATAGCGAATAAGTAAAAAATATAACGTCAGATGGTATAAGATAACGAATATCTCGCGTTACTCTGAGGTTTAATTTTAGACGAGTTCCTTGCGGGTCAACGAACGATAAGTAAACTGAGTTGCTTACCGAACGTAAAGAAAGTATTACTTCGTTCCAGTAAACTCGTCTCTGTAATTAAGTTATCCTAATAATAAGTCTGTAGAAGAAGTCGCGTCTGAAAATAAATAGTACATTATTGCAGAGGCCGCCAAGTAGCGCATTGCCGGACGAGTCAGCTAGAAGGCTGAGCGAAGCGAAGCCTTCTATTATTACGAGTCCGGCAATCGCAATTGCGGCCGAGGTATATATAATGCTTTTCTCAGGTCAGTCGGGGCAAGTGCGCCAGGATGGGGGTAAGTGCGCCTAACATAAATATATCGAAACCTATAAATATTACTCAATTAGTAGTTGGCTGTTTACAAGGCATATAGGGGCGAAGTAAATTTAGGCGCACTTACCCCACATCAGTATTTACTACTTCCATGATCGTGGATGATTTGGCCATGGAAGTTGTACTTATTACCTCCATGGATTTGTCAGTTTCGGGGCAAGTGCGCCAGGATGGGGTAAGTGCGCCTAACATAAATATATCGAAACCTATAAATATTACTCAACTAGTAGTTGGCTGTTTACAAGGCATAGGGGCGAAATAAATTTAGGCGCACTTACCCCACATCAGTATTTATTACTTCCATGATCGTGGATGATTTGGGCATGGAAGTTGTACTTATTACCTCCATGGATTTGTCAGTTTCTCTACAGAGGTGTCTCAAATAGCAAGCGAATTAAAAAAAAACACACGACAATAATGTTTTTGCTGGCCAAGGCCGGCAATGGACAGCCTCGCGTCTTCTTTTTTTGAAAGTAACACGAACATTTCCGAGCATGTTTGAGAAAAACCTATATAAACGATACTGAACACAAAATAACGATTTTTAGAAAAAATGTCTGTATTTATGTATGTATGTCCGGATTTAACTCGAAAACTACTGGACGGATTGCGACAAAATTTGGTATGGAGGTAGTTTATAATTTATAACACTGGTCAACATATCATATTATTATGCTACTTTTTATCCCAGGAAAAGGCCTTGTTCCCGCGGGGACGCTATTTCCGAATTCCACGCGGACGAAGTCGTTATAATATAAAGTGATAATGATGCATACACGTTTGTATAATTCCGGGAAAAAATGTACTATTGCAGCTTTTAAACCCATGGATGGAACTTTTTATATAGCCTTAGCTCTGTCCTGTCATCTCTGCTGCCAGCTCTCTCCTGGGCCTGATTGATGTCAGGGTCAAATCTGAAGCTCTTCCGTCACTTTATTCCTAAGAAATATTTCTTCAAGTAATAAAATAAGTAGTCTCCACCACCCTTAAAGTGGAGGAGAAAATGATAATCATATCGCAAGTTATTGTCATAAATAAAACCTTAATGGTCGGATTCACCGCGCCGGAGGCAGCAGTAATAAATTCATGTTTAAATACCGAAAGGCACCAAACACGTGATTATTTTTAATTACACTTTCACACTTGCTACGGTTATGGAATCGGTATCTCCAACGAGGTTAAAAGCTTAAGATATAAACATGGCCGTAAAAACGCGCTTTCCGGCATTAGACAATCATTGTACTACTACTTCAGCCTATTTGCGTCCCACTGCTGGGCACAGGCCTCCTCTCATCACGAAAGGGTTGGGCTATAGTCCCCACGCCGCCCCAGTGCGGATTGGGGACTTCACACACATCTTTGAATTACTTCGCAGATTAGTGCAGGTTTCCTCACGATGTTTTCCTTCACCGAAAAGCTCAGTGGTAAATTCAAATTGAATTTCGCACATAAACTAGTGCGAGCCGGAATCGAACCCCCGACCCTCTGCATGAGAGGCGGTAGGTCGAACCACTAGGCCACCACGGCTTCACGAAGCATTATCGTTTCATTGAATGATTGTCTAATGTCCATGTAATGATGTGTTAGAGTATGTCGTCCTCGTCTAAATTTGTGGTAAACATAGCATAACCAATAACACAAGTTCGCTGAGCAACTGCGAAACGATTTAGATAAATGTACAAAAATCATAGTCTGTGAAATAAGCCAGGAAAGTAACAACATTACTGAAATACGACTATTATGATGATGTTATACCTCGGAGCTTTTCTTTTACTAACTCGACTGACATTAACCTTGAAATCTTTGAAAATAACATGACATAAATTAATGCTTAGGTACTTAATGTGTCTTTCTCATTAGATTTCGATCTTGTACTAAATGTCTGGACTCCCAGAACCCTCTGTCGATTGTCAGTTAACGTTGCTGTTTGATTAATTAAGTCTTAAGTTTCTAATTTAAGTACTTATGTAAATTAACCCCCAAAAACCTATGATACTTACAATAAATATTTAAAAAAAAAACTATAATTGGCTCTGATAAATAATTAACACAACCCTTTTCATTAATTCCATTATATGCTGTTGGTTTTTAAAAAAGACTGCTGTATGTATGTAATTTATAACTATCAAGCACTTTAGAACTATTTGGATGCTACTATAGAACTGTCATCACTGTGTGAGATTCTGGAAATTGACATGCTAAGTTTACAAACATGTTTACAAGACCCTTCTCGTACAGGAGGTTGGCTGTCATCATTATTAGGTACTTTAACTTTTATCCACTGCCGCTCAAGTAACGGATCTACCTTGGTACTCATATTAGAAATAAAAAAGGGTAATTCAGTGAAACAAAAATACAAAACTTAACACAATTAATAAAATACAACAAATATATTTGTTTTACGAAAAGGAATCCACTCTCAGCATTAGCCTAATGTCGTGGCACCAGAGGGGATGCCATGACGCTGGTCTTCCATAACACCGCAATGTTTTTATGTTAAGTATAGGTAGGCAAACAAACCTAGGCGCTTTGCTTGATGATAATCAATCAACGCCACCCATAAACAATGGCAGACGGAATAGAATTACCAGTTCCGTTGATAGGTAAAACGTTTGCGTATTCTATAATTATGCAGAGTCATGAACAACAGCTCAGCCGATAAAAGAGCCTCATATAACATAGTTTCCCTTCCCTACGTCCTATAAAATACAATGCCGTTACGAGATTTGAGACGGCACAAACGGTTGCTATCTCAAGATGAATATATGGAATATATGGGGCTATGTCAAGGTTGAGTCGTAAAATGAATAATATGAATTTTATTGAAGTGAATTAATGATATTAAATTGAAGTTACCGCTAGGATAGATCAATAAACACACACATATAGACCATTTAAGTATATACATAATAAACATTAGTTAAAGACTAAGTGTTCATTTAACATGCTAATTACCGCCTACCGTAAAATTAATCAGTATGATAGCCTAATTAATCAGTACCTTGATGAGTTTTTTCTAAAGTTCACTTTACCAACAATGTCATCATAATAGCCATTTTGCTCTAATAACAGCAATTACACTTTAACACAGCACAGTTGCTCTGCTTTCTTTTCTCACGTACAAGTATAACATAAAGAATTAGGTTGTAAGCGGAATTATATTATGATTGGATGATTGTGAACAATTTATTGTATTATCTACGAGCGTTGCCCATTCACAGCAATTTTATTATAACGGCACTTGACTTCAGAATCTTAATGTAGGTATCTAATTATGATCTGTCTATGGGACTCAAATACATTATTTATCGAATAAGTCAAACCATTATGCACGATGATTTAAATAAAAAACTAGTAAGTAATAAGTAAATAAGTAATAAATAAATAACTTATTACCAATACTGTCGAAAAGGACTTGAAATTTTTCAACACCGACCTCCGAGCATACTACTTAATTATACAGACTTCCAAAGTGGTTTATAAATTCGAGGAAGGGAACTGCTGAGCTCACGCACATTTCACTACTAAACGTGAAATGAATAAGTTAGCAAGCGCTTCATTTTTGATGAAGCCGTACTATATGAAGGCTTGTTTAATTTCAGTTCTTGCCTATTTCTGCTACAATATAAGCGTAACTTTCCCGTAAAATACCTAATTCTCATTAAAGGCCTTGAATCAATGCTGTTTATAACTTTACAGGAAAAGGCAAAACATTGCCACAATAACCGTGCAATATGACATCATTGACATGCAAACTAGAACATGGTATAATGCTTTTTATGACTTCCTTATACAGTAAATTGTTTTGACTTTGAGAAGCTCGAAATTCCGAGTCACCTGTAAACTCTTTAGACGTTTAAATTTTAAATACCCTGTTTCCCTTGTTACAGGAAGAGAACATAGCTCTCCGGTTAATAAAGCAGACAAACATAGAGGAAGCAGAGAGCAGTCCATCGGCAGACGAGCCGTACACTAGCACGGGACGGTATTTCGACGAGGGGGGTTACGTGGCGGGGGGCCAGAAGGACTCAGATCCTTACGTGAGAAACCGGTTCAACCAAGCTGCCTCGGATGCTCTCCCGAGCAACAGAGCTGTCCCGGACACCAGGAATGCTATGTAAGTATCTGCTAGTTTTGAGGGTTCCGTACCCAAAGGGTAACACGGGACCCTATTACTGAGACTTCGCCGTCCGTCTATTCATCTGTCACCAGGCTGTATCTCACGAACCGTGATGGTTAGACAGTTGAAATTTCGACAGATCATGTATTTTTATTGCCGCTATAACAAAAAAGAATAAAAATATAAAATAAATATTTAAGGGACTCCCATACAACAGACATCGTTTTACATGCATCATTATACAACGTGTTTGCAAAAATATGTACTGCACAATACTCAGGGCATTACAAAACAAAGGCTCGTGCCTGAGAAGAGAACTAACTGTTCGTAATATTTTGTTGCTAATATGACCTCTATGACGTAAACAGTTGTGTATCCTTAAACTGTGTCTAGATATAAGTATACAGAGAGTGTGTATTCATTTATTAATTTTAGATATTGACCAAGACCATGCTCTATGGAATAAAGCTTAACTAAAAAAAGGTATACAAGGACTACTTCCAATCCACACAATACTTCTGTCATGATTCATTAAAAAGCGGCACAAAACTTAATATCCACCACAAGCTTCGTCAAAAGGTATACCTACAATTTAACATCCACCACATGCTTCGTTCCACAAGCTTAACTTGAATTTAAACCTTCGCATACTTACGTGTTCGGCCTATCCGAGAAAGCAGACGATAAACACAAGCCAATATTTTTAATATCAACTAAACCAATTTTGCTACTGTCAATTTGAAAGTTCCCGGTAAAGCCAATACGAAATCTGGGCGAAACTTTCAAAACATTTAAGATTTACTACGTCGACAATCCTTTATTGTAAAACTTGGCAAGACACCAAATACTACATTGTGGTTTCACAGTGCGACTCCAAATCGCCCAGATTTCGTATTGGCTTTACCGGAATTCGCCGTTGTATAACATTTGTTTCTTTGTTTATATTCGAGCTTGGAATCCTCAATAAAACATTGGTCGACTCGGTGAAACCAAATGAGGTATTTTCAAGTTGAGACTCTAATTAGATTGAAGTATTGAAGTACCTACTCTTTTGGCTGAGGAAATTGTTCCGTTGTATCGAAGTTTATTACGCTTCCAAACTTAAGCGTCTAAGCATAGCTGTAATCCTTTCCCTATTTTCTCTGATCTTAAATTCGGTACTTGTCGAGGTCAAATATATTAAATCAATTAAATTAAATTAGGTATTAAAAAAGTAACTTTTGAAGAGATTTGTGTTAGTTAAGTTAATTAAGTATAAAATAAATATAAAGTACTTACCTTAAAACTATGACGTCCCATAACACTATTTGTATGACATTCCATATAAAAACTGCGTTTAGGCGTTCAATACAAGTATCTGATGTGACTTTATTAGTCAAGTACGCAATTCCATTTCTTCAGACATGTCAAATAGTTTGAAAATAAAGTCACAAAATGCTTTAATCTTTGAAAATAGACCTACCATTTGTACAACACAGTCGAGTGTCCCGTCATGTTGGCACCAGTTCCACCTTTTGTTTTCTATCTGTGTCCGTCCATTTCCTTCCTGACTTTCACGAGGTCGACCGACCATCGCCATGACAGCTATTCACCATGTGCACAAAAGTAAACAAAATGACAATGAAGCACGAAGTGCCTTATGCTCATAATGTCGTTTTCTGTCGCTCGCCACTTATGTTCTAAGGCCTCCCTGAAAAGCAGCGTCGCGGCGCTCTGTGCCACGGCACATGCTGAGAGGAGGACCTTTTTGTGTCACATTTCGGTACCATTGTGTAGTCTAAAGGTGTATCCTTATTGTACCTAGGATAAGTTGCTGGTGGTGTCTTTTGTGATATAATAAATGATTTCTATTTCTACATTGAAATTTTTCGCATTTAAGAAAGGACTTCTAATAGTTGAAATTCGATAATTAGACTTAAGTTCGTAAGGATTTTGAGTCCTATCCTCATATACGAATTGTAGTTGTTGAATAAAGATCAAGCATTTTACGTGGTATCTAAATAGTAAGACAGACTTATATTATAGGTGTTTGGATGCTGGTTGCATTCCACTCATTCGGAGCAAGTTAAAACGCTCAATGCAACATTTGGGGATTAACTCTGTCTGTCTAAGTCTTCATGCTTAAACCGCTGGATCAATTTAAGAAATTTGGTATTGAGACAGTTGGGGTCCAGGGAAAGGACGTAGGCTATTTTGTATCCCGGAAAAACTCATAGGTAATTCAAAGTATGAAACGCGATAAATGTATTCCACGCGGACGAAGTATATGCTTGTAATTTCGATAAATTATATCCGCGCCAAGTGATTTCTTCACCATCTCCTTGAACACTGTATAACATGCATGCAAGATTGACATTTCGTAGGTTTATGAGCTATCCTGGCTGGCAAGTGTAAATGGACCTACAGTTTCGTTATGAGGTCGTAACACTTGTGACCTCAGCGCAACCACATACCGCGACCCATGACCGCACGCCCACAGATGACAGGCTGCAGTATCTCATAGATACTATCTGTATTTATATACTGTAGAAGCTAACCATAACCATAGATGCATTGAAGGCGTTATGTTTTACGTAAACAGAAGTAGAGAAGCAATCGAAGAGCTCCAAATGACGCAATACCCATCCCTGGACAGTAAAAAAGCGTGTGTTTTTCGAGCTTCAATAATTTTTGGGTAGGTACTTCGGCTATCGCAAATATCGCTAAGTGTAAAATCTGTGCTAAGCGATTGAGGTCATAAAACGCAAATTTCTTGAAAATAATGAAAATCGGAAAGGCTACGAACGACGTCTTTCGCACAAGACATCACCGCTGTCCATTTTATTCTGGTTACGACGCCACACCAATACTCCAGTTTCAATACGTAATCTGAACTCATGCCTCTGAATAATTCCGTCGGGCATTGGAGTCATCTCTCTTAATTAAACAACTACTCTATAGGGAATCTCTGTTTCATAAGTTTGTAATTTGTATTGATGAGTTTCACTAGTTTCGCGATTTTCCTTTTCCGTGTCAAAATTTTCTATGAAGAAGAAGAAAAAGAAGTTTGTCTATTCTATGTCGATTAGCAATATGTATGGATGTATAGAAGTTTCAAAAACTGAATGAAATGGTGTATGTATAGGTCACGTATAGGTAAGCTATAAAGCAATATGGACCGGATATACATGCTGCTTTTGGTTCACGGGATTGGGTTTACCTCTTCTTTGTCAGTCACTTGGGTACCTGTAAGAAAATGTGTAAAAATTAGCTTTCCCGGATAGAAATAGTTTCTTCGCATCCGTATACCCCTATAGTATATTGCAATTTTCTTCCAAATCATGGTGTCGTTTGATCTATTATAATTGTTATAAGTAAGGATTCACAATCAGCCGGAGAAAAATGGCCCGTCAAAACGGGTGCCCGAATATATCGGGCACCCGTTTGGTGCTCAGTAAATTTGACACTAAAGTCTTAAAGTGTTAGGTTTACTTTTGTAAAAAATATTTATCTTGACACATATTATAAAAAGGTGTTATTAGCATATTTGACCAAATTTGCTAATGTCAGTTTGCTCCATATATTTTGACATATTCTGTTAGGCACTGTTCGTCCAATGGTCGTTTCTGAGGTCGTACGAAGTATAAGATGACTCAAGTTCCAAACACAAATCTTTGTAAGTACTAAAAAAACAACAAAGATTTTCTGCCCATATCACGAACCCTATAAATGTGTTAATGTCCAATTTATGAAATGCTCCGAGGCTTAAGCGCCTTGGCTTGGCTATGATGACATTGTCATTATTAATGTTGACACGGCCTCCGTCTCGTACGAATTCATGTTTACGAGTATGTCTTCAGTAGAAACTTAATTATAATTACACGTCTCTCTTGGGCGCTTCTATATATACACATCGAATTAAGGTTGTTTGTCCGTCATATTAATAGAAGAGATATACATGCTGTAAAATATCCACAACAAACACCACGAACATCCTATTTTACGGCCCACTGCTGGGCACAGACCTCCTCTCATCACGAGAGGGTTTGGGCTATAGTCCCCACGCGGGCCCAGTGCGGACTGGGGACTTCACACACATCCCATTCACATATGCGTGCAGGTTTCCATACGATATTTTCCTTGACCGAAAAGCTCAGTGGTAAATTCAAATTGAATTTCGCACATAAATAATTTCAGGGGTGCGAGCCGTATTTGAACCCCCAACCCTCTGCATGAGAGGCGGTAGGTCAAACCACTAGGCTACCACGGCTATAAAATATCCATATTATGCTACTAATATTATAAACGCGAAACTAACTCTGCCTGTATGTATATCTGTCTCTCTGTCTGTTACCATTTCCCGTTTAAACCACCCACAACCACAACAGTCTATTTACATCCCACTGTTGGGCACAGGCCTCCTCTCATCAATTCACGAGAGGGTTTGGGCCATGGTCCTTTCAATTTATTCATTAGCCACTCAACCGAGAAAACTTTTTGCTCAAGATTTTCTTATTACTCATAGTTGCTTGGGTTGTTGCTCAACAGATTGGAAGCCATGTTTCTGGCAGTTGAAACAACTGACAGTACCCTGTATTTTAGTTTCAGGAGTTCCATGTCTTGTAAAGATGTTTATGTTACGAAGTTTGTTCTTGGTTTGGTTAATGTTTTAATAATTTACTTTAAGTATATTTTACAAATAGTTGTAAATAGAATAGCTTAGCTTAATTTATTCATTCTTAGTCATTTTTTAAGAGCGGTTAATGATCTTCCTTGTTTTGTGTTTACCTTTTACGTTCAAACGTTCTTTTACCAGTCCTCTGTTTTTCATTAGATCAGAGAAGCACAAGTAGCACAAGGTCCGAGTCAAAGATCACCTTAACGTTTCGAAAACCTACAACCTACAAGTGTATCAATGTTTGGAACGCAATCAATAATCATTTACATAGGATACATATTTACTTAACTGGTTTTTTACGTAACGATATATGTATTGATAGTGATTGATGCACCACTATTGGACCCAGTACTCTCTAAAAGTAGTTTCTATTACCACCTCTCTTATCTCGACGTGTGATAAATATGTACCTACTGTCAGCACCGAATTTGAAGTCAAAGTAACATACTACTACTATGAATACACAGCCTATTTACGGCCCACAGCTGGGCACAGGCCTCCTCTCATTACGAGAGGATTTGGGCTGTAGTCCCCACGCGGGCCAATTGCGGATTGGGGACTTCAAAGTAACTTAAGTGCTTGTTAACATTATTTCTTATTTTGGTATGAAAAGACGATTCTAAGAGTGAAACATTTTATTTCTGATTTTATTTTTATTTTGTATTCTCAATGTGAAATTCTCTTATTTTGACATGTAAAATATACTGTAATTTAATATTGAGAAATAAAGGTCTAGGTCTAAGTGATCAAAATGTTATGATTTTATGAGGATTAGTGAGTGTCATTTTGCGCACTTCGACTACTCATTATACAGCTGACTGTGTGTGCCAGAGATCAAAAATGCAAAGATACAAAGAACTACCGTTACAATCTTGTTGGAAGTCTATTAAACTTTTACTATTTTGGGTTATTTACTGAAAATATGAAGGGTTCACCTAATTTACAACCGATATTCATTTTATATACAGGGGCTCTATTCGAAGTCTTAAATAGGCTCAAGGAGATTCCATATATAGCATCGCTCACGCGTCGCGGCTTTAAATAATAATAATGTCTTTATTAGCAGGTATACAGCACCCATATGGTAAAAAAAGTACAAAATAATGGTAAAAATAATATAGTCTAAAAGTCTTAAAGTTCAACTTGAGCGCCGTGTCCTCTCGTTAGAGAGTAGTATATTCCTTGGCCGTCACGCATGAGCGATCTCCCTGTCCCTATTTAAGACGTGGAATATAGCCTCAGCCTCTTTACAAATTTCAATACTGGCCGGTTGCAAGAGTGAGGTCACGAATTTTATTTCTGCTGACTACGAGATCGTGTTTTGTTTTTGCACGTTTTTGTAGCTAGAATGAAAATGAAAGGGTTTTGTTTTGATAAAAAATCTATGAATAATGAATACGAATAATATTGTGTATTAATAATGAAGCGGAGGTTCACACTTAGATTTGGGTTAAATAAATATGGAATGCATATTTACCTCTGTAGTTATGTTTGAATTTTGTGTCCAGGTGTCGCCTGAAGAAGTACTCCGAAGACCTTCCGGAGACGAGTGTCATCATCACGTTCCACAACGAGGCGCGCTCCACATTATTACGAACCATCGTCAGGTAGGACATACTTGAAGAAAATATTTGTTGCAACTGTTATGAAACTCTCCAAAGACTCCCTTATCAATGGTCTTCGAGGGATTTCTATAAGTAATTACTTTGATAACTCTAAGAAATGAAAACCGCTTAACTCGGATTTATATGTATTAATTTGACGTGGGTTAAGAGAATAGACATAAATAATACTTCGTATGGACCCGGCCTAACGTAGATACATGTCATGTTTCCCCACTTCATTGGTGTCCAATCCAAAGTTAAACTTGTATCGTGACACTAAAGCTGGGTCACATTTTTCCAACAACGAGACGAGTTTTTAGATACTGAGAAACAGTTTCGAAAAAAGTTTTTTTAAAAACGCTTATTGTCACGCACGCTCGGTGACAGAACTTTGGATTGGACACCGTGGAAGTGGGGACATATTACGTGCACGTTAGACCGGGTCTAACGGGTTAAGAGGCTAACCCGAGGTTAGCGGCTTGGAGCAAGTGGGCGTAAGAACAGTCTATTAACTCACCTAAAGAAAAAGAAACAAAACTAAATCAAAATCCTTCCATCCGTTGTGGGGCTTAAAATATATAACATAGCAACAGATATTTCACTTGTGACATTGCTGTCAAAATTGATATCTACATCTAAGGGTCTTATCACACTTGCGATTTGCGAGCGAGTTGAAAGCGTTTTTCAATACAAAACTCGTACGCGGCGAACTCGCGGCGTGTTCGCCTCCCATACAAAACTCGCTCGCGAACCGCAAGTGTGATAACGCTCTAACATCTAGATGTCAATGCTAGATCAATTGATACCTATTTAAATTGGAATAGGTACATACTACGATCGATATCAGATGTTAATTGAATTATATCTTGTTCTAGCGTCCTCAATAGGAGTCCGGAACATCTAATAAAGGAAATCATTCTGGTCGATGACTTCAGTGACAATCGTAAGTAAACATAGTTCTATGTTTGTTTAGGGTAGGTTGATTCAAACCGTCCGTTAAAGTTAACTTCAACGTTAAATAATTTACTATGGGACAAAATGACGTTTCTGTATGGAATATCAGCTCGGCGGCCATATTTAACGACCAGGAGTCCGTCAACTGTGCTTGAATGAACTCACCCCTTAGTATTCGGAAAAACTCGCGTTCGGAGTAATGTTGCCTGGACTGGCTGGTCCTGAATGACTGACAATATTACTAAATTAGGTACTATTTTCTTTCCCTCCGGTTGTATGTAGAAAGTTATATATAAGTACTAATCAATATAAATGAAACTCTTTCGTTACCTAATGACTCACTCATTGACTAACTGATGACAACGCACACATTCGAAAGTACTGGTCGTAGGGAGCTGAAATTTTGCATCGGATTTCCCGAAATTCCCACGGGAACGGGAAAAAATAAAAATTTACGTGTAAAATTTCATTATACGTTAATTTTTATACCCATACGAAGTCGCGGGCAAAAGCTTGTACCAAATATATAAGTACAGAAAATTCTGGTTCATTACCCATCCATTCCGATGAAATTTTAAGCATTAACGCAAATAGAATCCTTAGAATCCAAGATTTACTTAATTTTACGTAATTCCTACCTAATCCCACCTCCTCCATTATCCCGTACGCCCTATCCTCCATCCCTTTCGAAATCGGCAACGCATTGGTGACGCCTCTGGTGTTACAAGTTTCTAATAGACGGCTGTGACCAGCACTTACCACCAGGTGGACCGTCTGCCTGTTTGTCAATCTTTTCCATAAAAAAAAACGTAATAGTAAAATCCAATTTTGATGAAATTGATTTGAAGTCAACAGACTAGCGCTTAATGATCATTAGATAGAAACAAGAAGCGAAATAATTTAAATTAAATGATGATTTTTTATTTTGCTCAGTCCGCATCACTTAATCAAAATGGAACTCGTACGCCAGCCCGATCGCGTCGGTATGTCACCCGGCGGGGGGGTATGGTCGCAATGCCGCAATGTACTATTACTTAGGCAGAATACCTCGCCCTACTTCTATCTACTCACAACCAATCGAATTAAAATAAAACTGTAATTAAGTCTGGCCATATGGAGCTTACGTGCATCTTGCTTGAAAATATAGTGCTTTAGAAATACGTTACAAAATTTTACATTAACTTTATTCTTGTTGACCTTATTGTCTTTAGAAGTCTAATTGAGATTTGTAGACAGATTTTAAGTGACGTTTATGACGGCCAAATTTGTATGACTAAACAAAATACAATTAAGCAATAAAAAAGTGACAGGTCAGACGAGTTCCGGTCGAAGAGCGCGAAAAAATATTAACATATCAAGCCATCATCTATGAAGGTCAAGCTTGTCGATATAGGAAAATCATTTGAATCTGACCTTTTGCGAATGTGTACATTGATGATTTATTCGGCACACTGTATCTAAATCTGTTGATTATAAATATTACCTAATTGATGATTTGGTTAGTAACCTGATTTGTCGTTTTTTAAACTGCATGGACAGACTGCTCTACAGATATTACTCCCCAAGGCTAACCAGCTACTACATAGTATCTACATTCCACATATTCCGGTACTCCGCCATCCATATCTGCGAGTTCTCGCGACCTTTAACCTACGTACGTACGTAGGTACCCTATCTTGGATATCCATGGAATTTCGTTTATAATTTTTTGTTCCCGAATACGACATCGGATCAGTTTTCTTGATACAAATAATTTTACGCTCATATCGGTACGCCTTCAACTACATGTAGGGGAACGACCTAGTGAAAATCTTGGGAATGCGAGTGGAACCCAGGACCGGTCTGAGTAGCTTTGAGGAGGCCTATGTCCAGCAGTGAACGTCTTTGGACAGACATGATGACCTTCTGTATATCCAGGCAAGTACTGCTGCAGCTTCTCTATATCTTTAGTTATTATATGCAGTAGAGATGGTCGACGCGGCACAGCTCGACGCAGATGGCGGAACGAACAAGACAACTTTCAAAAGGATTGACCAGATTTTGCGTTGTGCCAGGATGCGTGAAATAATAATAAGGAGAAGCCCTCCTTAGCAGTCTGACAAAACGAACTAAATGAATGTAATCTAAATATATAAAACTCAAAGGTGACTGACTGACTGACTGACTGACTGACTGATATAGTGATCTATCAACGCACAGCCCAAACCACTGGACGGATTGGGCTGAAATTTGGCATGCAGGTAGATGTTATGACGTAGGCATCCGCTAAGAAAGGATTTTGCGAAATTCCCACGGGAACGGGAACAAACGGGATTTTACATTTTAATATTTCTGCGCATACGAAGTTGCGGGAAACATCGTAGAGGTCTGAAATTTGGCATGCAGCTTCCTTGAGGAGCGTAGGGGAGCACTAAGGAAGGACTTCCCGAAATTCCCACGGGAACAGGAAAAATGTTTTTTTTACATTTTAAGGCGCGTACGTAGTCGCGGGGATCATCGTAGAGAGATGAAATTTGGCATGCAGGTTCCTTGGGGAGCGTAGGGGAGCATTAAGAAAGGACTTCCCGAAATTCCTACGGGAACGGGAAAAAATGGGTTTATTACATTTTAAGGCCCGTACGTAGTCGCGGGGATCATCGTAGAGAGATGAAATTTGGCATGCACGTTCCTTGGGGAGCGCAAGGGAGCACTATGAAAGGATTTCCCGATATTCCCACGGGAACGGGAAAATGGGTTTATTACATTTTAAGGCGCGTACGTAGTCGCGGGGATCATCGTAGAGAGATGAAATTTGGCATGCAGGTTCCTTGGGGAGCGTAAGGGAGCACTAAGAAAGGATTTCCCGAAATTCCCACGGGAAAGGGAAAAAAAGGGATTTTTACATTTTAATGTTTAGGCGCGTACGAAGTCGCGGGGATCATCGTAGAGAGATGAAATTTGGCATGCAGGTTCCTTGGGGAGCTTAGGGGAGCACTATGAAAGGATTTCCCGATATTCCCACGGGAACGGGAAAAATGGGACTTTTACATTTTGTTGTTTAGGCGCGTACGAAGTCGCGGGAAACAGCTATCTATCTATCTAAATATATAAAAGAAGAAACTGACTGACTGACATATCAACGCAGAGCCGAAAATACTGGTCGTAGAGAGCTGAAATTTGGCATGCAGGTTCCTTGAGGAGCGTAGGGGAGCAAGGATTTCCCGATATTCCCACGGGAACGGGAAAAATTAAATTATAATCCTAGATTACAAACACTTTCAAGAAACACGTTATGCAGATTACCTACTGTTAGATTACCTGCCTAATGTCCAGTAAAGAGGAAATGATTGATGAGTTCACTAAAACATTCTTTAAACCAGTCTGCTATTACCTAAATAATGAATTTTGGCACTCAACTATTTATTCATAAGAGATTAATGAATCAGAGAAAAAAAAGGGAAAATCTATACATATAATAAATAATCATTCTGTAGAAGAAGTCGCGGTTGAAAATTGAAAATTAAAAGAAACTATCAAGTCAAAGGGACTATATGAACGATACTGAACACAAAATAACGATATTTAGAAAAAAAATACTGTATGTATGTATGTATGTCCGGATTTAACTCGAAAACTACTAGACGGATTGAAACAAAATTTGGTATGGGGGTAGTTTATAACACTGGTCAACATATAGGCTACTTTTTATCCCAAGGAAATGCATAGTTCTCGCGGGAAGGCTATTAACAAATTCCACGCGGACGAAGTCGCGGGCAGAAGCTAGTATAACATATACGAGTATAATTTTATTCACAATTGTTTTGAACATTACTTCTTGTAGACTATCATACAAAATTTTTGTAAGTGTAAATGCAGTCTAAAAACCAATAATAAATTGTAACTTTTCATCATGTTTTTATAGGTAACTAGCTGACCCCGCGGACTTCGTACCGCCTTAAACCTCACGGAGCCCGAGACCTTTCCAACAAATGCAAAACCGTGGAAATCGGTTCGTGCGTTCTGGAGTTATAGCGTCAGGGAGGAAAACCCGACTTATTTTTATATAGTAGATTATTTTATTTTAATAGAAGTATAAACAATATACATTAACACACCTTATGTCACAGAACTTAATTGTAAACAACAATCTGGCTCCTTAAAAATAGACACTAAGACATTATACAAAATGTTTATTACTAAACATCATCATCACATTATGTCTGCCGGTCCGCTCTTTACTGAAGTAAAAATATTAAAGCGATGAAGTGCGAAAATTAAAATTAAAATAAATTAAGTTATTTATGTAATTTCGTTTTTATTGTCTCCTACATTTCCATCGTATACCATAGACAAAGTGAGGTAAAATATAGAATGACAACCTTTATACAAATCAGCGTAGATAGATATATGCCAGAAATAAGTGTTAAATGCGGTAATAGATGTCGCTGCCTAGGTAGCCGTATGAAATTTTTAACTACGAGTAAGTGAGCAATATCCACGGGCAATATCGACGATCGAGCAATATTCATACGTATGAAAATTTGAGGCGACTCCTGGGTATCGATATCCATATTAATCCATACCCTATCATTTATTATATTATTATATCCATATTATCCATATCCATATTGTCCATATTAATATTATAAATGTGAAAGTAACTCTGTCTGTATGTCTGTTACGTCTTCACGCTTCAACCGCTGTACCGATTTGGATATAGGCTAAGCCGAAAGGACATAGACTATTTTTAATCCCGAAAAACGCATAGTTCCCGCGGGAACGTGATAACCGAATTCAACGCGGGTGAAGTCGCGGGCAGAAGCTAGTTAATATATATTTTCTCAAACATGCTCGGAAATGTTCGTGTTACTTTCAAAAAAAGAAGACGCGAGGCTGTCCATTGCCGGCCTTGGCCAGCAAAAACATTATTGTCGTGTGTGTTTTTTTTAATTCGCTTGCTATTTGAGACACCTCTAGAAACTGACAAATCCATGGAGGTAATAGGTACAACTTCCATGGCCAAATCATCCACGATCATGGAAGTAGTAAATACTGATGTGGGGTAAGTGCGCCTAAATTTATTTCGCCCCTATACCTTGTAAACAGCCAACTACTAGTTGAGTAATATTTATAGGTTTCGATATATTTATGTTAGGCGCACTTACCCCATCCTGGCGCACTTGCCCCGACTGACCTTACGTATTTCCTCGCTGTTTGAGAAAAGCATTATATATACCTCGGCCGCAATTGCGATTGCCGGACTCGTACTAATAGAAGGCTTCGCTTCGCTCAGCCTTCTAACTAACTCGTCCGGCAATGCGCTACTTGGCGGCCTCTGCAATAATGTACTATTTATTACAGCGGAGGACGGCGCAGCACTGCGCGCGATCCGCAAAGTCCGCGTTCTGCGCAACAACAAGCGCGAAGGGCTCATGCGGTCTCGCGTCCGCGGCGCAGACGCAGCCTCCGCGCCCGTACTGACCTTCCTCGACTCGCACGTCGAGTGCAACGTGCACTGGCTGGAGCCACTGCTGCAGAGGGTCAAAGAGGTAAGAGATTATCACTCCGACTTCCGACGCATAGCTAAGCCTCTCCAGGGGCTCTATTCGAAACGTTACATAGGAAAAGGGAACTTCCATGTCTAGTCCCCCATATTGTCTAAAAATGCATGTATGTGTTCCTAAGTAGGTATGTATATCTCGATATGTAATACGTATTTCTTACATAGAAAACAAACTATTTACACTCGTGTCACTGTTGTATACTCGTAGCTCATCATATGAACGAGCCCATACATTTTGTTAAATTTATTACATAACGAATCGAATCATTATCAGTAGCTGTCATCGATCAATGTGTCAATAGTTTCTGCCATTAGCTGCCTATAAACATTATTCACAAACAAACGAGAACTCATTTGTGATACCAACACCATTGAATACGATGCAGTTACACACTGCTCAGTGAAAATGAACTCAGTACAGATTTGAAAAGGTATCTTTTGGATTAACATGTAGTAATGCTATTAGGTTGAGTATTCTCTTACGATATGGCCGTTTTATGACACTTACGGCTAAATAGCCATTTTGAATTTGAATATCCGTAGGAAAGTAACAATCTAAGGCTTAATCTACATATAGGTAGTAGGTAGCTACTTTCACTTAAGTGAATTTACACACCTAGCAAATATAGGTAAGCAAAAGCAATCTCATAGTAAATTAATAATTCCAGCTTATGTTTACTAGTACTTTCCTTCAAGAACTCAGGAAATCATTAGTATTACTTACTCATAATTATATCTATGAAAACCTGAAAGATCGTTTTGATATTGTCTTACTTAACTCCTGTGTGAGTCGTTAAAATACAATTGCCTACAAAACCTGAAAAGTGAAATAAAACGAATAGAAACCAGTTTCTCAAGTGCTCGCAAAAGGCTTTGTTGTCACTCAAAACTTGTCCGGCCGACAACATACACGATTATTTTATTTGAAAAAAGATACAAACATATAAAGATTGGGTTCAGTACAAAAAATATCATTACAACCAGACCAAACATTTGAAAATAGAGTTAGCATTCAACTTTACTGTGCTCGCATTGTTATGTGTTCCAGTAAAGGGGAAGACAGCTGGTAAAACTAACAGCATAGCCGAATTCCACCTTAGTTCTGATGTTTTGCAACGCATTCACAATCTTATGAGGCCTTATATTCATAGGCTAAAGAGTACTAGGTACAGGAGTCTTCTCACACTCTCCTCATAAAGAGGCTGTGGGGTAGCCTTATCTGGAACTATGGTCCTTTAGGCGGTCGCTCTCGCTACCCGTGATAACGGGTAGGGCTACGGAACCAATGGACTAAAGAAACCACTTACCATCCAGGTGGCCGTGGCTAGTTTAATAACCAGATGGACGAAAAGATACATGACTGATCCTATTTCATAAGGGTTCCGTGTTTACCTTTTGAGATTCGGTAACCTAAAAAAATATGTATTTTTCTTCAAATAAATTTATATCTCTTCAACGCGCGGAACCCCAAAAGCAGCGAGCACTAGATCACGTCCCAGCATGCTAATGTCAAGGCTCGTGACTCCACGCTTGCTTTCCGTCGTGAACAACATGCACTCTTATTTTACCCTTATTTATGTCTTTTAGGTATTCTGAGCATGCGCCATACTGGTATATACATGTGAATTGGTATGTGAATGTTCTCCTTTTTGACGGAATAAGCTTTTTGAACGACGTTGGAACGGATATTTCGAGAAAATTCCCAATGCTCGAAAACTCGACAGTTTATTGATAACTAAGTCAATAAAATCACCAATTATAATGAATATTTACATTATATTGTTAAGTAGTAATAGTTATACAACAATTTACACCAATCAATACGGGAACGCATAGAAGACGCACCCATCTAGGATGACAGCTTCAAAATGACGTTATGTTACATTCCGCTCTACTCATAATCATAAGTAGAATAACCAACCAGTGACCTGGTCAAGAATCCGTCTAACATTAGTGACGACTTGCTCTTCAGATTATATATGTTTCTAGCATTCTTTTTCTTGTGCTTGATATTGTGCAACTACAAGTCGAGTGGTCGGCAGGTGTCCGGGTGTTATCTTTATTAACGGCTATCAACGGAGGTCGAGAGCGCTCAAGAAGTGAGATCGGAAGGTTAACACGCCTTAATCACCGGTCCTCAAGTATTATTTCGAATTGAAGTGCTTTTATTACTTCTGTAATGGATGCTCAATATGATACTAAGTATCGCGTGGAATTTAGCCGTAATTCATTGGATTCCATCATCATCGTTTCAGCCACTGGAAAAAGGCCTACCTGAAGATGCCTCAAGATACCGTAAGGCACAGGACAAGGTCACACAGACTTGTCCTGTGCCTCACGCAACCATCGATTTCCCGGCCAGGTCGTCACTCCATCTTGAAGAAAACCTACCGAACCAGGTCTTCTAGGAGGTTTCATCCAAAAAGTTTCAACATTTATTTCAAAATGTTGCCTCGATTGGGATATTTCACCGACCGTTTTAGCCTACAAACATAAAACGGAATGATAGCAATTACTGATGATGCAAATCTAACTAATGCTGGACGCTGAGCGCGGATTACGTGCACGATGACCAAAACCACAGCGTAAAGTATTACGTTCTCTATCTAGACAGTAGTCTAGAACATCAATAATGCATTTTGCTCCATTGATCACTTTGAAACTTAGGCAACCGTACTAAAGTCGATTATCGCTTTCCAGACGTGTAAGCCCAATGTGGTCGATGAG
Organism: Aethes cnicana; assembly: GCA_963971205.1. Lineage (NCBI taxonomy): Eukaryota > Metazoa > Arthropoda > Insecta > Lepidoptera > Tortricidae > Aethes > Aethes cnicana. The sequence continues at coordinate 9,067,482 of OZ020281.1, forward strand.
AATCAATTGTGTGGTTGCAGAATGGGGCACTGTGTATTTAATTTCGGTGTAATGGCACACGATAAAAGCGTTATTAGCACCAAACGTGGCATTGGTTACCTGACTTATGGGGCAAAATTCGAAATTACGTACTTTCGAATTCTGGATAGGTAATCCAGTTTTACAATATCGACTGAAGCCGACTTAAATAGAGATAGGCACAGATTGATCTTATAGATCTTGCTATGTTAAAATGCTATTGCTATATTATATGAATCAAAGTGAGAAACAACCGACAGTTCCCGAGGGAAATTACGCTCTGACCCAATGATGATGTAGGAAGGCAGAAACTCAAGGGTATTTAAAAACTTACAATGTAAATCTTAAAAGGAAATGCTATTTCTCGGAAAATTTCTTCAGGATATCTAATAGAACTTTAACTAAAGCTAGCTAATTTTCAACATAGGGCCATGTCTTTTATTAAATTTGGATCTGTCTTTTCATACATTCTTGAAAGCACAATAACTAAAATTGCTGAGGTACATGGTTTAATGTATAATTAAATGTTGCTATATCTGACTCTCTCTTTTAAAGCTTGAATCGTGGTCAGCCGGTTAAGTGTCCGGAATAGACTAATTAATATTCAGACCTTCCCACGCATTGTGGGTAACTGCACTGTTACTGCTAATTGCATATTGCAGGAAAACCAGTCATTGTTTTGATTATATCAACAAACAAGATGACGAACGTTTTTGTCAAAGAAAAAAAAAACAGCATGAAGCTTGAAAAGATGGCATTAGATTAAATTAAATCCACGAAAAGGTAAAGCGCTTCATTACCCGTTGATCCCATCCATGATGGTCCATGGTCCAGATACCCATGCACAGTACAGACCAGTTTCTGAAACTGGTCTGTACTTACTTCTATTTCATATTCAAATTGTATATTATCTCCGCGGGGGCCATTTTTAGATTTTGTTTAATGTTTATGTATTTTTAATTATTTCTAAGTATTTTTAAGTAGTTTAGTATAGTAATGATCATATAAAATTATTGATTACTCAAAATATCTTAATTATCATGATTACTAAAGAAAGAAGGAGAAAAGTTCGTTTCATAAATTTGACTTTTAAATTGTATTAAACAAATGATTTTTAAGCATTCGCGTATTGTCTTATGGTAGGTAAATAGATTATTCTTCTGAGTACTCCTCTTTAACTCGTGCGAAGAATGCAAATGATGCTTTTGATCATGCGTTATATTTAGAGACAATCGAAATGTCATGACTGATCCATGTTTAGACTTGGCGTTTCGACATTTTGTGGATGAGCGTTGAATCCGGTAGGTACATCATTAATTAGATATGTTCTTAGCCTACGTAATTTATTGTATTAAGGAAGTTTTTACGAGTAGTTTCGCTATCGTCGGCAACAATAATCATCAATCAAATGTTTTTGCAGCGATTTGCCGAAACCACAAGTTACTAACACTTCTACCAAGAAGCATGGAATCAAACAGAGATGTTGTCATAAGTATTTTGGAAGCATAAGAACGATTTTGTTTTTGTTTTAGGACAGCCAAAGGAGTCAAACCAGGAGACAAGTGATACTGAATGTATACTATTTGATACAAAATAATTATTTTATTAGTAGGTTTATGACCTAGTAAGATATAAAAAACTAAGGTGGGGACCTCATTTGGGAAACAAAGGGATAGGGAAACTCAAAACCTTAAGGCGCTAAAATTGAAGTTTAAATCTTTTAAAGCTCCTTAAAGTTCAGTTTCAACGCTGTGACGTTTTGACTTTCCCTCGGGAATACTTATTAAATCCCTTTACTTTGACGTTTCCTATGGAATCGCTACAAAATGCTTGTGCTTCCCGAATCAGGGCCCTGATAGTAGAAAGAATTATATTCTATACTCCTTAAAGTTCAGTTTCAACGCTGTGACGTTTTGACTTTCCCTCGGGAATACTTATTAAATCCCTTTACCTTGACGTTTCCTATGGAATCGCTACTAAATGCTTGTGCTTCCCGAATCAGGGCCCTGATAGTAGAAAGAATTATATTCTATCCATGCCTTATATACCTACATGAAGTTAAATGTATTCAAAATAATAATGAAATAAGTAGTCAAGTCACGTCACGATTTGCGATCATACGAGTATTGTATCAATAAATATTGTTTGTATCCCAACGGCGTGAATCAGTCTCGGTTCCTCGAACTTTCCGTTTTTCTCTACACCGTGGTAACGAGACGAGCTTAGGCCGAGGCCGAAGTAAAGTTTCACAAGCGATTTAGTTCGAAAGTCGGTTGCCTCACGTATAGCTCCAAGATAGCGCACTGCATTCTAATACTCGGCATCCCGAAGCGACTTGCAGAATTATTTCCGTAATAAAGTCGGCCAGGCCTCGTCCACGGTGATTCAATGAGCGGTCTGGCTTGAATTAAGAGTAGCTGATTTCGCTTATATACACAGTAATAGGCCCTATTAAGTTCCACACTTGCTTCAGGATAGGATATCCATCCTAAGAGCTTACAGAAAGTAGCGATGGAGCACTTAATGTTTCAAAACTCGATCTGATAATTTTAATGCACGTATATATGTATCGATTTACGGAAACAAGTGCAACCGATGCCAAAGATGTAACGAGAACAACATTAAACTGAACGCACTGATATCAGGTGCGTTCAGTTATTAAAATCAAAATAACAAAACCATCATTTTGTAAAGGAGGTTATCTATAGGTAGATTTCGTTTTAGATGTCTTTTGCAGACGATTTAGGAGGTGACTCAGTTGTGTGTAGGATGTGTAGGCCAATGCAGGTGCGACAGCACCTTCCGCAAGAATAGCAGGTAAAAGATCTCCTTCAAATCGTCAAGAATGATCTCGACCGTGCTCATCAGATAATTCTTGGCGACTATAAATAAATAAAAGCTTCTACTTTTATTCACACGCTTCCGCGATCTCCGTAGCCCGTATTACTCAAGCGGTGAGCGGAAGACGGGTTGTGTAAGACTGTAAGACGGATCATCGCGTTCCCTTCACTGGGGTGCTAAGCCGTGGCAGACCGTACAGGTTTCGTGTAGATACCACCATATACATAGCTGAGCCACACACATGACCAGAAAATCTTTGTTTATTACTTATATTATTAAATAAACTTCACGATTGTAAAAGCAATGGTATTGACTGAGCTGAGTTAGTACGGAAACTAAAAGAAATAATCTTGGGAAATGAATACCTAAATCTTATTTTACTACAAAGTTAAAAGCTGTTACTACAAGATCATCTGCCATCTCAGTTTCGTAACTCGAGATGAGATTCAATGTCACCGTCCGGTTTGAGCCGTGACATTCGCATAATCTTCAATGCCACGTCACCTTGAGTTCGCTTGTGAAAGCATCCGACATAACTTTATATCGAAACACATAACAATAAATATTGATAGATTAGATAAGTAAAACGTTACTGTGAATAAGAAAATCTTTGTAAATATTGTGCCCTAAGAGCCGGTACAGACTGCAAAGATGCAGCCGAATAGCTCATCGCGTCTCATAGTAGAAAATTTAGTTCAAATGTAGCCCGTCTGTGCTGGCCCTAAGATCCTAAAAAAGGATGATGAAATGTCTACAAGTACGAATTGTGAGAAGCGTAAGCTTTGCCTCTTAGGATTAGGAGACAGATCCATTATTCAGCCGTTTCTTGTGTCCAATATTTGTTCAACTGATTTACTCGGTATCAGTTTCGCTCATAAATCCAAAAATGTGAAAATAGATATTTTGTTGTCTCATAGGATATTTTGGGAAATTCTCAAACAAACGTGTTCTCTTATTATTTCACCGGATTCAAGTTCAGAATACCTTTCCAATTTTACCTGACATGAGAAGATATCAGATTCGGATATGATTCTCGGCTAGGGTAAACGTGGAAGAAAAATAAGATTCTTTGAGGACCTCTCTAAATATTATCGAACATTGTTAACAACAATCGTATTTACATATAACAACAACAATCGTATTTACGTATTTGCAATCGTATTTACGTATTTACATATAACTAGTTCAAAAATGATATCTTCTTCTCTGATAAATTACGAATCATTTGCGAAACAAGCCCATAGCCGCTCTAAAACTGATGGTAATGAGGATTTTGAAACCTGTTAGCATCCATCATTGTTTCCAATAAGTGTAGCTTCGTAGCGCAATCAGAACGTAACTAGTTGGCAAACAGTCTATCATGTCATCTATGCAGCGATCTGTGATATCGATTGCCAATTAGTAATAACTAAGCAATTCAATTTCAATTTTCACATCATTCCTCCGTCTAATAATACCGTATCGAAATATGACACTACCTCTACTTAGTTATTGTGTGTTACAAATCCTGATAATTCAAGCAGTAGGCGATAATAATCAATTCTTATTAGTTTATTAATTTTTGACTGGCTTTTAACCAAACAATCAATTATCAGGCTGGAAACCTTAGGATTATTAATTCGGTCAGGGGCTGTCACGAGCCGTGAATGCAAGATTGAAATCGTTCTCCGGCCGTCAACAAAGTAACTACATTCTGATAGGTTATTAACATAGATATAAGTCGGATTCGTTAATCGTTAAATATTAAGCAACGGTAATATTGGCTATAAATACATATTATCTCGAAGTACGTTTTTGTGGATTCAGTTTAAAATGGATTATGTTGATGATCTATTGGCACAATATTTTAGAATTTCGTAATACCTTTGCGAAAACAAATATAAAGAGTAGAATTTCTAGTCGTAGCTAGTGGGTCATTTTAATAAATCAATTTAAACCATGAGATGACATGTTGGATTGTGTGGTGTCCATGGACCGCAGTGACCGCATGCCATCAGGTGACTTGTGTTCTCGTTAGTTTACCGATTACATCCAAAAAAACTTTTTTTATTAATTAAATATTAGTATTATCTGCAATGTGTTTGTATTACCTGCACTGGGCCCGCGTGGGGACTATAGCTCAAACCCTACCGTGATAAGAGGAGGCCTGTGCCCAGCAGTGGGACGCAAATAGGCTATAGTAGTAGTAGTATCTTCAATGTTGACTTTTTGGAAGAAGTAACTTTTAATGCAATTTCTCATAAGCGGAGTCGTAGTCACAGCTAGTATTATGCATAAGTTAAGCAAGTGGTTTTAATGGGATATTTTATCGCATTGCATCAAGCGAATACCTGGTACGAGTAGTAGCCTGTTTGACCCTGGGGTCAAGCGCTCGTTAGAGCATCCTGGCTTGTGCTGGCCAGGCAACAAGTTGGACTTGAAGTGAAGGATTCGTTTTATTGCAGCTTGTTACTAAACCCACAACCATTAACTTTACTTGCTACTTAAAATTAAGAGAATTTAATTAGGTACCTATTTATTATTTTCTTATTATTTATTTACATAAAAACTGTTACAAAAAAGTATAAGTATAGATATGTAATATAAACTACAGTTAGTTTTTCTATACACATGGAACGCCGCGGGGCGTTGATTTCTTATATAAAATATATTTTATAGGTATAGGTATCGGTGGTGTATACACCTTAGAACTTTTATTATACGTTACGAGATTAAAGTAGTAATTCTGAATTAATGTAAATGTGGATTTAAATTAATTAACTCCCTACGAGTTACACAAAGTTTACCAAAAATTATTCTAGATGGTTCACTGTTTTTGATCGAGCGATCGAAGCGTCTTCAAATTGGCCAGAAATGCTTTCGCATGTCCGGATGTACAGGTTTATACAACTCAGAAGGCACGCAAAAATAGACTCTGCATTAACGACTTAAGTGCTTTGTCGCGCGCATTCTATTGTGTCGTGATTTACCTATGTTCCCCTCTACAGGTCACTCAACCTTAATGACCAGGTTCCAAAATTGAAGCCTTGGTGGCCTAGTGGTTTGACCTACCGCCTCTCATGCAGAGGGTCGCGGGTTCAAATCCGGCTCGCACCTCTGAAATTATTCATGTGCGAAATTCAATTTGAATTTACCACTGAGCTGTTCGGTGAAGGAAAACATCGTGAGGAAACCTGCACGCATCTGCGAAGTAATTCAAGGATGTGTGTGAAGTCCCCAAACCACACTGGGTCCGCGTGGGGACTATAGCCCAACCCTCTCGTGATGAGAGGAGGCCTGTGCCCAGCAGTGGGTCGTAAATAGGCTGTTGTAGTAGGCTCCAAAATTATAGAGATTTTTGCTTGTTGATTCAGTTTTTAGAATTGTTTCAAAATGGCGGAGCTTTAAGCCATGAAAAAATGAACTAGCGAGGTTTGTAGGCTCTTAGAGTCACTAGTCTTTATTATTTCAATTTTGCGGAAAAAAGATTCCAAGAAGCAATAACTATGATAAGAGGATTATTCTTAATGACAAGAACAAAAGTTCGTTTATCTCAAATGATAAAAAAGTACCTATTCCATGAAAAGTACCGGTTCTCGCAACGAATCGCATGAAGACATCGTATGTTAAAATTACTATGACAGCGCGTACGATAACATTATACAGCTGTTTACATTAATTTTCGTTTTCTTAAACATATTTTATCAAATGTTCCAGGACCCAACTCGCGTAGTATGCCCTGTCATCGACGTCATCAGCATGGATACGTTCCAGTACATCGGTGCTTCGGCCGACCTGCGGGGCGGATTCGATTGGAACCTAGTGTTCAAGGTAAGTACTTCTATTTCTTTCCATAATATCCTACACCCTTCATCCCGAAACGATTAATAAGATTATGAAAATCTTTTGTTTGTGTCTTTTATTACTGAATTAAATTTTACCCAACTTCGTGTAAATGCGTGTACCTAACAATACTCAAGAGAGTCTATACAGTTATAACCTGCAATCTTTACCAACGTTTCTAACACTGGGCTGAATTTCAATACGTTTATTTTCGTTTTTTTTTACACAAGAGCATATTCGTTAGGATTACCTTCCGCTTTTATCAAAAAAAACCGGCCAAGTGCGAGTCGGACTCGCGCACCGAGGGTTCCGTACAAACCTGTAAGGTTTACAAAGTTCGTTCTTTACGACAATCGAGTCATAACTATGGTATTTTTATTGCAAAATGAAATTCATAACATTACAATGGGGAAAGATGGAGTAGCATAAATTTAAGACAAAGATCTTAAAAAATATATATTTTGTAATGTAACTAAAAATTTAAGGTTTTCGGAATTTTTCCTTTATGTGTGCTATAAAACGTTGCTTCATGCCAAATTTCAAGATTCTAGGTCGACTGGAAGTACCCTTTAGGTTTTGATTCCCTTGCGAGTACTTGCGAGTTTCAAAATATGCAGCTTAAATTGCTGTTTCTTTTGATTGCGTTGACATAGAAGTTTGATTTTGTTACAGCTTAAAGGTATTATAGACCTGAGTATTTGGTATGAATTTCAATTTAATACCTCTACGCGTTTATGAGGAAATGGGTAGTAAGGTTAAAATTATTAAAAAAAAATATATTATGTGATGTAACTAAAAATTTATGGTTTTCGTAATTTTTCCTTTATCTATGCTATAAGACGTTGCTTCGTACCAAATTTCAAGATTCTGAGTTCACGGGAAGCACCCTGTAGGTTTTGATTCCCTTGCAAGTGTCGAAAATTTGCGGCATAAACGGCTGTATCTTTTGATTGCGTTGGTTTAGAAGTTTGATTTTTTCACAGCTTCAAGGGACAGTAGACCTGAGTAATTGATATAAATTTCAGCTTCATACCTCCACGCGTTCCTGAGAAAAAGGGTCTTGACAGACGGACGGACAGACGGACAACAAAGTGATCCTATAAGGGTTCCGTTTTTTCCTTTTGAGGTACGGAACCCTAAATATACAAGTCACCGTGTACCAAATGGCTACCCTCATCCGTATCTGTCAACCTTTTTTCGGGACCTAGTAGGTAACACGAGTTGAGGTTGAGCGACGCCTGCGGTCTGGTCACGGCTAATGGAGGCCGCTACAAGGAAGCTTCGTACATACAATATGATGTCACGGCATTAATAAGCGGGACCTAAGCCTGAAATATTAAATTTTAGTTGAAAAATTTGGCATTGGTTGTTATCTTTGTTGAGTAAATATTTTTGAAAATGCGATGGTTTTATTAAATCTTATATGGATAATAGAGACTAGATTGTCGCCGTTCTATTGTCATATTTTTGTTAAACTCTGAACACCTGTGTGAGAGTGATTAAAATAGCGATAGCTTTTGGTCGGAAACACTAGCTTTTTAAATATAGCATAGAACTAGGAAGCCAATTAGACTTGCTTTTACATAATATGAATACGGCATTAAATTAAGAAAGCGATTGTTGATGAGATGCCTACTTATAAGGCGTAGGCGTTTTTGATGTTCTGTGAATAAAGTAATTCATTCTTTGACTTCCCTTTGTTTCCTACAGCTATTTATAAATACGGCCCTGAAAGTAAATTCGGCTTACCTACCGACGACTTAAATTATGTACCTTTACTGAACTAGAGCATTTCCCAAGGTACGATTCAAAACGGTTCCACAAAACCTCATCTAAACAAATCAAACTATGAATATATGATAAAAATCGTAAATGGAACGACCATCGGGACCGTTTTGAACACGGCTCCACTTTTCAAATCAAATCCACTTCATTTTTATTTTCGTAAAAACATTGGTCATAAAAGAAATAGGTACTGTTTAATGATGAATTTACAGAACATCTATGTCTTTGGTCAAGCATATCAAATTATCGTAACATTGTACCTAAGTCTGACGAAGGGAAAGCTTTCTCATCAACAAGTCATCGATGTAAGTACTTGTACAACAGGAATCGGTACGGAACTTGAGCGGTGGACTTCGATGCGCAGACGTCGAAAATAAGGTCTCATCGGCAGAGGGGCGCGGGACGCAATGGGCGCTTTGTCGTGCGCGCACGCTTATTGGTCCTTCAGTCGTAAACATGCGCCGAAATCCTCTCTACTTTTGCTCACCGCTCAAGATCCGTGCCGCGATCTGTAATAACCGTCGTGAACGTAAATCCTTCCTCTTGCAGTGGGAGTACCTCTCGCACTCAGAACGCAGCGCCCGCCTCAGCGACCCGACGCAAGTGATCCGCACGCCCATGATCGCCGGAGGCCTGTTCTCGATGGACCGCAAGTACTTCAGCAAGCTCGGGAAATACGACATGCGCATGGACGTGTGGGGGGGAGAGAACCTTGAGATTTCTTTCAGGTGAGTAGATATTTTCTTTGAAGATCCAAGGTGAGTCGGGGCATGTGCGCCTGAGGGGTAAATGCGCCTAAATTGATTTTTTTACCCAATGCCGATGCCCGAAGAAGGAGAACCTAATGACTTGAGAACAGGGCAAACCGGTTATTTATTGCAGTGGGATTGTAATTAGTTGAGTATTATTTATAGTTTTTGATATATTTATGGTAGGTCCCCACCCTGGCGCACTTACCCCGACTGACCTTATGTAATCGTAGAAAAATGACAAATCTACTTTTGAAAAAGCAACGCTAAAGTTGACAATTCCGTCCATAGACCGAAATGGAGATGCTGTTGCTGTGAAAACTAAATCATTATTGCAGTGCTTATGAAAATTATTTAAGAAGTCACATGTGTATCTATATAGATACAACATCTATTCTTAAGTAGCGCACACCCACGCTACTTTGCAACTTTGAATTAGCTTATTTATATATAAGTACTCTCAAACATATTAAATTTATCTTTAAGAGTATTTACAATTTATATGTGACCTTAATGCCTTCCAACTAATAACTAGGACCAAAGTGATTGGCCATATAAAATACCTTTCGCAATTGGTCAGCAACTAAAGGTATATTAGTTGCTGCTCTGAACATCAGGAAAGTTGATCTTGCGACCTTGATCTAATCTGTTACTCATGCTCAAGCCATTTTATTTCAGAGTATGGCAGTGCGGCGGGTCCTTGGAAATAGTCCCTTGCTCCCGTGTGGGTCACGTGTTTAGAAAACGCCACCCGTACACGTTCCCTGGAGGGTCTGGAGCGGTGTTCGCGCGAAACACGCGGCGAGCTGCAGAAGTATGGATGGATAACTACAAGGAGCTCTATTATAAGTCGCAACCGCTTGCCAAGCAAGTGGACTATGGAGAGTAAGTGTTTGAACAATCATCTTTAGATCTTTATCTTGTTAAGAAACATTAACTTATAGATACCATTAGACATGAAATCGCTTTATGTTACCAAAATTGGGTAACAGAATTAGATTTTATCGAGTCACTGTATTTACAAAAACTTAATGTTACATTCAACAGTACTGTGACATAACATAAATCAAAACAATTTTACATTCATAACACTTATCGCAATCTTCAGTTATGCTATGAGCGCTGTAACATTTGAGCCCAATTGCATCAATTAGAGTTTGCGCTGCTAACCTCAATACAAGCAACTCATAATAGATTTGTTTGATGTTATCTAGCTCATGATTTTATGTTGGGTCTAGAAACCCCCGTTTCCGTTGGTTCAAGTTGACTTAATTTCACATTGGTGTAGAGCAACTGCAAATAGTCCAGCAATTCAACGGCATCTAAAACACTGTTCAATATCAATGTGAGTGAAGACATCCGTTGCAACAATCTAATTGCCCTAGTGCCCAATATATCTTAGGTATAGGCCCGTAACAATCGACATGACGCAATAGCGTGGTTCGTACAGACCTGTGATTGCGCTTTCTTAGTTGCCAATTTCATGAACTTAAACCGAGTACTGAGAAAACCCTGACATTGTAAAGATACTTCTTTATGGCATTGGTTAGCAAACAAGCAGACAGTCCACCTGATGGTACGTGGTATCTCTGGCCCATGAACATCCCCGCCCATCGGTATCTCTATGCTGCTAATTTCACCGGTACTCTTACGCGCTTACCCGGACACAACAATGACTGCAGATTAGCGAGTGGGCATGGTGGGGTGGTGATGCTTTGCGATTAGGCTTCTTTAGATTTAGGTAAGGAGTTAAAATAGCCGGTGAAATTACTAGCATAGACGCATTCCATCTTAGTCCTCGGAGTTGGCAACGCATTCGAGATCTTATGATTTAATAATAATGAATCACAAGATTTCGGTTTCCATGGGCCGCAGTGACCGCTTATCATCAGATGACCTGTGTGTTGGTTTCCCTACCTATGACATAAGAAAAGGGTTTTTACTAGAGATTTCTACTGGGCTTTGAGATTAGCGATCAGTCTTCTCACTGTAACTTGTCCCCAGCATATCCGAGCGCGTGGCCTTACGGGAGCGGCTTCATTGCAAGCCGTTCCGCTGGTACCTGGAGCACGTGTACCCCGAGCTGCAAGTTCCGGCGCTGGCCGAGAGCACGCGCGCCGTGCGCCAGGGCGCGCGATGCCTCGACACCATGGGACACCTCATTGACGGGACACTAGGTAATAAAGAACTGATTTGGACCACATCAACAGTAGCTTAACCTTTTCAACGCCATGGCAAATCCAAAAGCCGTCACTCAGATGCCTAGGGACGTACGCATGGATCGTACGCATACGTATTTAACGTCTTTATCCGTTGTACTCCATAACGCATATATTGGTCGTTGGCGTAGAAAAGGTTAAAAGGACTTTTGAGCAAGTATTATACCTTTAAGCAACCTCTATGCAAAAGACCGAAGATTGATGAGTGTCGGTCGAACACCCGCATGCGGCTCGCGAGCCGTAGGTTGACGACCCTTTTTTAGGCTTTAATTTTAATCGAAATCTAATATACAGTGACAATTAAGAAAAATCAAAGAAAAACGAAAAGTCTCGAATTTAAAACTTAATTTGTTACAACGGCTTTTTTATCTTATTCCAGGAATGTATCCCTGCCACAACACGGGCGGTAATCAAGAATGGAGCTTCGAGAATGGTATGCTTCGACACCACAGCCTCTGCTTGTCACTCTCACGGGAAGACCGCACAACTGCAGTCTTGGCTGCCTGTGATCCCACAGACTTTGCCCAGCTGTGGAGGCGGAGGGGCCCTCAAATAGCCCACGCCAAGCTCGACGCTTGTTTAGACTCCGACAGGCCCACTCTTTACATAGAAAAATGCGACGAAGACAAACAAAGCCAGCAGTTCACGCTTTAAACGAGCAATTGAACTTTGGAGGCCCTTTTGTATTGAAGGAAAAGGTGATATGTCGATGATGTTATCAGTATTCTGGCGCGAGAGTCTTTCCCAGTGATTAATACTGGACACTGTGCATTTGTGACACTTCGTTTAAGTCTTAGGACAATACATTTTTTTTAGACATTAATCTGATTGCGATCTGTAGGTATCAAATTCAAATTATCAGAGGATTTTTTTCTAAGATGAATCGCGCAAGTGCTCGAATGGTTTTAACACTTTATAATAAGACAATGAAGGAGGAAACGAATATCTCAGGCTGATCTTCCATTTACATACATAATGTAGCACATCTCAATTTATTTTTATGATTAAAATAAAAACGTTAAAAATCAACAAATAAATTAAGTTGCACTCTATACTTTTTCGAGCTTGAAATAAGCAAAAATCTATGGATCCATCATCATATAGGTTTAAGGAGTTTTAAAAGGTGAAGAAACCAAAATTATTGATCACATTTTTGTACATATATATTTTAAGAATTTTATATTTGACATGAACATTCCAAAATTATATTTTATTCTATTAGGTTGTTTTTTTTTTAATAATTATGGCATTCATCGTCAATTTGAAAGTAAGGATTAAGATGGACTAATTGCGCACCGATTTACAGTTCACCACAAAAGTGCAAAAAATAGTGTTTCGTTCCTGAATATAACAACTAAGTTTATCGACAAAAAATAGACGTTAAGTTGAGTAAAGTTGACCTAATTGTGAATTTATAACAATTAAGACTTGATAAAAACGTCTTATGAAAGGTTTAAGTGCAACTAAGTACATTAATAGTAGTTACCATAAAGTTGTAAATATAGAATTATTGTAAGTGCCGGGCAAGTGGAATGTGGATAATATATACCTAGGATTTTGTAAAAAAAAACATCACATTATAGATGTTTAGCTTCGTCACCTAGAAAATTTTAGTTTTCCTAAATGCTTTTTTCTTACTTTAATGTAAAATACCTAACCTTAAGTATATTTTAAAGGCCTATGCATATTTAGGCTTAAGCAAAATCTGAAAAACGTGTCCATTAAGCAATACTTAAAATGTTTTAAATACTCGTTCTTTTTACGTAGGTTATCTTTTAATTTTTACATCTTTAGCTCTTTAATTACATGTGTTTACCAATGGGTAAATGCTTGATTTAAGAAATTTTCATTACAAATATTTTTGATATTATTTTAAATCATATAGTTTTATGATAAAAAAGGCGGTTTTTTGATTGTCTAAACTGATTAGGCGAGATTTTAATGCACTTAAAATAATCTTAAACAGATAGCTCAGAAATAGGTTTTTTTTTTAATCGTGTTCTCTCCTGCATTATTACTAACTTAAATAGGACTCACTGCCAATACTAGAATTTTTACTACCTGTCAAAACTTACCAATATCATTGTAGCATGAAAATAAAATAGGTTATTGACATAACTAACTGTTACGTATAGTTCTCCGCAACTAATACGATTAAAATCAGGAAATAAAAACTACAAACTCTTACAGATAGGTACTAAGTGTCTACTAAGTAACAAATATTAAAGTAATTAAGTACTAGGTATGCATACATTGCACAAGACAACACTCAAGACATCTTAGATGTTAAATAATTTATTTGTAACAAACAACGCGATGATAAAGTGGAACTACGTTTTTAAACTGTAATAAAATTAACTTTTTACTTCGTAACATCCTACTCACAATGTAAAAAACAACTCCAGAACCTTTCAAGACGATTGTGCCTAGAAAAATAATTGGATAAAATAAACACATATTTTACCCTCGTAAAGATTTTCCACGGTTTCTGATGTCTTATTTTATATTTATACGGGAAATCGTCAACATTCCATATCATTTCCGTCCATTTAGTTTTGTAGTTGATTTGACAATATTTTATTTTTAATTTATTCACCGTGGAAAGAGCATGGAACTGTCTTAACCTTTATAATCGGGCCACAAAAGTTGTAAAATTAGTCTCTTTTAGGTTAAGTACCTCCTCTACATATTTGTAAACCCGAAAACCATTTATTTATCTTCCATAACAAGACTAATTATAACTACAAACCTATTATATAGGTAACTTATTAAAATTATACCTATGTGTTGTTTAGGCTCAGATTTTCTTTGCTTAGTTAATTAGTTAGCGCTTGATTTCCTATATTTTACTACAGTTTAAATAAGCGAATAACTATTTCTACGAAATATACAGAATGTTGATAATTAAAAATTACTAACAATTTAAATTAAGATATCCGCGTTTCTTAGTTTTTGGAGTAAGATTGCGAAGTCTAAAATATGTATACAATTTAAGAATTGTAAAAATATTAGAACAAATTATCCACACTTTAAAGGCACCTAGAGCACAAAAGTAGGAACGATTCATCGGGAAATACGAACGAAATTAAACATATTTTGTTTTAATAATATTGTATATTTAATTATTTTATTAAATTAATTGTTTTACGGACTGTTAAAAGCGGCTAAAGTGCCCTAGTCAAACTTTGTTAAAAAATATTTTAATTCTCTATGAGATTTATTTACATTGTGTGATTTTATTTTAGTGAGAGTTTTTTCCTAAATAAAAGACGTACGACGAATGAGAAGTTTTTTATTGGTGTATTAAGTAATAAAATTGGTAAAAAAATATTCTGTTTTCGTTCATTACGTAAAAATGGTATTTGTAATATAAATAAATCATTACTTATTAGTGTGGTTCAACCGTGGACATTGATGCTGTTAATTACAATTCTTAGAGGTCCAGACTAAATTATGCATATCATTTATGTATGACACAAATAAACAATTTTTTATCAAGTATTTACCTACTAGGAAAAGGATTTGCTACATTGTTTAAAGGCAAGCATGGTTCAAATCAAGCAGCCACCTCATAGGTAGGCTTGCATAGTACTTGTTTTAGAAGAGCTTGAAAAGTATGAAAGAAATGCTTTAAATAATATACATTATGCACTACACATATTTTACAGTCTTTATTCCCAACAGTAAAGTTATAGCTTTCGAACCAAACCTGCGTTTACATTGCCTGGTTAATTCCCGTCTTTGGCTTTCATTCAGGAAGTTATCACAATTACTATAAATCTTGGCCATAAGTATCTTAATAATTAACAAAACTCTTAATAAACTAACTAGCTTCTACTTCCTTATGAATTAAAACTTGTTTAGTTTATGAAGTATTTGTTTAACCAAGACTTTGCATAATACAGTATACTCCGCTCTTAACTCTTAACCTAGCTAACATTAACCCTTTGATCGCCACTGTCAGTTGCGCATACTCAGTAGATGTCCAAAAACAAAAAGCAATCGGATGAAAATGAAAAGTTGCAACTGGCGCAGTCAAAGGGTAAAATTCAATGTGATGAGATGCTCATCTTGGTCTTGATGAACCGGCCGATGACCTTGATGGCTCGGAAGGCGTAGTTGGGAGACAGCCGCTGCCGCAGCAGATAGTAACCAGCCATGTTCATTCCGAACAGCATGAGGAGCAGAACGCCAAAGTCTTCCCAGAACGACACTCCTGACATTCCCATTAGGTTCACGAAGTATCTGAAAAACATTTAAAAATAATTAGAAGTCACTAAATGAAGACCGGTGGGCCAAGAATAGACCAACCAAATATAAATGGTTTTTACGCGATTAAGTCCCGGTGATAGTGTGTTTAATAGAAGTTTCTTACTGGTTTTTGGCAACCTCTTCGGGATACGTCGGTGACGATGACTCTAGTTAAACTGCGAATATCATCACTTCTGATTCTCCAACAATAAAGGTCATTGGTTCTAAGAGAGTATTCATAAAGTTATGGCAACTAAATAACTCACGCGACATTTTTAAACTCGCAGTAGTCCACATGGTCGGGACAGACGAGGTCTTCTCTGGGCGTCCCGTAGATAGCTGCGACTAGGCCTTCTAAGCCGTATCGCAGGAAAGAACAGGCCCTTGCTAAGCGCCAGATGAGGGGAACTGGTACGTCACCGTAACCGATGCCGTACACTGCTAACAGCATCAGGGGAACGCTGAGGGCTGGACCCATGAATACTGCATTCTGTTTAAAAAGAGATTGATGTAAAATTGGTTCAAGAATTCTACCTCATAATATAGATAATGCTGCTGTCTAAAGATTCATACTTACAACTACACTTAAAGACGAAGATATCACAGTGCCCATGGATTCTGATGTCAAAGCTACCATGATACAGATGGTGGTGAACATTATTATCCTGGATAGTTCCATCGGCTGAGAGGTAACAGGATACGTGATACACAGGTACATGAGGCTGAAGAATATTGTGGCTGGTGTTCTGGAAACCACTAGAGCAGCGTAGTATGGTTTCAGACCGTACCAGCGGTTGAAGTATTCTCTCTTCACTAGTTGTACTTCTGTTGGAACTGAAAGGAAAACGAAAACCTCCTTAGAATACCACATTTACTACTACTTCATGTTTGTTTCAGTTAGGTCGATTGTGATATATTGAATAAAATACCAGCGTTTATTGATAGTGGAATGTGTGTGACTATCACAACTAGTTGTAGATACCACCGAGTAAATAAATGCCGAATTCGCCTGTGCATTATGTAATTTAGTACAATTTTTTGGAAATAAGTAACAAATTTTTTTTCACTTACAAGCCAAGAGAACAGGCATCATGGGGATGTAAAACATGGCAATGATGCAAGCGTAACAGTAGCCGAAGTTAAAGATAGTTTTGGAGGCATCGTAGCCCATCTGATTGAATAGAGTGCCTATGATGAAGCCGAGGAACAAGTGAAGACCCACTCTCAGCTGAAGGTAACTCTGAAATGCAATGAAAAGACGTTAAAAAAATGTGCTGTTCGACGAATCAATTTAAAAACAACTTTATATCATTCCGTAACCGTGTGAACCTGATAGAACGTATCGCTTTTCAAACATGTATTGTTATGAGTTAAGTCTCCATTTAAAACCATGAACTTGTATTGTGATTTTGCAACATTCTTGAGTAAATAGCTCTAACCATTTGCAATTCACTGCCATGAAGCGAGAGTTATTAAGCTTGCAACCTGTTGACCTCTTGTACAAAGTGTGATCAATCATCGTTTATGGCATGACAGTTGATTTATTAAATAGGCATATGCTTAAAAATTTAATACATTACGAATCAAGTTATGAGGAAAATATATAGCTAATTAAAATTACAAATCCAATCCTGAAAATCAATTGCAATATTTATCTTAGCGGATGTGAAGTAATCTTGCTGAGAGCAAACCGTTTTCATAAGACGAGTCGTTTGACGCTCACCCGATTTCTAACACTCTGCAGCAGCATTCTCTTCAGCAGTATATTGAACTGCTCACACGGCGTGGTCCCGTATTTGTAGCTGTACTCCTCCACACCACCAGCGTTGAGTTGTTCTATGTCCTCCCCCTGGTCCCGGTCTTCTGCGGCGAAGTCACGCCACCGCTGATTCTTGCCGTTGTCGATCGCTGCTACCATCCGCTCGGCATGCGAGCCGTATTCGCCGCTTGATACTTCAATCACTGGAAATAATTCATATAACTAATTAAGTACTTTATAATCGTTTCAGCCGCAAGGTGTCTATAGCATTTATAATAATGAAGTCAGCCGAATAACGTCCACTGCTGGAAAAAGGCCTTAGGCTGATTAATAATGAAATTAGTACATAACATTGATGAACAGAAAAATTGCAATTATCAGTCTAACGATTTTCAATGTTTTTCGGTGAATGGAAAAATGGTTTCGTTGATCGATATCATCATTGTACAATAATAAGCTGTTACTTAATAATAAAGCAGCAGCAAGCTAAAAATAGACAGCAAAAACTTTTAAATAAATTGTGAACAAATTTTTCGATGCTTGGAGTGTCCTAACTACCAGGAAGATTATGCCTATCGTGGACGGTGCCTGATGTTTAGCTTTAGGCAGCGTAAAGTCCATGTTCGAGTAAAAACGCAAGAACACCTACCTCCTCCATCGTCACACCATCGGCTTACACTGAAAGGATAGTTAACGAAAAGTCGCATTTTTTTTCTGAACAGACCAAATAAAAAAAAACCGGCCAAGTGCGAGTCGGACTCGCGCACCGAGGGTTCCGTACAAACCTGTAAGGTTTACAAAGTTCGTTCTTTACGACAATCGAGTCATAACTATGGTATTTTTATTGCAAAATGAAATTCATAACATTACAATGGGGAAAGATGGAGTAGCATAAATTTAAGACAAAGATCTTAAAAAATATATATTTTGTAATGTAACTAAAAATTTAAGGTTTTCGGAATTTTTCCTTTATGTGTGCTATAAAACGTTGCTTCATGCCAAATTTCAAGATTCTAGGTCGACTGGAAGTACCCTTTAGGTTTTGATTCCCTTGCGAGTACTTGCGAGTTTCAAAATATGCAGCTTAAATTGCTGTTTCTTTTGATTGCGTTGACATAGAAGTTAGATTTTGTTACAGCTTAAAGGTATTATAGACCTGAGTATTTGGTATGAATTTCAATTTAATACCTCTACGCGTTTATGAGGAAATGGGTAGTAAGGTTAAAATTATTAAAAAAATATATATTATGTGATGTAACTAAAAATTTATGGTTTTCGTAATTTTTCCTTTATCTATGCTATAAGACGTTGCTTCGTACCAAATTTCAAGATTCTGAGTTCACGGGAAGCACCCTGTAGGTTTTGATTCCCTTGCAAGTGTCGAAAATTTGCGGCATAAACGGCTGTATCTTTTGATTGCGTTGGCTTAGAAGTTTGATTTTTTCACAGCTTCAAGGGACAGTAGACCTGAGTAATTGATATAAATTTCAGCTTCATACCTCCACGCGTTCCTGAGAAAAAGGGTCTTGACAGACGGACGGACAGACGGACAACAAAGTGATCCTATAAGGGTTCCGTTTTTTCCTTTTGAGGTACGGAACCCTAAAAACAATCATTTTCATAATTCGGTAGGTGCGTCTAAATCCAGAAAGTTCATATTCCGAATAAGAAATTACCAAAATCAGCTGGATTGTAGGTCATAGGGCAGATCAGGTTGAGCTCTTTCAGGAATGGCACGACGCCAGCCGCCGTGCCCTGATAGGCACAGCGACCATCAGCCACCACGAAGACGTGGTCAAATTCGGCGAAGAGGCGAGCTGACGGCGTGTGCAGTGAGCAGACCACCGTTCGGCCACCGCGGGCCACTCGCTTCAGCAGAGACACGCATGTTGAGGACGCCACGTCATCTAGACCACTGGAAACAGAAGTGTTAAGTCCACTGAGACCAATCAGAATTGCCGTACGTAAACTCGAATGCAAATCTAAACGTTGTTTGTTGCAAATCATCCGTTAACTAAGATGCATTCGTTATGTACTACGGAGAAAGACGACGTTATTAAATCAACCCAGGTTAATGTATTTTAGTGATATAATATTAATTAAAAAGTATTTTTATTTTGTAGCTACCTAATATTGATGTCGTCATTGTTGATGTCAAACATAACGCTCCACCTTGAACTTTGACAGAGTGTTTTTTTTCTTAGAAAACAGATACATACCTCATAGTTAAGTAGATGGTACTAATAGTTAAGTAGACGACAATAGTAATTAATGCTACCTACCTACTTATTAAAATGTAGTTGTATCACCTTAGCATTAGCAGATAGGGCACTTGGATCAACCGTGTTTTATTTTCATGACAACTATTTGATTAGTGATCAGAATATAAACTAAAAACAATTATTTTTCTTGTTTCCTAGACGGTGTGTGACTTATGACTACCTATACATATATTACTAGGTATATAATACACACATTATAGCATTGTAAGTAGTTGTTACCATGTTTGTAAACGTGAATTACATAGTTATTGACTATTAAAAGTTACTCGACTATAAACTTGACAATGTATCTAAGAATTATTTAATATAAAAAAAAATGTGGTATATATGTATCTACTACTAAAAACTTATTAATATTTGCTTCAAACAAAAGTAATATTTGTTTTGCGATTAAGACACTATGCAATATGCAATTAACACGTTTACCTACGCTGTAAAAGCACTTGAACGAAAACAATTTTTTAATTCGTTTTTAGCCGGCTTCCATAGACAGTGCGTCACGTGATAAAAAAATACAGCATGGGTAATCTAATTGAATTACCGTAAGTAATAGAGTTTAGTTTGTTTCTTGAATTTTGTACCTAACGAATAGCACGTTGCCCCAAGCCTTTTGTGATTAATGAGTACTTTTATATTATATCGTGGTCACTCCTGTTTCTAGTTCTGGGGTGAACCCCTTGAAATATTAAGAGAAATGTATTACGGAGGTAGTTAAGTACTACTACTACTACTTCAGCCTATTTACGGTCCAGTGCTGGGCACAGGCCTCCTCTCATCACGAGAGGATTTGGGCTATAGTCCCCACGCGGGCCCAGTGCGGATTGGGGACTTCACACACATCTTTGAATTACTTCGCAGATTAGTGCAGGTTTCCTCACGACGTTTTCCTTCACCGAAAAGCTCAGTGGTAAATTCAAATTGAATTTCGCACATAAGTAAACTTAGAGGTGCGAGCCGGAATCGAACCCCCGACCCTCTGCACGAGAGGCGGTAGGTCGAACCACAAGGCCACCACGGCTTTTTTCGGTAGTTAAGTACAGGGGAGGATTTTTCACTATTCTAATGGATATCAGTTGCTCCTTACGTGGTAGGTTCGTCCAGGAAGATGACAGGCGGGTTGTTTAGCAGTTCCAACGCTATGGAGACACGCTTTCTCTCGCCGCCCGACAGCCGCTCCGTGGCTGTATCGCGCGCCTTGCCCAGGCGCAGTAGAGCTATTATCTCCTCCACCTGTGGCCAAATCCTAGGGTTACACTCAAAGGGTACGGTTTCGTTCAAAGTCTAGAGTTACACGCTCAGTATTTAATCAGTTCAGGGACTTTATTCGAAACGATACATCCCTCATAGGTATAAGTATTCAAAGTAAGTGTCCCTATCCATTTTATGCCTATTCAGTGATAGATAAATCAGTAGTATTATACCATCTCGCTAAATAGGGAGATGGTGTGTCACTCATTAGATTATAACACTGATATACTATCCCCCTAAATAATTAGAAAAGTGTATTTTTGTTTAAGGAGAAGGACGCTTTGTACCGCTCCTTTTGTACCGTTTCGAATAGATCCCAGTCCGTCAATCTTGATTGACGCCGATTGATGGAAATAACGTGTGCGTATTAGGTAATACTTTGTGTCTCCTACCGTTAAGTCCAGTAGTTAGTGGGTTACACGATCAATAAAATTTACGTCACCCTTGGCCGTAAAGTGGAATTTCCTGCCCGCTACGCGGAGAGAAAATCTCACTTCTTGGCCAAGGCAAGACGTAAAACTTTTGACAAACCACGGGCGGTAATTCGTAAAGCCCCAGATCACATATTTATGGCCCTCACCTTCGGTTCGGGCCACAGAAACCTGCGATCTGGGACATTTACGAATTCACCACCCTAGGTCTGTAATGTACTATTAGCTTCAATCTTAATAGACTGGGGGACTGGACTGATGAAATGCTGAGCGTGTAACCATTGTTTTAGGTAGGTATTCGAAATTTTATGGCTTTCTCCCTTAAGTAGGTATAATGTGTTGAAGTGTCCGGTATTCCAATGGTTTGACCTGGGTGCACATGGCGGGTATGAAATTGGATTTAAGTAAAGAAACCAATAACCAGTGACTATTTTTAAGGAAAACATCTTTAATTAGGTAATTCCCATTAGGTAGGTAAATAAGCCCAATCCGCACTAGGCCCGCGTGGGGACTATAGCCCAAACCCTCTCGTGACGAGAGGAGGCCTGTGCCCAGCAGTGGGACGCAAATAGGCTGTAGTAGTAGTAGGTAAATAAAAACCATTCCCGTTGGAATTTCAAGAAGTCTTTTCTTAGTGCTCCCCTACACCACTCCCCAATCTACATGCCAGATTTCAGCTTTCTACGACCATTAAGTTTTGGCTGTGCATTGTTTGTCGGTCACTCAGTCAGTAACGGAATACTTAAATACTTCTTAAATATATTTGATTATATTTGATACGAAAATACGTAAATAATTTGAAAATAAATACAATATTTACCAAGAAAAGCGTAGGTATAATTCATTTCCGGGAACTAAGAATCATATGTCACTAAAAACCTGTTTAAACATATTTTTAAGCAAATGGTTAATTTCGTAGAATCGAGAAAGGAGTAAATAATAAAATAATGTCATACAGCTATTATAACTACATGATACGAGGGTGGTTTGATAAGTCAGTGACTTTTTGCAGAGAAAAAATTTTTTTTCACCTTTTTTAATTTTATTTCTCTACATAATCTCCTTTCAACTCCATACACTTCATCCAACGATGTTCCAGCTTTTTCAACCCCTCCAAAAAATATTTTTTGTCAAACCCTGAAAAATATGCTTCAGTTTCAGCTATGACTTCCTCATTTGATGAAAATCTTTTCCCACCGAGCCATTTCTTCATGTTTGGGAATAAAAAAAAATCACATGGGGCCAAATCCGGAGAATAAGGTGGGTGGGGCAGTATTTCGTAACGCAATTCTACTAATTTGGCTGTTGCGACTGCCGACGAGTGTGCAGGGGCATTGTCGTGGTGAAAAAGGATTTTCTTCTTTGCCAGATGTGGCCGTTTTTTCACAACTTCTGCGTTGAATTTTTCAAACAATGTAGCATAATAAGGGCCATTTATTGTTTTACCTTTCTCCAAATAATCTATATAAATAACCCCTTGGCTGTCCTAAAAAACAGTGGCCATTACCTTTCCTGCCGAATTAACGGTTTTCGCTTTCTTTGGGGCCCGTTCGTTAGCAGAAGTCCACTGTTTTGACTGATTTTTCGTCTCTGGCGTATAATGGTGGATCCACGTTTCATCTACCGTCACAAAACGACGTAAAAATTCATTGGGATTACGCTTGAATTTGGCTAACCATTGCTCGGAAGTTGTTTCACGAAGTCGTTTTTGATCGGCTGTCAGCAAACGCGGCACCCATCTTGCGGAAAGCTTTTTCATATTCAAAATATTATGCAAGATATGAAAAACTCGTTCAGATGAAATGTGTACAGTCTCAGCTATCTCACGAATCTTAAGTCGACGGTCATCCAAAACAATATCGTGAACTTTATTCACGACATCATCAGTGGTGACTTCAATTGGCCTACCAGAGCGTTCTGCGTCATTGGTAGTGGCACGCCCAGAACGAAATTCTGTAAACCACTTATGTACCATTCCATGAGAAGGAGCAGATTCCCCATAATATTTTTTTAAACAGTTTTCAGTCTCTTTAATAGTTTTTCCACGTAAAAAGTAATGTTTAATTAACACACAAAATTCGCTTTTCTCCATTTTCCAACAATTTTCCGACCGTATTCGGCATATGCCTCAATAACTTTTTTATTTTCCCACCTTTTAAAAAAAAAACTGCCCGCTACCAAGGAGATCAGAATTGTAATTTAAAAGTTTATATGTTAAAATGGTTTTTGTTTTACTTAAAGTCACTGACTTAACAAACCGCCCTCGTACATTTACATATTTTTACAATACATCATTATTTAGTCATTCGTACATAATGGATGAATGATAAATCACATGATTTATCATTCATCCATCCATCCATCCATCAAATGATTTAGAAGTGTACAAACAAGTGACGCGATGATGAAAAACGTCATTGCGGAAATAGCAAAGACCAAAAAGTGTTAATTTAAATATTAGTAATACGAGTAGGTACGCGAAAAAAATATGCTGTACCGAGTGCTAATAATAATAGAAGTTGAAAATAAACACGAACTATTTAGCGTTTTCTTGGAATTCGCTTCATTACTGTTCAATGTTCCATATACCCAATATATTATACATTGTTCCATATCTTTTGGATAACGTTTAATCTAATTAATAATTTAATAGGTACTTAATCTTATATTTTTTACTGGTGACTAAAGAAGTAAGTTTTATTTAAACCCCGCAACAACCTAATTACCTACGTCCGTCTGCTGGGCACAGGCGTCGTCACGATAGGATTTGGGCTATTAGTTCCCAGTGTAGCGGGTCTAGTGCGGATTGGGGACTTCACACACATCCTTGATTTACTGAGCAGATACGTGCAGGTTTAATCTCTATGTTTTCGTTTCGTGGTTTGGATATTGAGTCTGGGTGGCACTTGTTTAATTTTAAGTTAGATTCTAATAAATCCAGAAAAACATCTTACAATAACGCCCTTCTTCTGCCGAGAAACGTTAGTACCCAGCTTGAGATCGGCCGCGATCGTCATCGCCTCTTGTACAGTGATCAGTGGCTGCAGCAAGTCCTCCTGCATGATGTACCGGGACAGCTTGCTGAACTGCCGCAAGTTGCGTGGCTCGCCGTTCGTGTATATGTGCCCGCCGGCGCCTATTACTCTGAAAATTAAGCGATATTTAGGGTTTATCCCTAAAGTTGGCAACGTCGCATATAGCTGTCAAATGTATCGCTGTTTTTATTAATTTCTCAATAATTCTGAATTAAAAAAGAAGTTATCATTCTATGGTTGAGTGACGCGTCTCGTTTTATATTTGTTGGTTAGGCATGTAAGTGATAAGATTACATTAAACTGCATGGAAAATTCGATGGAAAGTTTTGAGAAGATAGTACTTCCATAATCCTAAAAATTTCATGTTCCTATGATAATTGTTGCAATCCATACTTAATGTTTTATTCAACCATAGAGCGATAATTCCTATTTTCATTCAGTAATATTCAGAAATTAATGAAAACAAAGAAAAATTATACAGCTATTTGCGACGTTGCCAACTTTCTGAGTAAACCCTCTTAAGAAAAAAAACTTTTTAAAACAAGCTTTTATTAAAATACTCGTCAAGACGGATCAAACGAGTCCAAACTCGGTGAGGCTGTGTTTTTTAAATACCGAGTTCCTATGACCACCTGCCAGTTCCATCATCAGATCAGCTCCATGTCATAATAATTTTGCATTGTCATCCGATTTACACATGTATGCAAAATTTCAGCTCAATCGGTAACCGGTAAGTGGATCAAATAACTTGCAAAATTTGATTACAGACAGACAAACATCGGGACAATTTTATTATTATTATTATAGACGGACAAACAAGCAGACGGCCCACCTGATGGAAAGTGGTTATCGCCGCCTATAGACATTTGTAACACCAGAGGCGTCACCGATGCGTTGCCGGTCCCGAAGATATTTAATGACACCCTTTTTAAAACATCCCATATTGTAGCGCAGAAGGAAAAATTTCAGCAGGGAGTTCATTTCAAAGGCCTATAGTACGCGCTAAAAACGCTCTAGATGAAACTAAACAAAAGCTTGTAACAAGATATTCGCTTATCCTCCGCGTTCCTATATCCACAAAACACCTCGTTTTGGCTACGGATGGTTAAAATGTGACAGATTTTCTAATGACAAATTTTAAACAGTCGTAGCCACAACGAGGTGTTTTGTAGATATACACGGTGAACTTGAGTAACCCGAATAATTTTACCAGCGTATACCTGAGGTCATAAGGAATAAAAAATGTTATATTTCAACCTGGTTTCATTTTTTTTTATTTCTTACGGCCTCAGGTATACGCCGGTAAAATTATTCGGGTTACTCAAGTTCACCGTGTATAAGGGCCCTCACCCACGGAGACTATTTGTAGCGATGCTACCGCGCTACTCGTATCGCTATCATTTTTTTACAGCAAAGAGTAAACACAAGTTCCAGATGATGACTTAAGTACATAGTTTCTTTGTGTTAAAATCCTTGTAACATAATATTCGCGTACTATTTAGTTAACAATGATTAACCTAGTGACTATAAAATAACTAATTATTGTGAATAATGAGGCGAGGGTGACCGATAAGAAGTGCATGTTTGGTTTTGGTAACGAATAGAATTGTAACAAAAGCAGAAATGGCGTTGTCAGAAATTCATTAGCATATTTTGCTACTTATGTAAAATGAATTTGATTGCTGCTGTTTGTTGGTCTTTTGGTGCCTTCAGATATGACACTACATATGATATACTTAGTGTTCGTTCGGATATTTAATTCCATATGTCTGATGGCGATTGTACGCAGATCCCGTTTGAAGCATGCAAATCTCTATTTTACTAGCATTTTCCCGCGACCTCGTATGCGCAGAAACACTAACATGTAAAATCCCGTTTTTCCGTTCTCGTGGGAATTTTGGGAACTCCTCTCTTATTGCTCCCGTACTCACCAAGTAACATACATGCCAAATTTCAACTCTCCACGACCAGTATAGTTTCTGCTGTGCCTTGTCATCAGTCAGTCAATCAGCTAGTAACGGAAGTTCGCCTATTCCACCTATCCCTACTGCGATATCCCCACCAGTGTGGACATATGGAATATTTTTCCATTTAGTTCTACTGGTAGGAATATTATTCCATTTATCCCTACTGAAATCCACTGCGGTAGGGACTCGCGGAATTATTTCCAACCATCTATACTGGCTTCCCCCCTGGTGGGGACTCGGAAGGAATAAGTCCACACTGGTGGGGATATCACAGTAGGGATAGGTAGAATAGGCTCGGAAGTTTTGTATACATTTATTGAAGTGTATGGCCCACCTGTATCCGGCCAGTATGTTGAGCAGCGTGCTCTTGCCAGCTCCTGAGGGCCCCAGGATGGCCGTGAGCTGACCGGAGCGGAACTCTCCATTGATGCCTCGGAGGATGAGCTTGGAACCTGGAAACAAATTGGACGTGAATAAACGCATGGACTCCATCGTTTTGGAGGCCTAGAGGCGGTGAATGTCACGTGAATCCGTTGGATGGTGTTCTTCCGAATTGCAACTTTGCAGGGCCATAATAGCCTAGCGTCACTGCGACCATATCTGATCTATTTAGTTGGATGGTGTTGGTGCAGGACCGCTGGTATATGTATAGAGTCTGGCAAACGAAAGCTGAACCTATCAAACTCAATTACGCGGCAACACTATACGTCAGATACATACATTTCGACCACTAATGTTGCCACATAATTGAGTTTGATAGGTTCAGCATTCGTTTGCCAAACTCTAGCGAATCTTGGGTATACCCAAGGTTCGCTAGAGTCCTATAGGGCCTACATTTCCTTCTTTCAGTTGATATTAATGTGACGTGATATGACGACAATACTTTGCATGTGCTATTCAGGGTCCATAAAAAAAACCCATATCTCTACTTTGGATAAATGATGTTAAAATACGGTACGGTCTCGTCTCGACCAATTGAAAGAACCTGAAGAGTGGTCGCATTAATTTATAAAAGAACGACAGGCAAGATAGGGGTAGATAACATACTCCCAGCAAGGGAGCTGCATCTTAGAAACTAATTAAAGATACTTAAGCTTATTTTAGTAAATTTTTAGGCGGAGAATCTGTACTTTTGTTAAGAGGCCACAGTTGCGAAATTGCTAATGTTACGCCATCTAGATCTCACCATCGGTGGCATCTACGAGGCTGTTATTCATATACTTGCCTACATATAGTCAAACGTGAAAACACGATTGGAAACAATTGCCTCGATACTTTTATTTTTCAAAGATAACTTGTTTTTAATTTCCTCGAAGCCTTTTTTTAATTAGTTTCATACTTTCATTGTAAATAACAAATAATGCTTACGGCGGTAATTTGCAGGTTATGTCTCCACTATCACTGTCGCATCTTTTACGCGTGAATGTAGCGCTATCCCTTTTTCGTCCGCTCGCAACTGTGGCCTCTATCGTTTAGTGGTATCTTCCGGTAAATAATCAATTGCACTTGAGATCATCGAGACAAATCCTTTATTAATAGTCGTGGCCCTACGAGTAATTATTTCTAGGTTGTTCTTGTTAGCTATAATTAAATCACTAATAAACACCTACTACTACTACACCTAGGTACAGTCAGCAGCAGAAGTAGATAAGCTGTCCAGGTGTTCAAAATGACCTACACACGCCCTTAACGTCTTAAGAATAAGGTCGTGTGTAGGTCATTTTGAACACCTGGACAGCTTATCTACTTCTGCTGCTGACTGTACGTAGATCAACTTAATGACCAGATTAATGAAATTAATGCCTCTACTTACAGGTCACAAACTGTGTCAAATATAATGCACAGAGTGCAGTAAATTGTATGTAATTATTGAAAGAACTCATGTAAACCTTACTCAAGGTTCTGGCGGTCATTATTTGAACTACCGTAGTATTAGCAATTACGGTACAATGCGTATGGATTGCTTATAGAAATCTACTATAATTATTGAGTCTATTATATTATTTCTAACATGCGATATGAAAATTACTTGTATTTATACTTTTGCAATACCAAGTAGGTACTTACACATTGCAGTACCTAATGAAATGTGTAATTGGTACCAGTGTCTATTTTTTAGGGTTCCGAAGTCCACAAGTAACCCTTATAGTTTCGCCATGTCCGTCCGTCCGTCCGTGTCTGTCCGCACTATTGCTTGGGGATGCTTAGTTCTAGAAAGCTGTAATTTGGCATGAATATTAGTTACGCTGACAAAGTGGTACAATAAAATTTTGAAATATATTTTTTTATAGGGTACCTCCCCTACTCGTAAAGTGGGGATGTAATTTTTTTTTTCTTGCGTACCCCATGGTGGGGCATGTCGTTGAATAGGTCTTAAAAATATTGTGGGTTTGATAAAATCATTTTTTGATTAAGTGATGCGTTTGTGAAATATTAAGCTTTAAAGTGCTATTAAAGTGTTATTGAGTTGGGACCATTTCGTGACAGGCCACAACACTTTTGTTCTGTATAAATGTTGCTCTTTTTTTTGTCTTTTGTGTGTGTGTGTTGTGTAATGTCATGAATAAATGTTTTCTTTCTTTTCTTTCTTTCTTTCTATTTTTTGTTAGAGTCGCGTGTCCTCCCCACCCCTGCCAGCTCTCTCAACCACAATGAAATGGGGTCATTTTGTACAGTTGGATTTTCCATACAAAGTGACCCGATTTCATTGCGGTTGAGTGTAGTTGTCCAAAGTCACCCATATCAAGTACAAACACAGTTGCATTGCACAACAGCACGCTTATCTATGTATTCCGAACACGAAAAGGGCATGAAAAATAACAATTTCCATTCCCTTTGGCATCACGTTTCACGCATTCTAAAGCAACGAGTTAGTAACTTAATGTCCTCTATGGAGGTCAAGGAGTCAAGCAATTGAACCCATGAAGCTACTTCGTCACCATGAATCAGCAGATTAAAAAAAATGACGTCAAACTGCACTTTTTTTGACCACAGAAGTGCTTCTAACGTGCACATAAGTTCCGAGTATTTCCAAACACTTCCTCGTTAAGTTCTTAGAAAATTAGGTTATTGGTGCTTCGATTTGTACAAAACATGTTTATGTTACCGTATTTTTCCACAATTTTGGCTACGTTACAGTAGCTACGATTTACATAAACACAATGGTATCAGAGGTTAATGAGATACACTGAACGCTATTAACGTTGATTAAAAAACTTCTCAAACACTATTCTAAATATTTTGAAAAGGAAAAAGGCGTTGAATGTTGTTCCGATTAGTGATGTAATGTCTACATATTTTAATTATTCACAAAATGAAAAAAAGTGCAGTACTATGGATTTGCATAATTTTATAACGTGAGTAAAAAAAGATAGGTATTGTGTTTGTGACACATATACTACTAGTACTACAGCATATTTGCGTCCCACTGCTAGGCACAGGCCTCCTCTCTCATCACGAGGGTTTGGACTATAGTCCCCACGCGGGCCCAGTGCGGATTGGGGACTTCACACAAATCTTTGAATTACTTCGCAGATGCGTGCAGGTTTCCTTACGATGTTTTCATCATTTCAGCCGAAAGACGTCCACTACTGGACATAGGCCTCCCCCAAGGCTCGCCACTCAGACCGGTCCTGTGCTACTTGCTTCCACCGATTTCCCGCGACCTTCACGAGGTCGTCGCTCCATCTTGTTGGAGGCCTACCGACAGCTCGTCTCCCGGTTCGCGGGCGCCACTCGAGAACTTTCCGAACTTTCTTTTACGATGTTTTACTTCACCGAAAAGCTCAGTGGTAAATTGAAATTGAATTTCGCACATAAGTAAACTTAGAGGTGCAAGCCGAAATCGATACCCCGACCCTCTGCATGAGAGGCGGTAGGTCGAACCACTAGGCCACCACGGCTTTCACGAGATATATAAGTATACTCGTTTATAATTGGTTATATAGGTACTGATTGAATGGTTTATGTTTTCCTCCGCTCCGTTTTATTACATTTTAACTACCTATGGAGTTATGAAAAAATAAAGTATAATTATTAGCAGTTTTATGCAACTTACTTAGTGGGAAGTCTGTGTTGGTATTGCAAAGATGCAACATTGTTGTAACTAGCCATTCCAAGCACTAGATTTTTCCATTGACTTAGTACCCGTACGTGCCCCTAGTGTCGTATATATTTGCATAAACGTCAGTCAACAATGCAGGATTCGTAAATACTCTCAGCGCTAACTATGCGTGAAGTAAATACACGATGTGGCCTGTAATAGGACCAAAAAATTTGAAGGTAGAAAATTTACTACTACTACTACTACACATTGCATGTAAAAAAGGTCTGTCGCCCACAGCTAGGCACAGGCCTCCTCTCATCACGAGAGGGTTTGGGCTATAGTTTCCACGCGGGCTAAGTGCGGATTGGGTACTTCACACACATCTTTGAATTACTTCGCAGATGCGTCCAGGTTTCCGCACGATGTTTCCCTTTGCCTAGTTTAAGACGTGGTCCAGGAGACAGTAATTTTATGATGGACAAGATCTTTAAAATTATTGTAAAGGGTAATTTATCGCTGAATTGCGGTTTTGACCGAGAGACGACCACGCAATGGTGGATTGACGATTGCACATCCGAAAAAGACGCGGTCTGTCTCCAGTGCCGGATTAACCCATAAGCAAATTAAGCAATTGCTTAGGGCATCACGTCTTAGGGGGCACCACACACGGCAAAAAAAAAAGATAACTTAAGTTTAATTTCTTTTTAAAAAAAAGTACTGCTTTCTAAGAAAGAACCCACTGAAATTCACAAAATAATCCTGTCTCTATTCCTACCCTTAAAAGATATGGTGAAAAAGTAAGTAATCATAATAATACGAAATTTAAAAATTTGGGGTTTTTGATGTTGGTGTCAACAATTATTTTTCGAGAATTTTTGGTTTGGTATTATTGGATTGGTACATTCGTCATATTATGTTCTGTATTTGGCAGCACTATTTTTATTTTCGTTGATGTGGTACCGAAATATAATGTACTTTATGGTACCGAACTTTAAAAACCAAGGCGCGTAGTAAGGTGAAATACCACATTTTGATCGCGTTTAAAGGCCTAAAACCTAAAAATTGGGTCAAATATAAGTTTCAAAAAAATATATTTGAAGGTTTGATAAGTATGTCCTCTTCAATCTGAACTGTGGAAATGGCGATACGTCCAGATTGTCCTTACCTACAAAAAAAACATCAAGTCATCATGATTTTACAAGGGATGTCCAGAAAATAAAACTTTATTCAGTTTTTCCTAACCTGAGCTGAGGATATTGTAAAATAATCATTACTTTTGTCAAAAATCGTAAATAACCACCATTCCGTCATGATAGTTGCGGTGGGTATGTGCGCGGACGATGCTTGTGCACGTACCCACCGCAACTTTTGAAGAGGACATACATACATACCTATCAATTCCTCTAATATATTTTTTCAAGCATTTTGGCCCAATTTTAATATTGGGCCTTTAAACGTGCCCAAATTGGGTTTTCTCACCTATTACGCGCCCTTTGCCCAGATAATTATTAATTTTCGTATTATTAGGAGTTAATTACTTTTTGGCCATTATTCGCTTTACAGGGTAGGAATAGAGACGGATGGGGACTGGATAAGGATAGTGGTGGGGTAAATCAAAATTATTTTGTGATTTTCAGTAGGTTCTTTTTTAAAGGCGGTTCCCTTTTTCTAAGAAATTATACTTGAGTTATCATTATCATTTTCGTTTTTTTCCTACTTTTTAGTGATGGAACAATCACTAAAAAGTTTCATCTTCATTTATTGTCTGTCACTGAACTAAACAAGGCTTGTACTTTAGAACTTAGAATGGGTATAAGTAGTAAGCTATCTTTAGGAGATAAACATACGCAATCACGGACTTTTCTGTAGAGCTATATAAAAGCAACAACTCCTCTATAAATTATTGTGTTATAACTCAAACGGTAATATTAGCCAGTGTTTTCAATGCAAGCTCACTGTCGGCTTGATTTTCTCCGCCATCCTGAACTATTCTCATGATTTTTCATCCAATTTACAGAAAACCATTACAAATTATATACTTAAACCTTCCTCGAGAACTACTCTATCTTTTCGTGAAAACCGCATCCAAATCGGTTAAGCCAAACGCGAGATAAATGTGGACAAACATACAAACATATGGGTCAAACTTAGAATCTCCTTTTTTTTCTAAAGTCGGTTAAAAACAGCACCGAAAAAAATTGTTTGCAGAGAAAGTTACTTAAGCACGGGGGGGGGGCACACAGGCGTGGATTGCTTAGGGCATCAAGTAGTCTTAATCCGGCACTGTCTGTCTCCAATGAGATTAACATCAAATTTTTGCCGTATTCCAGTAAATTTCACTTTATTTTATTCTTTACAAAACTATATAAAAAAGTTTATTACCTAAATTTTATTTTATTATATTTGGAAGAGCTATAAGTATTTATATTAGTTAGCGATTATTTTTTGTAAAACCACAGCACAGCACAGGTCCAGGAAAGCCTAAGCTTTACTAAATGATACCTACTTAGTGTTCACTTTATCGAAATATTGTCCTTTTACCGTCAAATTTATATCGATGAAGAATGTAAAGAATTAATAAACAAGGAATGTAACTGAAAATGCATGTCAGCAGTGTCAAATTGAACAAAACTTCAATAGTTTTAATTCAAATATTCAAATGTACCTACGTCACTATAAAGCAGATGACCCTGGGCTGACTCTGAAGAGGTTGCTTATTATTAATACGCCTATGCAGCGAATGTTTATTTGATACCAGAAAACTAGTTTTTAATTCCGATGAATTCAAAAATATACACAATCGCTATAAGGTAACTTTCTACCACACGAGGTTGTAGTTTTTAATTCTAGGACTGACTTTGTAGAAAGTTGAATATTGACAGAATTACGGTTGCAGTTAAGGTTAATTTGATCATGAAATTGACTTGTAATTTTTTTTACCAGATTAGTAGGATTTTTTCAAATTTATTTTATTTCATTCTCCCACCCTGCCGTGGCCGCGTCTACTACTACTACTACTACAGCCTATTTGCGTCCCACTGCTGGGCACAGGCCTCCTCTCATCACGAGAGGCCGCGTCTGTCTCCTTCAAATTCATACTTCCTTTCACTCTAGTTCTCCTTTTCTCCTTTAAGATATGGCTTCAGGGAGAGAAACAATCATATGACCTAAAAAGTATATCCGAAAAATGCTTCACTTCGCCTATGGGTACTTACCCAGAAAAAAAAAATATATTTATCTTCTTATTTTAGTGTTTTTTTAGGGTTCCGAACCTCAAGAGGTAAAAACGGAACCCTTATAGGATCACTCGTGTGTCTGTCCGTCCGTCTGTCACAGTCGATTTTCTCCGAAACTACTGGACCGATTAAGTTGAAATTTGGTACGTATATGAAAGTTCGTGACCCAAAGACGGACGTGTAACGAAAACAAATTAATTTTAAACATAAACCCCATATACAAAATATTAATGTACCTATTTCAAACTATATCGTGTGACATATCAAATGAATTTACTTCGTATGAGAGTCTCAAATATATATATTTTATTTCTTTTTGGCCAATACTTTTCGAGTTATTTAAGAAAATAGGCGAAAAAAGACCATTCTCCCCCCCCCACCCTTTATCTCCGAAACTACTGGACCTAAAATTTTGGAAAAAATACGGAAGATAGTTATTGAGCTATAGATTACAGTAAAATTATTAAGAACTCCATGGTATTTGAAATCTATCATATAAAAGAGCTTATCCTGTGAAGCGGTTTGAAAGTGACGTCATTGAAAATAATCAAGAATCGGAACCCTCTCCACACGAGTTTAAGGCCCTTCCCTGACCCAGCATCGTCAAATTGCTCATTTGAGATCATACTTTTCTAAGAAATGTTATAAGTTAAAAATATGAAAAAAAAACATATGTTATATTTGATTATATCATCCTTACATTGACAGCTTTCGATACACGTTTCACGAAACTTCGCTCGATACAATTTAATTCCAAAGTAACCTCTAACTCGGACCGCTAATCCAACTTTACTCTAGTTTATTATATCAAACAGTGTAAAACTAATTATAACACAAAAAATATCCATATTATATGCATACATCGACAGCTTTATAAATGCCATTTTTTTAGACGGTATTTTTATAGAAATTAAAACGCGTTAAATACTAACTAAATCGGGCGTTCTGTGCGTAGCGCTTTCTCTTTCACTCGTCCCACGAGTGACAGTGAGGGCTGAGCTGGGTCTATGAACGGCCTTAACTCGCTTCTTGGCCGGTTTTTTATCGTAGTCCCTCCATAACTGTGTTTTTACGTGCCACTGCTGGGTACAGACCTCCTCTTATTACTAGAGGGTTTGGGCTATTCGTCCCCACGCTGGCCCAGTACGGATTGGGGACTAACACACATCCTTCAATTACTTTGCATTCGCGCGCAAATTTTCGTTCTCCGAAATTCTAAGGTAGGGGTGAAAATTTTACTTTTACCCTTTAATATTAGTCATAGAACCATGGTTAGTAGGTATGCATAAGAAACTCAATATTCAGTCATTTAATAAATCGATAGACAACGATTTTACATAATCGCTACCTTCCTATAACATTATGGCCTTTTTGCAAACAACTCGTTGATTATAGCTTTAGCAAACAGGAAGATTAGCAATGAACGTGTTTTTACTAAATACTCTAGTTAGGTATGTTTCACTTAGTCAATGGTAATTTCTTAGAACACAAAATAGTACATTACAGACCTAGGGCGGTGAATTCGTTAAACCGAAGGTGAGGGCCATAAATATGCGACCTGGGGCTTTAGGAATTACCACCCGTGGTTTTTCTAAAACTTTACGGCTTGCCTTGGTCAAGAAGTGAGATTTTCTCCCCGAGCCACGCCCGGACTACGGCCAAGGATGACGTAATAGTACATTACAGACCTAGGGTGGTGAATTCGTAAATGTCCCAGATCGCAGGTTTCTGTGGCCCGAACCGAAGGTGAGGGCCATAAACATGCATTCTGGGGCTTTACGAATTGCCGCCCGTGGTTTGTCAAAAGTTTTACATCTTGCCTTGGCTAAGAAGTGAGATTTTCTCTCCGCATAGCGGGCAGAAAATCCCACTTTATGGCCAAGGGTGATGTAAAAATATTTTCGTGTTCTGTACATTCTTTAAATTTATCCGAGAACAAATTGGATTTTCTGTACACTATCCGAAGAATAAGTATTATCTGACGATTGAAAATTCAGCCCTTAGCCATTTAGTAGGTACCTAGGTACTGCATAGGTCAAGACATTTTTAAATTTCCCAAATCGATAGTTACCTGGCCTTTAAATTAAAATACATGTGCCATAGGTACACGTTAAATACAAAACAATACAATACAAATACTCTTTATTGAACACCACACAATAGAGAACAAAAGACAGAACAAAAAGATCAGGAAAACTGTTGTTAGGTAAATATACAGCCTGGCGCCTAATCTCGAAATTCTAATTAGTCCGTCAGTCAGGTATTAAAAAAATATTAGACACGTATTTTTTGTTTTATCAAATTAACAAAGAATTACTAAGTTAAAACGCATTAAAGTTAAAGAGTGGGAGCTAACTACGTCACCGTTAGGTGTAAATCGTACTTAACCGTGAAGTCACGCGACATTTTAACTCGGAAAAAATACGTGTCCAATACTTTTCAATAATCTTTCTGATAGACTAAGGAAAAAAAGTTGTCGTCATCCCTATTATAGAAGGTAGGTCCTCATACTTTTAGAGTTCGTTGACCGTTGAGAAGCTAATCAGTCGTGGTGCGGTCCTTGCTGTCCTTGCTGCCATGGCAACAGGCTTCCTCGGTTGCACCACAAGCCGGTGGGTGCAACACGGCCTGCTGTGAGCCGCTTGTGGTTCGGGCAATTTGTCCCTATCATACTTCTTTAGCTCTTACTATTTACGAGTATGCTAAAGTAAGAGTCTTCTTCCACCACTTCAGCCTATTTTGCGTCCCACTGCTGGACACAGGCCTCCTCTCACCACAAGAGGGTTTGGGCTGTAGTCCCCACGCGGGCCTAGTGCGGATGGGGACTTCACACACATCTTTGAATTAGGTACTTCGCAGTGCGTGCAGGTTTCCTCACGATGTTTGCCTTCACCGAAAAGTTAAGTGGTAAATTCAAATTTAATTTTGCACACAGTAAACTTAGAGGTGCGAGTCGAGATGGAACCCCCGCATGAGAGGCGGTAGGTCGAACCACTAGGCCCTTCTTCTGGCAGTAGGTATCCATAAATCGGTCCAGAGGTTCGACAGTTTTAGCCTAACTAACTCACGGTAGTTAACGTATAAGATGATAATTACATTGGTTCTGCTCCACCTGTACTGTTGTAGACACCGAAAGCACCTGCGTCCAGCAGTGGACGAAACTGTCTGAGTGAAATCTCATGCGGCAACTAAAATCTGTTGAAATTCGTATGTAGTTGAACTCTTTCATTTTAGAGTCCCCAGTACGCAGGATTCTTCATACAAACGTAGTTTTAATTCGCAAACTATATATCAGATTGACACCAAATTTACAAGTAATAGTGGAGCATATTAGTGCCCAAAATACACTTTGATTGTAATAAATTGAATAACAAAGAAACTAGGACCATTTTAGTTTCTTCCTTACAAACTTCAAAATTCAGTTTTTTGGCTGTAATTTAATTGTGTTCTATTTTACCACGACTTTTACTAATTTCGGACTATCACAATAATGATTTTATTATGTGTACCAAGTTTCGAGAGAATCTTTTCAGTAATTTGGGAATAAAAGCGAAAATACGTTTGTATGAAAAGTTGAGAAACGCCGTGCGTACTGGGGACTCTTAATAGCTACTTCTGTAAGTAGTTTATTTATATACATTACTCATTGTCTATATCTGTAATGTGTGAATTAGTGCGCTAAAAACTGCATACATATAAATATATGTCAATGTTATCTTACCTACCTACGCGATTTCCGGCGTGAACTTTTAAATGCATCCTTTACTTACGTTCGTGGGCTGAAGTGAGCCTGCGATAATTATACATTTGCACATAAATATTTATGCATACTAAACTACTAATAATAAGTCTGTAGAAGAAGTCGCGTATGGAACTTGAAAATTAAAAGAAACTATCAAGTCGAGGTGACTATATAAACGATACTGAACACAAAATTACGATTTTTAGAAAAATATGTCTGTATGTATGTATGTTCGGATTTAACTCGAAAACTACTGGACGAATTGCAACAACATGTGGTAAGTATGGGGGTAGTTTATAAGATTGGTCAACATATAGGCTACTTTTTATCCCGGAAAAATGTATAGTTCCCACGGGAATGCTATTAACGATTCCACGCGGACGATGTCGCGGGAAGCAGCTAGTATACTCTAAAGGAAGAGTACAAGGCCATCTCTAATTTTAGGCACGATATAGACGAACAAATCCGGTAGAATCGGCTACTGATATAATATCTATGCACTTCGACCTCTTAACAGACAACCTCGTCACAGTTTACGTTCCGTATTCAAATTATTAAACAAAACAAACGAATAGCTGCTTATTATATTTTTTTTCTCAAACATGCTCGGAAATGTACGTGTTACTTTCAAAAAAAGAAGACGCAAGGCTGTCCATTGCTGGCCTTGGCCAGCAAAAACATTATTGTCGTGTGTGTTTTTTTAATTCGCTTGCTATTTGGGACACCTCTGTAGAGATACTGACAAATCCATGGAGGTAATAAGTACAACTTCCATGGCCAAATCATCCACGATCATGGTAGTAGTAAATACTGATGTGGGGTAAGTGCGCCTAAATTTATTTCGCCCCTATGCCTTGTAAATAGCCAAAGTACTAGTTGAGTAATATTTATAGGTTTCGATATATTTATGTTAGGCGCACTTACCCCATCCTGGCGCACTTGCCCCGACTGACCTTACGTATTTCCTCGCTGTTTGAGAAAAGCATTATATATACCTCGGCTGCAATTGCGATTACCGGACTCGTACTAACTGACTCGTCCGGCAATGCGCTACTTGGCGGCCTCTGCAATAATGTACTATTTATTATTCTTATGAAAACCTAGAAATTGAAATAGTTGTTTGTTACCCAAGGTTGTAAAGTTATTGCTCGTATTCAAAGCTGAGCAAGCGAAAAACTCTGTGAGCATAAGGTGGCGCCAGATCGGGCATAGTGCGTTTGCCCCAAATGATTTCATTTATACATAATGTAGTTCTGAAAATTCATTGTCTCAAACATGCAATGAAATTTTGATATTATGTTCTTCTTATTAGCCTGGGAAGTATCACGTTTCAGGCGCGGCTAGACAATTGGTTTATAATGAAATTTCATACAAACGTTGCGGCAACTCACTTTTTTTTAATTTCCATTTGATATATTTGTGATACAGAATCTTGGCATTCCGCCTTTAAAAAAGCTACAAGCAATGTTTACTCTATGGTTCGCTATGGCTATGACAAAACATGAACCATATTTGCTACATACTTGGCGCAGTTTTATTTATGTAAAAAAGACAAAATATATTATATATTAAATATTATTTTATTTATTTATTTCATTGCATGTTTGAGAAAAGCACTATACATACATCGGCGGGGAACGGAAGTTGTCGGCCTCGTAACTATCCGGCCTCACTTCGTTCGGCCGTATATAATACTCGGCCTGCAACATCCTCCTTCCCGGCCTCTGTAGTAATGTACTATTAAAATTAAATTTTACTTTAGAAAAAAGAATATTATTATACCTACAAGGTTTTAGTTTAAGAAACATATATTACATCGCTTATGCCCGCGACTTCGTCCGAGTTAAATTCGGTTATATCGTTCCCGCGGGACGTCCTCGTAGAAGTAAGTACTCGAATTATCTCGATACTAAATCTCATCTAAATCGGTCCAGCGGTTTGACCGGGAACATATAACGACAAACCAAACAAACAGAGCTACTTTCGCATTTGTAATATTAGTATGGAATCATAAGTATCATAACATTTATTTAGTATCGGGACTGTGGACCGTAAGGGAGTGGACCAAGTGGGTATAGCACGAAACTCTCACGTGGTGCGCGAGCGCAGGCGTCTTTCGCAGTTATCCAGGCCGGCCGGTCACGTGCGCGGTAGTGCGGAGAATCGGAAAGTGCATTGGTGAATACAGATTTTAAAAGTTGTTTTCTGATATCATAAGTAGCAATGAATGATACAATACATATATAAATTCGCAACTTATAGACAAGTCAAGACTCCCCGCGACTTCGTCCGCGCGTGTAATTCGATTGTAGCATTCCCTCGGGAAGTATCCATTTTTCCGGTATGAAAAGTAGGCTATATTCTGCTCCGAACTCGAACTATTTTCATACCAAATTTTGTCTAAATCGGTCCAGCGGGTGAAGCGTGAAGAGGTAACAGACAGACCTACAGAGTTACAAGTACTTTCGCATTTATAATTTTAATACAGATTATCATTTTAGGTTAATAAATAGTGATAAAAAAAACTTTCTTAGAAGTGACGGTTTTCTTTTTCGCTCGAAACAAAAGTTAGAAAGTTATAGCTATCTTCTTTTGTCACTTGTTTCTTCAAGTTCATTTGTAGGTTATGAACGTTTGTTCAACTTTGTTGTTTTTTTAACTGCATCGTGATCTGACAGTATAATGATTACCAAAAGTCAGACGGTGGTGTGGTTAGAAAAAAATCTTAAAAATCCTATCATCATCATCATTTCAGCCGAAAGACGTCCACTGCTGGACATAGGCCTCCCCCAAGGCTCGTCACTCAGACCGGTCCTGTGCTACTTGCAAAAAAAAAAAAAAACCTATGACTGAGTATAAACTTCTAAGTAGGTATGATTTATGTATTAAAAATCGGAAATCACAATGGGAGCCGAGGGATATTCAAAATGACGTATCATTTTCAAAGTCATTGATTAGTTGCGGTATTTAACTAGATCCTATTACCAGAGCTGGAATGCACCACGTTTCAATTATGTTAAATAATTGCATGCAATTGATGTAGTTCACTTCCAAGGTTGGCAACATTGACATAGATCAAATGAACAATTATAATACATTAGCTAATTGCTTTGATCTAGGACATGTCTCTAACAATATTATGGTATACTGCTTCTAAATATGGATATTTTCCACTTGAGT
This sequence comes from Aethes cnicana, assembly GCA_963971205.1. Taxonomy (NCBI): domain Eukaryota; kingdom Metazoa; phylum Arthropoda; class Insecta; order Lepidoptera; family Tortricidae; genus Aethes; species Aethes cnicana. The sequence goes on from OZ020281.1 coordinate 9,108,092, forward strand.
TTCTTAATAAAGATCATCATGGCCATTCGTAATTGTTACAATTATTTCTAACAACGTATTGAAAAGGTATTCGTGCAACAATTGCATTCTTAACTTTAAAATTCTTGATTTTCTGCACTGACTTAGAGGGTTAACCCCAAAAGTTGCCAACGTCGTCGCAAATAGCTGTCACATATTTCACTGTTTTAATCAATTTCTCAAAATGACTAAATGAAAACAGGAATATTCACTCTATGTACCTATAGTTGGCTAAAACATTAAGCATGGATAGCTACAATAACAATCGCAACACGATATTTTTACTGTATAGAAGTCGTTTTTTGCACTTTAATGTAATTTTACAATTAATCAAATCAAATTCTTCCCAACAAGTAAGTAAAAAAAGACACGCTTCGTCAACTACAGTAGCACTACCATGAGTTTACAGTGACCGTACTCGCTAGCGAACTCATGGTATTGCTACCGGGCGATTATTTCCTTTTCATCCAGTTATTGACAAATGAATTCCAGATGTGTCCAAGCATTAATTACAGATTACAAGTCTCCAATCAATATAAAGAAACAAAAGCATTTCCTGACGCTATCATATGCGTTGCATATTTGTAAGGCTTCTCGTGGGAATTCGCTATTACGAGTATTTTAGTAAGTATTACTTTCGTTTTCACTGCGGATCCCATCACTACGCGGCACGTGCACTTTCTAACGACGAAACCGCGTGCCGCTTGCATCTAGGCTCAATGTCGACACTAGCCGTAAAACACGATAGTTTGCCGAGTTTATCTACTTGATTCCAATATACTACCTTACCACCTACCTACCCATTGAGTAACAGATTCACGTGTTTAGGATACCAGTGCCTACATGGGCGCCCGAGATTTGCTCGAGTGAAAATAGCTAAAACCGAAGTTTTCTCAGATAGCTAGATCGATTTGTCGCCCCCGTATATACCTCAAATACCCCGTAGGTAAATTCCGAATTTTGTCCAAATCGTTAGAACCAATTCTGAGATCGCTTGGATAAATAAATAAATAAACAGAGAAATGTACAAGTTTAGTGCGTTTAAAGAATACGATTGTAGCTAGTTATGTCAATTAACAAATGAAGACTCAATTTCCATTTAGGTATAAACCACGCACATTGGCGGTTACCGCGAGTGAAAAATCCGCTAGAGGCGCTAATGGCGCAAGAGAAATTGTTGTACAATTTCATCAGATTTAATTTTCAAGATGGAGCAATGAACTAGTGAAGGTCGCGGGGAGTCGGTGGATACGAGCGGTACAGGACCGGCCGGGATCGCGATCTTCGGGGTAGACCTATGTCCAGCAGTGGACGTCCATCGATGGACACGTTTATGACGAGGTTATTTATACATATTGGGCTATAGCCCAAACCCTCTTATGGTGAGGGGAAGCCTGTGCCCAGCAGTGGGACGCAAATAGGCTGTAGTAGTAGTAGTAGTATTTATATTGTGGATTTGTGTTCCAAGTTATCTAATTATGGCGGATAAAAGATTACTTATGTTCGATTACTTTTATAACCTCAAAACAATAAGGATAATTGATCGACAAGCTCAAGTATTGTAGTTTTTAGGCTTATGTCGTGCCAGTAAGATAAGCTTGGAGATGAAAATGGTCAAATAACGAGCTCTCATTTCCGAAGGAACGCATTCCTCTTAGATATCGACTCCGGAACTTATGTGACTTGAAAAATAAGTACTTTTTCAAGTCACTCAAGTTTCTTTTTTATCGTAAAGATTTTCCGCATTGTTTCGGAGTAGGTACAGGCAGAGGTTTATTCGGCGTCATGTAATTTTTTTTTTACGCCTAAGCCATCTCGGCTTTTTTAACTTTTAAAAACAAGGTGCCAATGAACCTTAACATTATTTGTTGGGACAGCAGGATGATTATTTCAATTATGTAGGTGTAATGTAGGTAGATTTATAAAATACTGGAATGTACCGTCACTTCTAGTTCAATAAACAGTCTTGTATCATCCGCTATTGTGTTTAATTCCATACACGACAACTGGCGACGAGGATGGGATCCGAACCCACGCGTGCAAGCACAGCGACAGTAGGTATAAAGTGCACAGTACTGTACAGGGGGGTTGATGTTAGCTCAGGTAGATGCTGCAGGCACGGAGATCAGCGGTGGAATCCGAAGACACGAAGACGATGTCTAACTTAATAAAATATCTAAATCTTGAAGACTGGCCCTATTACAGTCCTAACACTGTCCTAACTATGAAATAATAGATTTTAAGTTGAATTGATATTATATTTTGAGAGATGCGTATGCTTTACAATGGCTATAAAACGACTAAATAAATTAAACAAAAACAATTCTACGCTTAAAATTACCTATTTTTGAAAGAAAATGTGACAACAAACCGATTGTACTCGGTCAGTCTCCACAGTACTCATCAAATAAGTGATTTACCTTTGCACTATGTAAACCTTTGTCGAACATTTAATGTGACATGTGTATAGAAGGTATTTAGGTATATGTATACATATAAAAATATTATACCCTACCTAAGAAAAGTTCGCTCATGAAACAGACTCAAACAAGGTAACAACTGCTTACTATTTCGAATTATAAATAACTAGCTTTTGCCCGCGACTTCGCGAATTTGGTTATCACGTTCCCGCGGTAACTATGCGTTTTTCCGGAATGACAATCCAATTCCCAACTATCTCCATGCCAGATTTCATCTCAATCGGTCCAGCGGTTGAAGCGTGAAGAGGTAACAGACAGACAGACAGACAGAGTTACTTTCGCATTTATAATATTAGTATGGATTCTTATTGTACTGATCGTGCATGCTATAATATATCTCTACCCATATCAAATATCCAGATCTGTTCAGCTATTCTGACGTGATTTAGTACTTAACTTAACAAACATCCACATAAGTTATCGCGTTTTTTAGTGCGCATTGAAACAACGTAATAGCATTACATCATTAATAAAATAAAATGAAATTTCAAGTAAACTTGTACTAATTTTAAAGTTCATTCGCAACCTATTGATAACAATGATAGATAACCTACGGCAAATGAAATTCACTATCACGCGACATTTGATAAAAAACGTTACCAAACATCAAAAAGTTGTTAATCTGTCTGACAAACAGTATAAATGTAAATATTGAAATAATTATCAAATTATTATGAAAAATGTGAGGCCACTGAATCCGTCTATTTTATTATCTATTAAAAAAAACAATGACCACATTTTACAATCGAAAAGTTAAAGAATAAACACAAGCTCAATTTGACTAGCAGAAAATACAGCTGGGATCAGCAAATCTGATCACTTGAACATTTATTACATACTTGCTACAGTTGTTTATTAGGTAAAAAAAAAAAACAAAAGAGGCTTGCACCAACACTGGCTAACTTAAAAGACATATTGACGCTGCACTCCAAATTCCGCTCGTGAATGTCGAAAACCGCATCTAAATTTCGGATGACGTCGAACCTCCATTCGGACGTCATTCAGTCGAGTTAAGGTTGATAACGAAACCTTATTATATTGACGCTGCACTCCAAATTCCGCTCGTGAATGTCGAAAACCGCATCTAAATTTCGGATGACGTCGAACCTCCATTCGGACGTCATTCAGTCGAGTTAAGGTTGATAACGAAACCTTATTTTTAAAAGGCAAGCTTAGCAGCTTGATGCTAGTGCGCTTCAAAGTTATTAGTAAGGATATTGAACAGTCGCCATCAGATATATCTGAATAAACAGGGCTATCATAAATATCTGAACATGCACTCTAACACGTATTGACAACAAGATCGTGTTCAAATATTTATGATCAGTCAGTCACTTTATTTTTTCACATATATCTGATGGCAACTGAACAAAACCTATTTTATGATCATTCAGGAATAGTAATGAATGAACACTGTAAAATGACCCAGAAGAGATGATTTATTCAACTAATCAATAAACGTCTTTGAAATCCGCACAGAAGTTGTCATGACATAACATTCTCCAACGGCCTTGCAGTTACAGCATCACATAACTAATTTTGTGCACCAACTTAAATGTCATCAACATACTCGTATCTAATATCCGAAAGACGTCCACTACTGAACACATGGGCCTTATTCTAGTAAATAGTGGAATTGGATTTCCCATATCCCAAATAAGGATAGACCGTCTCCCAATTTTAGCGAGACAACAAATCACCTGGACAATACTATTCAGGTAGCGCACTTTGTCCATTCGCGCGTCTCATTTCTTCACAATTGACAATATTTTGCTTTTTTAGCATGTATTTTTATTAGCTAGTTAGAAAATTTGTTTTTTTTTAAGTATACTTTTTTTTCTCTTTCTTAATAAAGTCGTAAATTAAAAAAAACTCCTCATTCTTAAACGGCGTAGGTCAAAAATGACGTACGTAACCCTCTGCGCATACAATTAGTATTGCGCGTAGCGCTCATCCATACAGCGTTCTATCCATATGACGTCACATGAATGGCACTTGGACGGCACGCACTGGTACCACTAAAACACGATTTTCTCGAAAAGTAATGAACGAAAAAATCTGAAAGTTTGAATTTGAGTCCTTTGCACAGAGGTACCGAAATGGTTTTCGAAATACGCTTTACTAAAAAAAAAAAAATGTTGTCAATTGGACTGGGCGGGGTCTGTTATGTTACTTTATGTGCCGAAGGGCGTTAGCTTTGAATTTACTGAATCACTTAGCTGTGTCTTTGACACCCCGAATCATACCGGTTTAGGCTTACTCGTAAAAGGGAATTATCATTTTCCTTCCGTTTGCCTACAGATTCCCTATTAGGAGGGTTTACTCCGAAAGTTGGCAACGTCGCAAATAGCTGTCAAATAATTTGCTGTTTTCATTAATTTCTGAATATTACTGAATGAAAACATGAATTATCGCTCTATGGTTGAATAAAACATTAAGTATAGATTGCAAGTTATAATAGGAACACGGAGTTTTTAGTATTATGAAAGTAATATCTTTTGAAAACTTTCCATCGCAGTTTCCATGCATTTTAATGTAACCTTATCATTTGAATGCCTAACCAACAAATATAAAACGAGACGTGTCATTCAACCATAGAATGATATCTTCCTTTTTAATTTTATTTTTTTAATTAATTGCGACGTTGCCAACTTTCGGAGTAAACCCTCTTAAAACACGAATAAAGCCGCAGACCTCCTCTTCTTCTCTGTCAGTGCATTCTTTATAAAGTGGTCGTGGTAACTGCTAGCATCGTTAGGTGCAGAATGCAGATGTCACTCGCCGTAATCTTCTTTTCGTTTGGCAACTGTTCCGATCATTCCAGATATAACCATCGATTTCCAACGTAGAATTTTCCCGAACATGTAAATAACGCCATTTGTTGCCGAGTAGCGACTGTTACTTACTCAAAGAAATCACAAAAAGCGCCTTCAACATTTGATGGGATTTTAACCTTCGACCTCGTGTTTAGTAGGCAATGCGTTTCCGTTTCACCATCTCTGTCGATTGGCAGACATTCTGGTGCACTCATGCAGTGTTCCGCCAACAGCAGACTTGATCTGGTCGGTCCATCGCATGGGTGACCTCCCATGTGGTCTGGTCCCTCCTACTCTGCCCTGCAGGCCTACAAGATATCATAGAGTACTCACTTCGTCCATTCTGCACAGTATAGGTGAGGTCCTGGAAGCCGAGGTTGACCGGCGGCCGCTGCGGCAGGTGCGACAGGTGGGCCCGACCCAGGGCGCGGTTCACCCCCACCTCCGTGGACATTATGACTGGCCCATGTGCCTAGGCTCAACCTGATCCAACGGTTGGCTGAAAGAAAGCAGTTCCAATATAAGTAGGTTAAAGCGAACATACTGTAAAATTTGATTAGTCAGAATTTTTACGGAGCTTGATTTTTGTTAAAAATTAAGTCTAACATAGGCGTGTTTAAATATTTCTATCTCTATTTATTCTCCAATTAAAATAAATGAATAAATATCAGTAGCGACAAGTTCTTCCCGGCTGGCGTTTCATTCATTCGTGATTCGTCTACCTTAATGACTGGGTAGATAAAATTTGAACTTCAGAAATCATACAGAATCAAAATGTTGAAAATGAATTATACAATTTTTACACGAAATAGAGGGCTTGGGATTTCCTAGTAAGCTCCCAGCACTTCCATAGCATATGAAGGTATCTTTATGTAATTAAGTATCTTAAGAACGAGCGAATTGTGTGCTTATTTTGTAGTTAAGTCCGTTTCTTAAAAATTGACATTAATGAGGTAGAAATTAAGTCAATACTAATATTTATCATATATGAGATCTTCAGTTTCATTGTAAGAGCCATTAAATTTGGTCACATTCCCCATGAACTTGGTCAATGTTCCACATAAACGTTAGAGAAATAATATTTAGTCCACATTTCTCATGTGAACCGTATTTCCCGTTCAGCATGTCCATCTTAAGGATTTGTGAGTCCATGTGTAGTCTTGATATTTTTTGTAACATGTTAAGATTTAATGTGCGGCTTTACTATTTTAAACGCTTTAATATTTAATCACGTCCTTTTACTTCTCCAAGTAGTCAAATTATCCAATACGCATTATATAATATAGCTACATTGACAGGTCAACGATCTTCAAATTGTTAAAAGATACCTAAACTAGGTATCTTTTGAGAATTTTAACCTTATACTTATTTCCCTTAACGTCATTTGTTTTGCACAGATCGGCCTTCAACTTTGCTTTGTCAAAAATGACTTAAAATCGAGTTAAGTATTATTACAAGCTTTTATTTAGTTTCACCTGTCCCGATGTTTGTTAGTTTGTTTATGTGTTTGTAAATTGTTCGTTTCAATGTAAATCGGATGACAATGCAAAGTTATTATGACATGGAGCTGATCTGATGATGGAATTAAAACGTGGCCATAGGAACTCGGTATATAGTTAAACGACACAACCCCATCGAGTTTGGACTCGTTTGAACCGTATTGCCGAGTAGTTTAATAAAAGCTTGTTTTTTTTTTTTAATTGTTTGTTAATAATGAAAAGAACTAAAGACCAGCAATAGTTAAATAGAATAACCAAAAATGTATTAGACGTTTCATCCAAACGTTCTGTTGTAATATTTTATTCCATCCACAAATCCTCTATAATGCGTTCAAAAGTTGTTGGTAATGACCAACTTTATGACATCTGAATTTCTTACAAATAATTCATATCGGTGGAATTAATGCCGTAGTAATAAAAAACCGGCCAAGAAGCGAGTAAAACTCGCGTTGAGAGGGTACCGTAATTTTCAAACCGTTTCACAGAATAAGCTCATTTATATGATAGAATTCAAATACCATGGACTTCTTAATAATTTTTCTGTAATCTATAGGTCAATAACTATCCTCCGTATTTTTTCCAAAATTGTAGGTCCAGTATTTTCGGAGATAAGGGGGGGGGTCATTTTTCGCCTATTTTCTTAAATAACTCGAACAATATTGACCAAAAAAGAAACAAAAAATATTTTTGAGATCCTCATAAGAAGTACTTTCATTTGATACATCAAACGATACAGTTTGAAAAACTTCATTAATATTTTTTCAAATTTAGCCCCCAAAAATAGGTCCGTACATGGTATATGTTTAAAATTCATTTATTTTCGTTACACGTTCGTCTTTGGGTCACAAACTTACGGACAGACACACGAGTGATCCTATAAGGGTTCCGTTTTTACCTCTTGAGGTTCGGAACCCTAAAAACTTACTTAACTTTATCCAATCTCTCTAATGATATTCAGATTTACAATTTTAGTGAAGAACAAAGAAGGACTATTCTTGATTAGGACGAAAATGGAAGTTCGATAGTTCAATTTTGAAGCCGTTTAAATCCTGAATTGCATCCTACTGAATCATTAGAGCATTTATAATATGCGTTTAGATTAAATGTATACAACAGTACATACCTTTAAACACTCGCGTGATCTTATTATAAAACTCACCTTCGGTTCGTTTCATAAAACAATACTCGTGTTTTAAGGTCACATGTTATGTAACAGTTGCATAAACTAATAATATGACCAAACACAATTCCTTCAACTTTACTTAACAAATGAGTAGGAAGGTGCGATAGCCTTCGGGCTTTGACTAAAAACTGGTTGCATGACACGACCAAAACACGGTCAAGTTCAAACGGTCTAGATACTTGGAAGGATTATCTTATTTTATAACTATTTTCGTAGAACGCAGCAATATTTAAAATGGCGGGCGTCATTGGACTGTAGGTACTCTGCCGCATATGTTATGTCCATAGACATAAATAATACTTCGTATGGACCCGGCCTAACGTAGATACATGTCATGTTTCCCCACTTCATTGGTGTCCAATCCAAAGTTAAACTTATATCGTGACACTAAAGCTGGGTCACATTTTTTCAACAACGAGACGAGTTTTTAGATACTGAGAAACAGTTTCGAAAAAAGTTTTTTTAAAAACGCTTATTGTCACGCACGATCGGTGACAGAACTTTGGATTGGACACCGTGGAAGTGGGGACATATTACGTGTACGTTAGACCGGGTCTATATTATTTACGTATATGGTTATCCCACCAAAAACATAAATGTAAAAAAGGAGAGCCAAGTTCAATACAAAAATTATTCTCTGCTGTGGGCTGCGCCGCAAAAAGAATGGAGATCTGAGATTGAGTGCCAAGTTCTATGCAAAATCCAAATATGTAGTCTAAGGGCTGACTTGGCTGGTTTTCCCATACGAATTATTATTAAGTACCTACTTTTACACAGTCATGGAAGAGCTTTATGTTCGATGGGTAGTTTCTACCAGCAAGCCAAATTTTCGGAATAATTAAATAAGAACCGAAAGGTTTAGAACATGCGAAGGCTATATAATTACATGTTATATTTGATTATATCATCCTTACATTGATAGCTTTCGTTAGACGTTTCACGAAACTTCGCTCGATACAATTTAATTCCAAAGTAACCTCTAACTCGGACCTTTAATCCCACTTTACTCTTAGTTTATTATATCAAACGGTGTAAAACTAAATATAACAGAAAAAATATTCATATTATATGCATACATTGACAGCTTTATAAATGCCATGTTTTTAGACGGTATTTTTATAGAAATTAAAACGCGTTAATACTAACTAAATCGGGCGTTCTGTGCAGCGCTTTCTCTTTCACTCGTTGCACGAGTGACGGTGACGGCTGAGCTGGGTATGGGAACGGCCTTAAGTATAAGATTCATTTTAAATAAAACATAGAATTTTGAATATTATTCTAGAAGAAAGAAAATTGTTATTAGTTATTTTGTTATTCTGGTATTATAGGTAGGTACGTTACGTATAGTTACGTACTTTTTTACATAACTAAGTTTACCTTGAAAAATACTTACATTTCCGCGTAATTTTAAGTCGAAATTTCAAGATCATTGTCGAGGCTTGACAGAGACGTAAAAGTTTCGCATAAATGAATTTCATGAATAGTAATCAGTTATGAATGAAAACATATCTTTTGACACGAGCATCGCCAATAATGTATGTCGCATTATGTAAACAAGCGGTATTCGTAAAGTACACAGTAAAGTAAACCATAAAAGTGCAACTACGTAAAATCGCGCATTTTCCCATTGAAGTAAGCAGAAACCATTTCCTTACCTACTCTTGAATCGACTACCTATATATTAGTAGAGATCTTCTACTTCTTCTATCTAAATATCTATATCTATCTCCTCCAAAATTCAAAACGCTTCGATGTATTTAAAAAGCACCACCAACACTATAATAATAATAAAATTGAAGCGTTTTGAAATTCAATTTGAATTAACCACTGTGCTTTTCGGTGAAGGAAAACATCGTGAGGAAACCTGCACGCATCTGCGAATTAATTCAAAGATGTGTGTGAAGTCCCCAATCCGCACTGGGTCCGCGTGGGGACTATAGCCCAAACCCTCTCGTGATGAGAGGAGGCCTGTGCCCAGCAGTGGGACGCAAATAGGCTGTAGTAGTAGTAGTAGTAGTAGTTTTGAAATGTGAAGGCGCGGGACTTTAGATAGTAGAAGATCTCTATCTATATCAAATGCACTACCCACTTAGAGTAATAAAATGTTGAAAACTTAATAATGTTATCCTGGACATGCACGAGTAAATGATCTTGTGCTTTTTAGGGTTCCGAAGTCCTCAAGGAACCCTTATAGTTTCGAGATGTCCGTCCGTCCGTCCGTCCATCCGTCCGTCCGTCCGTCCGTCCGTCTGTCCACACTATTGCTCGGAGATGCTTAGTTCTAGAAAGCTGTAATTTGGCATGAATATACATATTAGTTACGCTGACAAAGTGGTACAATAAAATTTTGAAATATATTTTTTATAGGGTACCTCCGCTACTCGTAAAGTGGGGATGTAAATTTTTTTCTTGCATACCCCATGGTGTTGCATATCGTTGAATAGGTCTTAAAAAAATATAGTGGGTTTGTTAAACTATTTTTTGATTAAGTGATGCGTTTGTGAAATATTAAGCTTTAAAGTGCTATTTTTTGTTAGAGTCACGTGTCTCCCCCCCCTGCCAGCTAAATGGTGGTATTTGGATGGCTGAAAAAATCACGATTGTGGCATATTAACGTAGTTGAAAGGAAGACTATCACAGCTAAGTAGGCTGTACAAACTTACGAGTAATAGTCGACCAACTTATGAAATGATTAAAATACCAATGATTTTTCTCGAGCGGCAGGGGCGTCGGGCGGGCACGTCATACCACAGGCTAGCTAGATGCTAATAAGTCTTAGAAAGGTGCTGTGGGCATCGTCAACTTCGGAACCCTATACTTTGCGCGTGGCCCGACACGCACTTGGCTTGTTTTTTTAATACTTTAAACGCGGTAATCTTGTATATTTATTTATGCAAACGATCTCAGAAACGACTCTAACGAGTTTACGGGGGCTAAATCGAAATCGATCTAGCTGCTATGTCTGAGAAAACTCGGTTTTAGCTATTTTCACCCGTGCAGAGGAAACCTGCACGCATCTGCGAAGTAATTCAAAGATGTGTGTGAAGTCCAATCCGCACTGGGCCCGCGTGGGGACTATAGCCCAAACCCTCTCGTGATGAGGGGTGGCCTGTGCCCAGCAGTGGGACGCAAATAGGCTCTAGTAGTAGTAGTAGTATTTTCACCCGAGAAAAGCTCGGTCGCCCAGGTACTGGATTCATAATTCATAATAAACATACAAAAGTTAGTAAAAGTACCTACTTAGGAGGCACAAAATAAAATCATTCATTTTGATAATTAAAATTATTTATTTATTTAAACTTTATTGCACATTAGTAAAACTAATACAAAAGGCGAACTTAATGCCATAAGGCATTCTCTACCAGTTGAACCTTTGGGCAAAGCAGAAATTGTTGAAGCGGTGCATTGAAAGCCATTAAGTAATACTTACAAAAAACAAAAACAAAAAATACAAATATTTATAAAGGACATTTATATAAAGATATACACAAATATATAAACACATACATTGAAATAAATTTATACATAGTAATCGAAAGTATTGAATTTCATAAGTTACATGCAATAATATTATTATGGCTTCTCGTACAATCAGCGGTTGTATCACGAGCATTCGGCCATAACGAATGAAGGACTAAATAAATAATATCGTATTGATTTATTTATCCTTATTTATTCTCGTCAGTAACGCGAGACTTATAAATCAGAAAAATTCTTTGGAGAAATAAACGAAAACTCATACTTTCACATATTTAAACAAAATTGGGAGGGAGCTAAAATTTTGTAAAAAAAATACAAATCTATATATATACAAAAAGAAACTGACTGACTGACTTACTGACTGACTGACTAATCGATCAACGCAGAGCCGAAACTACTGGTCGTAGAGAGCTGAAATTTGGCATACAGATTTCTTAGGGAACGTAGGGGAGCACTAAGAGAGGATTTTTGGAAATTCTCCCTTTAAGGGAGTAAAAAGGGGGTTTGTAGTTTGTAAGAAACTTATAAACCGCTAGACCTAGAAACATGAAAATAGGCAAAAAAAGTTTCTTTTATGACGTAGGTAAGCACTAAGAATGGATTTTAGGAAATTCTCTACCTAAGGGGGTAAAACTGGGGTTGAAAGTTTATATGAAACTTAAACCCGTATGGTTAAAAACATGCAACTTGGCAGAGAGGTTCCTCTTATTACGTAAGTGAGCGTTAATAAAGATTTTTTAGAAATTCCCCCCTTAAGAGGGTAAAACGGGGGTTGAGAGTTTGTATGTAACTTCTAAATCGCTAGACCTATAAACATGAAATTTGGCAAAAAGGTTTCTTTTATGACATAAATGAGCACCTACAAGGATATTTGGAAAGTGCCCCCTTATAGGGGTAAAAAGGGGGTTAAAAGTTTGTAAGTATGTAACTTCTAAACCACTGGGCCTAGAAACACGAAATTTGGAAAAAAGAGGTTTCTTTTATGACATAAATGAGTTCTAACAGGTATTTTTTTGGAAAATGCCCTTTCTTAGTGGTAAAAAGGGGGTTAAAAGTTTGTATGTATCTTCTAAGCTACTAAGCCTAGAAAAATGAACATTGAAAGAAAAGTTTCTCTTTAGTTTCACTTTATGTTTGCCATTTACACCATGCAATTTAAATGAAAATATCTTAGGAGTTATCGAAAAGAAAATGAATTCAGCGCTAACTTAGCTGACCCGCAGCGGCCTGTGGTGCTGACGTGCACGAGGTGCGATGCTTATTACGACCAGTAGTTTTTCAATACCAGTTCAATATGGGAAGGAAACCGGGTACATATAAAGTTCGGTTTACACGGGTTCAGTGGTTATCCCGGAAGAACGCTTAGATCCCGCGGGAACGCTATAACCGAATTCCACGCGGACGAAGTCGCGGGCAAAAAGCTATGTATCATAAATTCTACCTCCAAAAGGAATTATCAATATTATCATTACCAAAATGAATTGATTCACTTGTTTAGTCGTGACTTGACTCGTGACTCCCCGAGATAATATTCCACATGGTTAACCATGTGGAATATTATCTCGGGGAATGTGTGTCAAAAATGATAATGCTCATGAAATATTACGCAAATTAAAGCGATCTTTATAAATTATTCCCCAATAACTGTTATTTCATTTATTTATATTTGATCGTCATAATCCAATTGCATTAAGTAGTCTACTTGGAGCTCCTTGTGTGAAATCCCTTCCTTAAGGTATGATTTCTGGGAAAAACTTCTTATTTACTCATCTTATTTTTACTTCACTCAAACGAAGTATTGTATCCTTTATCAATTTTGGTCTAACGGTCACATAGCAACGGTAGATAGGTACCTAGCTCACCACAGCAATTCCGCACCTCCTCATTTTACACGGTATTTAATTTTATGGAGCCTCGACTCCGATTCCGAAAAGTTATTACACCTCCGACCCAAATTTCGGTACTAATACCTTTCTATCTGAGGTTTTAATCGGAGTTCAATCGAATTAGTTACAGTTATGAACACTAAAGATAACTTCGTTTGATTATATGTAAATTTTGATGGGTTTCTCTCTTAAAATTGAATTTAAAGAGTATAGTATAGAAAATACAGAACTGGAATTTTATTTAATATTTTTTTTCCACAATAAATGGTTTTAATGACACGATTAAAACTTACTAACATACAAATTCGGTAACTTAAAAATAAAATAAACGAATTAAAAATAAAATTTAAAACTAGAACTAAAAATAACTATAGAAAAAACACCCCTTCCAAAATTTCATTTTGCGGCATGGTGCCCATTAGATAATAAAAATAATTATTACACCTGCAATTTAACTATCTCAATACATTTCACTCCTGCCTGTGACTTCGGTTTCGATTCCGATAAACGAAAGTTAACTCTTACTCCGACTTTCGTTCCACACGATAAACCTCCGTTTCATAGCTATTCATTTGAATTTTATTCTTTGTTTGAATTTCTATGGTTAAGGTGAGGCTAGGCGATGCGGTTAGGTACCTATGATTATGACCCTAATTCAGTTCAGGAAATACAAACAGAGTTACTTTAGATCTCGCACGCGCTTATATAGGAGTTAGATAGATAGCTCACGGAAGGATAAGTTACGATATTCATTAATTATTCATGATCTTACGCAGAGAGAGAAAAAACTAAGAACTATAAAAATAGGCTTACTTAACGCGAGATTACCCAAGCAATTATACTGCAGCTCAATAACTAACCTGCTAGTGATTACATGAATGCGGCCGGACTCGTTTTCCAGTCTTCGATATTAAAATCCGTCAGAAATCAATGAGTACCCATCGATCGAAAGTTTTTTACGTTATTCTGTGGTATTATCGAGTTCTTAAATCGAAAGTCGAACAGAAACGAACGCCTTTCGAAAACATTTTGACTCTAGCCCATGGATGGGTAGAATATTGGTTTCCCGAATAATAAGTGTGTCTCGTTGGTCCGGCTCTAACTTAAGAGTCCCCAGTACGCACGGCGTTTCTCAACTTTTCATACAAACGTAATTTCACTTTTACTCCCAAATTACTACTCGAAATTTGGTACACATAATAAAATCATTATTGTGTGTGACCGAAATTAGATTAAATTACAGCCAAAAAACTGAACTTTGAAGTTTGTATGGAGGAAACTAAATTGTTCCTAGTTTCTTTGTTATTCAATTTATTACAACCAAAGTGTATTTTGGACACTAATATCCCTGCTCCACTATTACTTGTGAAATTTGGTGCTACTCTGATACGTAGTTTACGAATTTAAACGTAACTGCTCTTACTCTTAAGTTCCCCAATACTTCGGTTAGATTGGGATCCTAAACTCTGGATATTCTCATTTCTGATTATGTCAAGCAGAGAAACCAAATATTCTTATGAGCTTGCATAGAGCTATGAGATTGCCAGCATAGCCCTTTTCATTGTCAGAGTGACCATGAGCTTTCCAATGAGTTCTATCATTACCGCCACGTCTCAGTCAGTACCATAATCATGATTGGCAAATATAGACTTGAATGATTTTACGCTAAGTTCTTAAATTAAATCCACTATATGTGGTTAGGTTTTCTTGATTATGGTTACTGATGAGTGTCAAGAAATCAATCCGCAGGAACCAGCCGAGGCAATTTTCAAACTGCTCGATTGTCATTTCATAATTACCGATTCAGTCAGATGCTGAAGATAAGTTTTGTTTAAAAATAACTATTTCTAGCCGCACGAATAATAATTTATGTAGAAGTCGTAAAGAACTGCTTTTAGCTCGGCTGTTACCCCGTGTGTTCAGCGATGTCTATGTTAAATTAGTGATTTTGCAGGAGAAAAGCGCTACGCAAATAATAAAATAATCGGTGTACCTATCCAAATTCGTAAAATGTACAGTGTTTTTCAATATAAAGTGTCTTTCAAAATGACTTCATAATGCTTAACCCGTATGTATTAACATGCGACCTATTCAATCATTCATTTGAATTAATCATTATTTTCACTGTAAAGTGTAAATACCTACGCGTTTTACCCATTTCACAGAAATGGTAATCGTGATAAGACCACAAGTAACTATTGTACAAACGATTAAGTTATTAATGGACACAATTCCCATCACATCCTTTTTGCTGTTTTGTTTTTAAATATCACCATAACTGTTCTATATCACTAATTTAAATGTAGGTACCTCATTGTTAAATATACACAAAAGTCTTATCCAAGTAAAAATCCATATGACATATTCGCATCATACGCATGATTGATCAGTGTTTCATATTTTGTTTAATATTTTTCATGAATAATAATATTATAAGCCCTAAAGCTCCATACGAGTATATAGACCCTTTAAGACGGGAGGTCTGTGCGCCGCCTGTGTAAGATGCTAACCTTCTTAATCCGATCTTATGAGGTGTTAGCATCAAAAAAACTCTCATAACAGGTTTTTTCATTTTGAAATTCTTATAATAATGTTAATTAAATAAAAATATCATAGTAATAATTAATTAGGCATCAAGATCGGTGTCAATCATCTGTATAAATTAAGCAATTGAATTCTTGTTAATTATAATAAGCAATTTTTTTTTTTTCAAATTGATTGGATTCGACAAAATGGTCGCGAAGTAAGTATGATTAAAATTGCTCATCTGAGACGTAATAGGCAGTTATGGTGATAATGTGATTTAACATTTTCTTTGTACACATTTTAAACACGAGGCCATAAATCTAACAATTGAATGTATTAACAGAGTCATAAATGTCATAATACCCCTTTGTCCCTTTTGCTAAGCATTGGCTATTGCACAATACACATATTATAGTGAAACAACGAACAGCCTTCAAGTTAAAAGTACATTATTAGCAGAGCTGGTCAATGGAATGCATGTACAATTCTAATTCATTTTGACGTTCAGATTTTTCTTATCTGTATACTACTTACTTGTAAATATTTCTCTGTTTAATTATTTCTTTATTTATTTATCTAAGCGATCTCAGAAACGGCACTAACGATTTGGACGAAATTTGGAATATGGAAGTTTACGGGGCCGCCAAATCGATCTAGCTAGGTCTCATATCTGAGAAAACTTGGTTTTAGCTCTTTAAACCCAAGCAATGCTCGGTCGCCCAGGTCCTTAATTACTAAAGTATCTACGTTAGAAAAGCAGAAAATTTCAAATGTACTCCATATTTCTTTAATAATTATTACTATTAGTCTTCATGTCCCGTTTAAGTACCTAGGTACATACATATTCGAAGTAGGTAAGTAGTTACCACTGAGACAGGTAAGCTGCTGCAGTGATGATCATCGAAGATAGTTCCCAAAGACTCTATTGCACTTGGTGTTGAGTGTTACTGTTACCATCCCTTTAGTTTTAACCATTAGTTAGGTACCTAAGTGGTTATTAAAACGAACGATGACTAGGGGCTTTATTGTGTTTTCTCACTACCAATTGGTTTGAAACAAATCAAATGAAAGACCGAAATATATCAGAAAATATCATTCACTCGGTCAATTAATATTTATACGAAATTGAACCGAACTGCTTCACAAATGAGGTTCAATTTCGTATAGAAAAATAACAGACAATTGCCACAAAAAGTGCAATTGGCTTGGATTCGAAAAACGCAACTGGTTTGGATTCGGACAAAGGGAAAAAGCGTGATTGGTTTCGACTAGGGAATCTAAGTGGCAAATGCAATACAACGGCTGTTATTCGTTTACTCTACGAGTATATTAAGCAAATCAAAATATCAATGCAGAAGTTTTTGCGTGCCGTTCACTGCGTTCAAAACGGGCCTTGAGCCTTTTCATTGATCGTGTTTAACGTCCTTCCTCATATCACTTTAACTAGTGTAATTTAACTCTACTGCGAGCTATATCTAATCGTCTTTAATTTTTGTTCAGTCAACAGCACTATATTGTAAGTAGAGATTTATTATTATTTATTTATTTGTGTACCTATATATTTACGTATTTGTAACTTTTATATATTTTTTGTTGTGCGTTGCTTAGTTGTTTTTTTTTTTTGCACCACCACACTTAACTGGTAAAGTTGGCTTTTTGTATTACTACTACTACTGCAGCCTATTTGCGTCCCACTGCTGGGCACGGGCCTCCTCTCATCACGAGAGGGTTTGGGCTTTTTTATTAGTTTTTTACTAATGTACAATAAAGTTTAAATAAATAAATAAATTACAATCATTATTAGGTTCCAAATGAGGTCTAGAACTGCGACTCTACTTTCGCGTAAAACATATTCGCACTTCGTAACTTGGTAGGTACTATTGTGCTACTTTACGTTTCACTCCTAACAAATTCAAGGTTCAAAAGTTCTGAGGAGCCGATTTGAATAATTATCGACTTCCCTTCTCGTGTTCATCGACTCATAGTAGTTTAAAACTTAATGAAGAACTCTCGCTTAACTATACGCGCCCTTCCCCCCTTTGTAGTCTGAGTTCGTTGCACTCATTTGTGAACATTCACCTTGACCAAAGCACTTTAAACTAGCTTGTTTAATATGAGATAGTTGCAAGGAAATCCCTTTTTATATTGAATGGCTATATAGCTTTACTAGACGTTCGCGCGCGACTTCGTCCCGCGTAGACTTGGAATTTGCTTACCCGATGATGTTATACATGTAGATGGGTTATAGTTATAGAAGTATTGAAAAACTCGTTTGACCCATGGGAAAACCGTTCACGTGCAAATATCGAGATAAAAAGTATCCTATGTTATTCCCAGGGTCTCATACTATCTCCATAATTTCTACTACATTTCATCCAAATCGGTGAAGGAAGGACAAACAAACAAACACACTTTCACAGTTATAATATTAGTATGGATTTCGGTTGCACCACAATAAAGCCCGGGTCATGTGTCGCTTGCGTTTGCTTGCGAGCCGTGCTTCACAGATGCAGTTCAGGCAACCCAAAGGACATAAAGGGTTTTCGTAGGGATTATATAGGAAACGTCAAAGCGTAAAGCGCTTGAAGTTCTAATTGAACTTTACTACTACTACTACTACAGCCTATTTGCGTCCCACTGCTGGGCACAGGCCTCCTCTCATCACGAAAGGGTTTGGGCTACAGTCCCCACGCGGGCCCAATGCGGATTGGGGACTTCACGCACCTTTGAATTACTTCGCAGATGCGTGCAGGTTTCCTCACGATGTTTTCCTTCACCGAAAATCTCAGTGGTAAATTCAAATTGAACTTTAAATCAAAGTATTTACTTGAACTTCAGTTTCAACGCTGTGACGTTTTGGCGTTTCCTATAGAATCCCTATGAAGTCCCTTTACGTCCCAAATGAGACTCCAAGAATAACTAATGATTACTATTATTTGTATCTTGGGAATTGGTAAAAAATTTAAGTTTCACATCTTTCGTTTTATGTAGGAAAATCTTTAAAATCTTAGTAAGAACTTACCAAACGATTTAACAAGACTAATTGTAACATATATATGGCCAAGGATAAAATAAACTGGGTCATCTTTTTCTATTGTTAGTTCTCGTTTACGAAACGTACCGTAGTTTCGCAATACGAACTGCGTCCGGAAGCTTTTGATATAACTAATTCGGCGTCACTTAGAGAAGTTTCAGATTCACACTTACGATCAAAAGACTATTTTAAAACCGTTTTATTTTAATATTGGAAAACCATTTACCTAGTTGGTCACATACAGCGAAACAGTCCAAACACCGCGTAAGTTATTCAATATACTGATACAGTATCGCGCGAGCGTCGGTCGCCTGCAAATGCCGGTAGTCAACTAGTGAGTAGCGAGCCGGCACCCATCGACACAACCGCTAACGGTTTGCTGTTGCAAGGATCCATGGTACTACATGTAGTTGAAAAATAGTAGTTTATGTAACTGCTACATAATAAAACACGAGTGGGAATAATATCGGACGAGTGCTTTAAGGCCTAATTATGTATAGTTGCATACACAACTTTATCTACACTCATTTTATAAATCCTCTAAGATGCTTCAAAATCTGTCCACAGTGGCGGCAATTCGAATACCTACATCAGTGTCTCACATTCGAATTTCGAAAATTATAGACTAAATATAGCCGAAATTTGAATTTGGAACAAACTTTCGTTCTGCCTGACTGAAGAATATAGGCGGCCATTGTTGGAAGATGTTCGAAATTTGACATTTACAGTATCGATATCGATTTTGTAAAATGAATTTTACTGTATGACCACAGATAGGAAGTTGGCTTTTACAGAACTCGCTGTCATAATGGATGTCATTACTACCGATTTTTGAACGCGTCGTAGAGAATTTATGACATGAGTGTAGCTATTTACGAGTATCAGTTTTAAAAATAAAGATAATCACCTAGTTGAAACATGGGGAAAGGTGATTTTCTCGTCTCTATTTTCCATTTGAAGAATGCGAGTATAAAGGTCATCGGTATAGGCACATGCAAAATTGCTTCAGGGGCTGTATTCGAAGTCTTAAAATAGGGATCTCCCTGTTCTCTAATAGGATCGCTCATGCGTTGCGTGAACTTTAAGCAGCTAGATTGAAAGTTCAACTTGTCGCGTGAGCGATCCTATAGGGAAAAACGAAGATCCTATTTAAGACTACGAATAGAGCCCCTGTATTTTGCGTAGGTACTTAAAATAGAAATTTCTTTCAAGGAATCATTTTTGATCATGAAAACTTGTTTGTTTTCTTAGAAACCGAAATTACCTATCTTCAAACGTATAGAATACTAGCTTCTGCCCGCGACTTCGCCCGCGGGAACTATGAGCTTTTCGGGGATAAAAAGTAGCCTATGTCCTTTTCCGGGACCCCAACTATCTCCAATCCAAATTTCATCTCAATCGGTCCAGCGGTTGAAGCGTAAAGAGTTAACAGACAGACAGACAGACAGACTCAGTTACTTTCGCATTTATAATATTAATAATATGGATACTACTGCCGCCCAAGCATGCGTCTACATTTTTACCTGTTTGGAGTTTCTACCTGTTTAGACAACTATACACTAATTAGATATTCATACGTGGATTGTTTTTATTTATAATTACAACTAATGTTTACGAACTTTAATAAAGGAAAATTTCCTACAACCTGGCATTCTGAGCAAATAACCATGTAACCATGTATCCTGAAAGAATCAGAAAAGTGGCTAGAGAGGAAAGAGTTCACATAGCGTAAAATACTTTCATGTAATAATAGCCTTCAATATTACTAGAAGACTTCGCGATATAGTTGTTATGGTCAATGTTTCTCAACATGAGAAGTGCGGAGCATTTCCCCCGCAATGACTCGTGTATTGGTGTAAATGCGCTAAAGACCTATTATAGGTACAACTACTTACTAATAAATAGTGTCAAATCATTCCTGTTTCACATGGAAATAAGAGACGAACATTAAAATTCAAACTAACAGTATAAATAAATGCGAAAGTAATTGTGTATGCCCGTCCATCTGTATCTATCCTCGGAAACGCTATAACGGAATTCCGCGCGGACGAAGTCCCAGCCGTGGTAGCCTAGTGGTTCGACCAACCGCCTCTCATGCCGAGGGTCGGGGGTTCGATCCCGGCTCGCACCTCTAAGTTTACTTATGTGCGAAATTCAATTTGAATTTACCACTGAGATTTTCGGTGAAGGAAAACATCGTGAGGAAACCTGCACGCATCTGAGAAGTATTTCAAAGATGTGTGTGAAGTCCCCAATCCGCACTGGGCCCGCGTGGGGACTATAGCCCAAACCCTCTCGTGATGAGAGGAGGCCTGTGCCCAGCAGTAGGACGCAAATAGGCTGTAGTAGTAGTAGTAGTAGTAGAAGTCCCAGCCAGATGCTGTGTCAGAGTTGAAAATGTTTGCTTACGTGTCTATCTGGTTGAACTGAACATACAAGTTTGCAATAGTATTTTTTTCTATTTATTTATTTATTTCAAGGTTCTCCAACAATTGTTTACACTTCTTTCTTACACAGAAACATATAAATACCTACTTTAGACCTTAAGTGTAACAATTTTTTACAGGTGAACACCACATGCAAAAGATTAGTGCGAGAAATCATTAATAATAACCTAGATCACAAAATAGTGCGACTTATTAGGTGATTAGTTTAAAGTTATTTTACAAAACAGCTAAATTACGATATTCAATAATATTCATTTAAGATAAACACACGGGCAAAAACAGACTAACTTGAAAAATATGACTATGACAGAATATGCGAGTGGAGAGTAGAAAAGGTAGTACATTCCAAGGGTCTGCTAGATAGTGCTATTCTTTATGAATTTTACGAAGTACTGAAACTAATTTGGCGGGTGGATCGAAGTAGATATCCACAAGATCGCTACAACTATTTATAAACTCAGTTCATAATTAATTTGCCAATAGGTCAATCAAAGAAAGTCGTGTTGCGGAGTTCAAACGAGCGTTGACCAAGTCTCACCGCGGTCACCGGCGGTCAGTCCCTTGTTGTTAGCGATCCACTTTCGTTGAATTGACGTAGCAAAAAAATACTCTCACTTGCTCTGGGGCTCTATGCGAAGACTTAAATAGCGATCTCGCTTTTCCCTACAGGATCGCTCACGCGTCAAGTTGAACTTTAAATCTAGCTGCTTAAAGTCCACGCGACGCGTGAGCGATCCTATAGGAAAGAGCGAGATCCCTTTTTAAAGACTTCGAATAATAGGTCCTGCTCACTATTATTTTATTTCGTTCGCTCGCTCGTCGTCATCCGCTACAGGGACTCTATTGAAACGATATACCTACACTAGGATGTGGATGACATACAATTTATCCCTAGTTAGATAGATATACTATTCTATCAGTGATACACCATCTCCCTAATATGCTAGACGGTATAGTGATACAATACAATACAAATATTGAACACAAAAAACAATAACAAAAGTATTAACAAAAAAACAAAGAAGAAACTGATATACCTCACTATAACTGAAGTCATTATCATCATCATCATCATTTCAACCGAAAGACGTCCACTGCTGGACATAGGCCTCAAAGGCGCGCCACTCAGACCGGACTAACTGGACCGCAGAAATGAAGTAGCAGAAATATACTTTTAAAACCCACTGGGTCATTTTTGACCCAATGAGTTAATAAGAACGGTTCAGGTTTTCGAGATGTTTTATGATATGATTTCGAGAGAAAATATACTGGGCATATATGGGATAAGGATACTAGGTGACCCCGCGGACTTCGTACCGCCGAATAAAGAAATAGCTTACGCCCTATTCTCAGACCTACTGAACGTACACACCAAATTTCATAAGAATCGGTCGAGCCGTTTCGGTTTGGTTACAAAAACTGTGACACGAGAATTTTATATATTAAGATAGAAGATAGATACCTAATACATATACCGTACCGTTAAGTTCATAAGCAAAGAATACCTATAATGACAGCAGTATAGACCGAATAGGTGCTAGATTGTGGGAACCATCTGGGAACGGAAATAGGTGGGGTGTGAATTCTGAGAATTATTATGATAGAGATAAATGGATGAAAGGGACTCGTGTAAGTTAATAGTTGTTAATGCAACCACGATAAAACTATAAAACTCGTCTGCAAATTAATTAATTTCATTGTCATCCATGCTGGTTTAGGTTAGGTCTGCGACTGCTTGTCACTATAGATTAACCTACCTATCTTTCATCATCATCATCATCATCATCATCATCATCATCATCATCATCATCATCATCATCATCATCATCAACAGCCCATAGTAGTCCACTGGTGGACGTAGGCCTCACCCAATGCACGCCAATGAGCTCTGTCCAAGGCGTGCCGCATCCAATCTACACCGGCCACCTTGCGCAAATCGTCACTCCATCTGGCAACAGGGCGCCCTACACTTCGCTTGCCTTGTTTACTCTAACGACTATCCGCAGTTCTCGCGATGTGACCTATCTTTAGAGCGTTTTATTTATATTTATTTATCAGAAAAAGTTTACTTGGTAAGTTTTCGCCAAACTTCATAACAGTTTGTTGACGAATAGTACACTTTTACCTTACATTATAATATAAGAACCTGTTGTATCAATACTGTGTACCCCACAGACCCAGAACTTAAATAACTATAAATACACTAACATGCATAAGGGAAATGTGCTTATTTTAATATATTGTATCGGTAAGTAATCATTACATGACATGCTTTGATATGGCTGGCTATATATGAAGCCAATTTTGGCCTTGAACGGAGCCGTTGAAATGGTTGTAAATTGAATAAGGTATGTTTGTCAACATACGCCTACGTTTGTGTTCTATCGCATACATTTTGTTTTAATATATTCTTCCAGGGAGAGAGCTGAATTTCGCTAGTTCATTTGCACTATATACAATCTAGCAATTGTCATCCCTCCCTATTTATATTATAAATGCGAAAATATAAGTGTTAACAACCGCCGGCGTTAATTTCCAAATAGTTATTTGGATAACGTAATTAATGATTATTTACCTACCTTTTATTTATGGATAGGTAATTAAAAAGAATATTTCATATTTTTATCTATTTTATATAACTACGCCAAATTGGACATGTATGTCGAAACGTTAAGAAATAGCCAGATACCGTAGCAAAACACAATGACTTATACATATTACACACTGCACGGAGACATACCCGTAGATATGTTTCTTAACGGCGGCGGTGCGCTTGCGCAAGCCGCCCGCGCAGTCAAATTCAATGATTAGAATCAGATGTCACTCTGATAACGATTTAATGCTCGGGAGTGGCCCGAATTGTCTCGTGGACTAATTAGAATGCGTCCGATTACTTACTCTGTAGTACCGGACTTTACTGTAAGTATTCTGAAGGATTACTCAATATAGACCGGGAGATAGTGACAGAGAATTTGCATTTGTACCAGGCTAGCGACTCTACAAGGGTATAATTATGTAATGACGAAAAGGAAAATCACAGTCATAGCGCCAGTACCGGGGGCCCAATCGCGTGTGCATTAATCGAACGTGTCGGATAAATTACGAAAGTCGAACGATTTGTACCACAAAAAAATCTTGTATTTTCCGATAGTCGATGAAAAACGATGTAGGCGATCGCGTAATGCCATACTTCTCCGGCGCGGACTACATCCCGCCATATCGACGAAAACACGTTAATTAAAAATCTAAAATTTAACCTTTTGTACCAGGCTAACTTTTGCACAGCTAATCATCTTCGAGTAGCCTTTCAAGAAAATCACCATGCCATACTTTTCCGACGGGGCCACGTTAAGGTTATTATAACACCCCCTTCCCATTTGCGTGGGGGGTGATAACACGATTGTGCGTTCAGGCTAATGAGCGAATACTACTACTACTACTACAGCCTATTTGCGTCCCACTGCTGGGCACAGGCCTCCTCTCATCACGAGAGGGTTTGGGCTATAGTCCCCACGCGGGCCCATTAAAAAGCCGTGGTGGCCTAGTGGTTCGACCTACCGCCTCTCATGCCGAGGGTCGGGGGTTCGATTCCGGCTCGCACCTCTAAGTTTACTTACGTGCGAAATTCAATTCCAATTTACCATGAGCTTTTCGGTGAAGGAAAACATCGTGAGGAAACCTGCACGCATCTGCGAAGTAATTCAAAGATGTGTGTGAAGTCCCGAATCCGCACTGGGCTCGCGTGGGGACTATAGCCCGACCCTCTCATGATGAGGGGAGGCCTGTGCCCAGCAGTGGGACGCAAATAGGCTGTAGTAGTAGTAGTAGTAGGGCCCATTGCGGATTGGGGACTTCACACACATCTTTGAATTAATTCGCAGATGCAGGTTTCCTCACGATGTTTTCCTTCACCGAAAAGCACAGAATAAATAAATAAAAAATAGGGTGTCTAGAAATATGTTTTTCGGACACACGCAATATATTAGGAGGACTTACTAACAAGTAGAAACTGTAGTCTTCGAAATAAATATACACCAAAATCATATACTTACATGCTAACAGATCTTGGGGACTTCCCTCATTTTCTCTTGGATCCCATTACCAGAACTGAACCAAATCGGGCTTCAGCTGAAATCCTACCTATATCCTACCCAGCATCGAGCTAAGCCGAAATATTTCGGCTAAACTTGTATTTTACTTAATGAGTCATGTTGATGTACTCGTATATATCGCACCCCCAGTACAACACTGTATTATGTCAAAAAATCTCAAAATTTACTTGAAAATATATAGTTGAATCGACAAAAATTTGCCGAGCATACCACGAAGACCGGCGTATTTATATTTATTTTGACTTAGTACAGTGTTGTACTGGGGGTGCGATATGTCATTTTATTATAGCCAAAAATGTTTTTTACTTATTTTACAATTTAATATTATCAAATCGGTTCACATTGACTACAGATTTATTTTCAATGAACAAACATTAAAAACAGATTCCAACGAATTGAGAACCTCCTCCTTTTTTTTGAAGACGGTTATAAAAACTGTGTAGTAAATCCCCGAACCGCACTAACCCGTGTGGGAGAGAAGATAACCGCGTGATGTGAGCAGATATCTCATCATCATCATCATCATTTCAGCCGAAAGACGTCCACTGCTGGACATAGGCCTCCCCCAAGGCTCGCCACTCAGACCGGTCCTGTGCTACTTGCTTCCACCGGTTTCCCGCGACCTTCACGAGGTCGTCGCTCCATCTTGTTGGAGGCCTACCGACAGCTCGTCTCCCGGTTCGCGGGCGCCACTCGAGAACTTTCCGGCCCATCGGCCATCAGTCCTGCGAGCAATGTGCCCCGCCCACTGCCACTTAAGGCTCGCAATTCTTCGGGCTATGTCGGTGACCCTAGTTCTACTGCGGATATCCTCATTTCTGATTCTATCACGCAGAGAAACCCCGAGCATAGCCCTCTCCATTGCCCTCTGAGTGACTTTGAGCCTTCTTATGAGGCCCATCGTAAGAGGTCAATCGTCGAATCCGACTCGGCTGGGCAGCGTTCGGGAAGCTTCGCAGTGTCTTTTCGTCCAAATTACCGCAGTGTCTCAAGTCGAAAGTCTTCGACCAGTGTGTGTTGCCAGTGATGACTTATGGTTCCGAGACGTGAGCAGATATCTACATATACCCAAATGTGTTTGTAACGTTGGTCATCATCGGTCGTTGTACCCGAGTTACAGAGAGACCATACCGTTGCTTGTATAATGCCATAAGTGCCATTAGTTCTGCTCCAAATTCTCCAAAAACATAGGTTTCTTATACTTTAAACGCGCTAATCTTGTATATTTCTGTGTTTATTTATATAATTATTTATCTAAGCGATCTCAGAAACGGCTTTAACGGTTTGGACGAAATTAGAAATATTCTTAGGGGTTTACGGGGGCGACAAATCGATCTAGCGAAGTCTCATATTTCAGAAAATTCGGTTTTAGTTATTTTCACCTGAGCGAGCTTTACTCAGGTGAAAATAACTAAACTAACTGGTCGCCCAGGTACTGCCTCTTAAATACTCAAGTGTGTCACATGTACTGGGGCCTCATTTGAGTTCATACATAGTGAGGATTATCCATTTATCCATCCGTGCGTCTCGCTCATACACGCGTTCACGATTGGACTGGCACCGAACAAGGGGATTCACCGATTCACAAAGTGGTCACTTTGACGTCCCGAATAACATCCTTTTCGACATTCCTTTTCCGTTCACTATATGATCACTTCATGAACTCGAGTAGACGCCCTGGCCGTGGGAACAGAATATTTAATAGTACTACGTACAGAATGGCCACGGAATCACGCGCCTGAATCTAGCCGGCGCGGCGCGCAACTCGCGCCCGACTCGCCTTTACCGTCATACCCACAGGTCATACCTAATAAAAGCGTTGTAAAAATAATGATATCATGGTCCACGTGAACATGCTAATCCATACCAATATTTACAAATGCGAAACCACTCTGTCTATTTGTCTGTTCGTCTATTACCCCTTCACACTTAAACTTCGGAACCGATTTATATAGATCAAATTGTATGAAGATATTAGATGTAAGGACATGGGACTCCAACTAGTCCCATGTCCTTACATGAGCTACTTTTTATCCCGGAAAAGCATAGTTCCCGCGGGAACGCTACAACCAAATTCCACACGGGCGAAGTCACGGGTCGAACCTAGTATTCTGTAAAGGTCAAGCGTCTAAACCCCAGTCTATGAGTGAATCTTAACGTCATTCGGTCATCAAGTTGCTTGGACTATAAAATTAAATACCAGACACTCATTAAGAGGGTTTATCCCGAAAGTTGGCAACGACGCATATAGCTGTCAAATGTTTCGCTGTTTTCATTAATTTATGAATATTACTGAATGAAAACATGAATGATTATAGCTCTATGGTTGAATAAAACATTAAGTATGAATTACAACAATTATCATAGGAACACGAATTTTTTAGGATTATGGAAGAACCGTTTGAAGTTTTCCATCGCATTTTCCATGCATTTTAATGTAATCTTATCATTTGAATGCCTAACCAACAAATATAAAGCGAGACGCGTTATTCAACCATAGAATGATATCTTCCTTTTTAATTCAGCAATATTGAGCAATTAATAAAAATAGCGAAACCTTTGACAGCTATGCGCGACGTTGCCAACTTTCGGGATAAACCCTCTTAAGTAGGTACTTACCTAAACAAATACTCGTACAGTCGCCATCAGATTAGATATATACCTACAAGCCAGCAAGATGATCATAAATATATGAAAATGCACTGTTAAGTCTTGACAATAAAATCGTGATCACATACTTATTTATGATCAAACAATACCAATATTGTACCATTTCAACTACTGTTACATGCACAGAAATATTATTATAGTAGAAGAGATTCCTAAACCGAAATATGTCAGGAGACCCCCATAGAACCTAAATACGTATAATCATCTACATATAAATTATGGAGTGTGGAATTTGTCTTGGTAAGGAGCGCAATCTTATATGGCGAAACAGTTGAAAACGTGTCCAGCGGATTTGATAATAAGTAAAAAAACAAAACACACTCTCCTCACAACCATTTTCGCTGCGTTTTCGCCTCAGCGCAGCTTGACACTTGTGGCGACCGCAGCGCCCCCAACCTACCCGAATTGGTGTCCACTTTTGGAACTATAAAAATTGCGCTCCTTTACTTCAACCGTTTACTTTTTAAAACTAGTGATAAGGCAAAATCATCTGTTTCGATTTCATGCTATTTTCATAAGTCGAATATTTATATACAAGGTAAATGATATTATAAAAAAATAGATACATAATAAGGAATAATTTATCTTTCCTTGTCATTTTCATATTTTATTATAGCTTACGAGCGCATTTATAATATGCCACATAATATTATTTACATTTAAAATAATCGTCGATAACAATCGATTTGTATTAAAAATCGCTTAATACGAAATGCGTGGCTCCTTAGCCTCAGCACTATAAACATCAACTAGCAAATGTCATAGGTATTTCGGTTTAGAAATCTCTCCTACTAATATAATATACCTACACGGTTTGTGGTTAGGTACATGGTATGTTTGTAGAATCTCCTTCTTCGGCATGTTACCGATAAGAGAATAAATATGCTAAATACCCAGTTCTGAAAATATGTCCCTGAATATGTCCCGCTCAGAATCAGGTCCGTGCCCTCGTATGCCAAATGCCATGAAACATTCTTAAAACCTAAAATAAAAGAAGCGATTTACACAAAAACAAGTTCTTCGCAATACACTTCCACTGTGTACAGAGCGTTTCGACCTTGACCAGACATCAACTCATTTATCGCAAAAAAGCACTATCTCCCGAATTCCTCACATCTGTAGCCTTGATCCTAATAAGTAGACGGCCGTTTGCGATCGAGCCTAGGGGCCTCATTTGAAGCTTTAAATTGGGAAATAAAATTTCCCTTATCCCTAATAGGGATAGGCAAAATCCTTATGAAAGCGAAGTAGGACATGACTTTTAAAATTCGATTCAAAGAACAAAATCTACCTATTCCTCGCTCTATATAATTCCTTCATTAACTCGAATAGAGGCCCTGTGTTTACAACTAAGGTCAATTATAAGTTTGCACGACGGTCAAAATATTAGAACTTTTTAGAAGTATCCATATCCATATAATATTATAAATGCGAAAGTAACTCTGTCTGTCTGTCTGTCTGTCTGTTACCTCTTCACGCTTCAACCGCCGGACCGATTGCGATGAAATTTGGTATGCACATAGTTAGGGTCCCGGGAAAGGACATAGGCTACTTTTCATCACGGAAAAACGCGTAGTTCCCGCGGGAACGCGATAACCGAATTCCACGCGGGCGAAGTCGCGGGCAGAAGCTAGTGTTTTAATAAAACGTACTTCTAAAAAGTTAGAGGGCCATTTGTATGTATTGTCGTTACGCTGATGCAGATCTAAATATTTAAAAGGTTAATAGTGCTTATTCATAATCTTAATCTAAATATGTAAAACTCAAAGGTGACTAACTTATCTATCAACGCACAGCTCAAACTAACTGGACGGGTTGGAATGAAAATTGGCACACTAGTTTTATTGAAGTTGATATCAGCTATGAAAGCATTTTGGAAATTCCACCCCTAAGGACTGGGCTGAAAATGTTCTAACCTAATTCCACGATGACGAAGAAGTCATTTTTATAAAGGTTAAATAAAAATGTATGCCTAAGGTACTTACCAAATGTCCCCTATACAATTGATTATATCGTGTTTACATATCGCTGTGTATTCAGAGAAAATTTAATGACTGATGGCCATGAAGAACGGATCGTCAAATGTCAAATAACCGGTGATGATGATTTTGTTTATAAGTTGAGTACCTACCTACGTAGGTAGAAGTTTTAATAAAATCCAAGACCAAAATAACTGAGACGCAATAGAATTGTGACTGTAATTACCACGGTAAGATTACTCTAGCAACTACGTACACGACTTGCAACCACTAACCACAAGACACTAAATACTGGCCATATTTTCGTCTAATATTTCAATCGACGTCACACAAAAGTACCCAACCTTGCTTACTATCTTCACTAGAACCGAGTACTTACTCACTCACCACACTTTGGTACATCATTTGGCGTGAAGCGGTTCTTTGAACATACATACATACAAGTAAGAACATATTTTCAAAAAAAAAAACACTGTTGAGATTTTTGCAGCGTTTCTTGGCCATTGCAGATCTTATGCGATGATGATGTAACGTGGAAGAGAACCCTGCCCGATGTTCAATTTGCTAAATAAATCGTCGAGTTTAAACGAGAGCCAAATTATTATTTTTCACTTCTCATGCTCTTAAAATGTTACTTTAGTCTCTGCACATCGGGACTAAAGCTCTTTTTTAGTCTCTAGGGACAAAAGTATTTTTTTTTAATTTTCATTGGAAACCCGCCTAAACAGCCAACCACAGAGTTTGTGAAAGAAGGATTATCCCCATTTCCAGTGAACCTAGACAATTTCTAGGACGTGAAAAAACGATTTAATTTCGTGAAACACGATTTAATGATTACGAATACCTATGAATCTTGTTTTATTTAAAGTGAATTCATTTAATAATGCATGACCCAATTAGTTTTAAAATATATTAATAGTTTTCAAGTTTGAATCTGTTGGCTAGGTAAATATCATTCAAAACGTCACGTGATAGAAAACAGGTCAAGTGCGAGTTGGACTCGCGCACCGAGGGTTCCGTACCTACAAACTTGATGATGCAAACTTATTATTTGCGGTTGGTGAAGTAGACACGGCTACTGCGCCAACCGCAAATGATAAGTTTGTATTAGTAAATTGGCTTTTTTTTTGCACCAAAATATATAATATTTACGGTTATCAGATTTATTCCTGTACATGTGATGTAAGACCTTGCTTCTGGCCAAATTTCATGATTCTAGGTCATCGGGAAGTAGCCGGTTATCTACTTTGTTATAATAAATATCGTAATTTTGTATGGAACTTCGTTTCTTTTCCCTCTCATTCGAATTGAAAAGCAGAGTGTTTAACGCGTGACTAAACAACCATAATGACACTCGAACTATAGCCACCCTCGCTCTGCTCGAGTGAGTTTTAGTCCCTTGATAAACAATCTACTATTAAACCTTCGCGTTAACAATACACTAGACGACAATATGGGAAATCCCATATCCCCATTTTCCAAGTCGAAAAAGGCACCTGCATATCTCTACAACTTTATAGTTAAGATACCGTCAACAAATAGCAGTGCTCGCACTGTTGTGTTCCGGTAGGGGGTTAAGGCCGCCGGTGAAATTTCTGGCACAGAGGCATTCCAGCTTAGGTCTCAGGGTATGCAAAGCATTCGAGATCTTATTGTTTCTTAATGGGGGATCATAGGATTTCGGTGTCCATAGGCCCAAAACAAATATGTAGGTACCTCAAAAATGAGATCTTTCAGGCAATTAGGTAGACGTACAATGTTGTAGTTGATTAAGCAAACAATTAACTATTTATTATCAATGTAAGGATTCCATCACATTATCCTGTCGTGTCATTGGTCAATCATTGAAAATCCTTTGTGATCGGCAATCTTGTTTTGCAATCATTTAACATTGTTCAAGGAAGCGCGGGCTTCGAAGCTAGCTACATAATGTATATGTATGTTTACTAACTAGGCAGGTATGTACTATTAAATTGAAAATCCTTTGTGATAAATAACAAATGAATACTTAAATATCTTGGGACATTTCACACAAATTGAACTTAGCCCCAAACTAAGCTAAGCTTTTGTAACTACTATGAATGAACTAAAAACCACGAAAAAATAACCTGCCTACACCTATCATATCTACTAAGTATTAGTACAAATCACATAATAATTCATAGCGACGACAGGTTTGGCTCAGTTGGTAGTGACCCTGCCCACTGTTCCGACTGTCGCGGGTTCGAATCCCGCTGGGGGCAAACTTTGTGTGATGAGCACGAATGTTTGTACTCAAGTCATGGATGTTTAGTATTTATATATGTATGTATTTCTCTATATAAGTATTCATATCGTTGTCTAGCACCCATAGTACAAGCTTTGCTTAGTTTGGGGCTAGGTCAATTTGCGTGAAATGTTCTAAGATATTTATTTATTATATTATTTATTTATAGTCGCATTAATATTTTGAGATCCAGGAACGCAGAAGGGAGGGATGTTCTGTCTAATGTAGTCTTCCAAACGGTATCTTGGTAGGTTTGTCCTTGAAAAATAAACTTAATATACAATTGTATAGTCGAACGAAGAGATTCTCTCTTAGACGCAGTGTTGACCCAACAAAGCGGCATAACTTGTACAATTGTGTAGATCAAACATTCGTTACGTAGACATAAGAGGACAACGGGACAGGATTTTTAATTAATCCTGGAAGTATAAATATGTTTGTTTCACTTAAAAGTTACATGCTTCATGCTTCCTGCTCTTTGTACTTCGTATTTATATCCTCTATTTTAGTTTTTTTTTCAGGTCTAAAGTCATACACAAATGCCTCGGCAGTACAATGCTCGCTCGCGGTCAAGTAAATTACTATTCACTTAGCGGAAACGTGTGTCTTCTAACCTCATTGAGTTGCGCATGTCAATTGTCAACGGACACGGCCTATGAAAGCATGATTTCAAACACAATTTGAATGAAGTTTCAATGTTTGCGTGCGAAGACGTCAGTGTGCAGGCGAGGACGTCTGCACACTTTGTAAGTGTGTGTGTACCAGTGCGCGGGCCAATAATTCACTCTCCATCTCCGGATGAAACAAATGACGGTAAGGGCGAGTTGGGCGCGAGTTGCGCGCCGGCTAGATTCAGGCGGGTGATTCCGTGGCCATTATGTATGTAAGTACTATTAAATTTAATATTGTGTACGGCGAGTTCGCATCTACTGCTAGCAGAGGCGATGCTAAGCTAACCCGTAAAACTACATACTATAGCGATTTTGAAAGCAAAAGCGATTGTATGCATTACTGTTGCAAGTTAAACCGAGTTCTTAGGGTCCGCTCCGCTAGTAGTGGAAACCGGACTTTAGTTTTGGCCTCATTAATTAGCCCGTCACTTGGTAATCAGTTGACCCGCGAATTGATCGAATGGTCGATCGAATTCCAAGAAAAATAATAGACATATTAAGAATAAACCTTAAAGTTATATTAAAGTCATTTCAATAATCTCTTAATTTTAAGTTATCACTTAAGTACGTAGGTACATGATACGTGGATGTCGGCCTTCTTTTTATTGGCCGGTCGAGAAGTCTGGATTGTCGTCTAGAATTCCATGATCAAACATGTTTCTATTCTATGTACCTACAATCAAGCTAGGTATAGTAACTTTCACTTACGTCAGTCCGTTTTAGTTGAGACGTGAAGCTGACAAAGTTATAAGTAACTAGCTTCTGCCCGCGACTTCGTCCGCGTGGAAATTGTTAATAGCATTCCCGCGGGTATTATGCATTTTTGCGGGGAAAAAAGTAGCCTAGATGTTGACCAGAGTCACAGAATATTTAATAGTACTACGTACAGAATGGCCACGGAATTACCCGCCGGAATCAAGCCCGCGCGCAACTCGCGCCCAACTCGCCCTTAATGTCATTTGTTTCATCTGGAGATGGAGAGTTAATCGTTGGTCCGCGTAGTGGTACACACACATTTACAAGTGTACAGACGTCCTCGCAAGCACACAGACGTTCTCGCACGCAAACATTGACACTTCATTCGAATTGTGTTCGAAATCGTGCTTTTGTAGGCCGTGTCCGCCCTGTGCCAGAGTTATAAACTAAGTACCGCCATACCAAATTTTGTTACAATCCGTCCAGTAGTTTTCAAGTTAAATCCGGACATGAAAATGAAAATTTCGACTTCTTCTACAGACTTATTATTAATTACCTATCTTGTTACAAGATTCTTGTAAATTCCCGGTAGAGGCACTCGTTGGAACTATTGTAATGCAAAACGACGGTCAAATTGCCAGCACATTGTCTTGTAAGTACTTGCCTGCTAATAAGTGAGTAACATGGATACTTTGCTCTTGACTAAGTACTCGGTAGTTTAACGATGGTTTCTTGTATCATGTGCGAGTGCGGCCTCGAAAAAGGAACCCCTGAGCACATGTTTGTCAGATCCAATAAAATACGTACTCCTCTGTATGATATCCTCCTCGCAACATCCCCCGCCCTGAAAATATTTTTCTACTGTCACTGGCGCATACCCGCTTTGTATATATATTGTGTAAATTTATTAAATTAAACATTTTATTTATGTAATTTAGTATAACTTTAATCCGCACTGGGCCCGCGTGGGGACTGTAACCCAAACCCTCTCGTGATGAGAGGAGGCCTGTGCCCAGCAGTGGGACGCAAATAGGCTGTAGAAGTAGTATAACTTTATGTGTGTCTGTGGTTCATTGTTTTAGATTCTCATCCGAGTCTACAACTAGGTACATTATTTAGCATCCTAAACCGACCAATTGCTCAACAAAACACGTGGATTTTTAACTTTGACATTGGCGGAATCATCGAAAGTCTCGATGGAGCCATAACCACAAGAATTGAATTGAATTGTCTTGTATCTTGTTAAAATATAGTACCTAAGTAGGAAGGTACTTTTTGGTAGGTAATTAGTAGAAATACTAAAAGGCCAGTCATGTCCATTCTGATGAACATGTCATTTGTTAACGTGTGAGTAAAAATTTTCTCCAGATCCACGTTGATTAACGGAACAATAATTGAGACGTTTTAGTTTTTATGGTCTAATGACATCGGTGCGATTAAGGTGATTGATTAACTGATTGGATTGTAGATAATGCATACTAATACTATAAATGTGAAAGTGTGTTTGTTTATTTCTTTGTTTGTCCTTCCTTCACGTCGCAACGACGAGACGGAAGACGAAATTTGGTATGGATATAGTTTGAGACCCTGGGAATAACATAGGATCACTTTTTATCCCGATATTTCCGGGAACGGGTTTTCCACGCCTCATACCAGGTTTTCAATACTTGGCTGCGGTAGAATGCGACAACGCGATCCCGCAGCCCTCGCGCAGTCAGCGCGGAGGAGAATCGCTGGGGTTTTAGTGGGTATTTCGGCCACTCTGGCCGGCGAGTCCCACATAACCACCTGGCCCCCTCCGGGCAGGTGCATGGTATGCGTAAATGCATTTCCCCAGCGTAAAAAACAAAGGTTTTCAATACTTGTTGCGGTAGAACGCGATCCCGCAGCCCTCGCGCAGTCAGCGCGGAGGAGAATTATTGAATTTTTAATGGGTATCTATTCCGGCCATTCGGGCCGGCGAGTCCCATATAACTACCAGGCCCCCCGGGCTTGGTGGTATCCGTAAATGGATTTTCCCAACAAAAAAAAGGTTTTCAATACTTCTATAACTCTAACCATCTATATGTATAGTATCATCGGGTACAGAAATTCTAAGACACTCTAAGACAACGCGCGACGAAGTCGCGGGCAACGGCTAGTAAGGTATAAAAAAGCTAGGACCACCACAGCGTCAATACAAATCAGCACATACTTTTCACCATGCGGGTAGTGCTTGTGATAATTCTTTCAGTATTTAATATCGCTCAATCTGATGCGAACATTTCATTGAATTACAAACACAATTATTCTGAGACAATAGAATGCGTTAAAACGATCATAAAACAACATTTTGAATTAAGTGTC
Organism: Aethes cnicana; assembly: GCA_963971205.1. Classification (NCBI taxonomy): domain Eukaryota; kingdom Metazoa; phylum Arthropoda; class Insecta; order Lepidoptera; family Tortricidae; genus Aethes; species Aethes cnicana. The sequence goes on from OZ020281.1 coordinate 9,144,201, forward strand.
ATCACGTGTGTTAACTTTAATGCAACGGACATGGACATTTTGATGCACATCCACTCAATGAGCACTGTAACGGTCATAAACAGAAAACCGTTCAAGAAAATCCTACATCCAAATAGAGGGTATTTGATCTTTGCTCGAAGTGTTGAAGATTTTATGGCGAAATTTCGTTACTTGCTGGCCGAGCACACGTGGATGCCGTACGCACCGTTCGTAATAGTCGTGCAGTTTCTTGACGTTCATAAGCTGGTTGATATATTTGAAGAACTCTTAAGGGTTCATGTAAAAAATGTAGTCGTGGTCGACGGGCACACAGTTACCACTTACACCTACGATCCGTATGAAAATGACGGTTGCGGAAGAAGATTTGACAGAATCATTAATTTAGGTAAATGCTTATCCGATTCCAGTCCTGATTTATACACTGGTAAGAAAAACTTGCTTCAAAATTGTACCATCAATATGGCCACGACGCACTACCCACCATACTCGATTGACCCTAAAGTAAGCCATATAAACACGACTGGTATTGATGAATACTTGTTCTCACTCCTAGGAGAGGTTTGGCATTTCAAGGTAAATATCTCTTACTTCCACAACATAGTCGAAGAAGTGTCTCTAGTCAACGACGATATGATCGCTACCGGGACCCTCGGCCTGTTACAGAGGAACCGTTTCGATGTCGTATCAGGTGCCATAGTTTTGATAGTCAATCGCGCTACAGCCTTCACCTTTCTATACGGTCATACAGCTTACGACGATGACTTCAGGGTAATCGTGCCCAGAGCCCCGACCGTACCCATTTGGAAGACAATGATCCTAGAATTCTCGCCATCAGTTTGGTTGCTACTTTTCTTTACTTTCGGAGTAGTAGCAACACTCATTATACTCATCAGCAAAGCCACCGACAAAGCCTTCGTAATAATTAACCTATGGGACGTCTTACTCCAGCACACCTGCAGAATTCGGAGGACGCCTAAAATCGCAATCATTCTTATATTTTGGTATATGTTCGCAAGTTTGGTAACCTATCACTATCTGACCAGTTTGATCGGTCTGTCGGCGAAGCCAATTTATACATATCAGATCCAAACGATAGATGATTTGAAAAAGTTTCGTATGCAGCCGTGTATCAGCGATGCGGTGCAGGATTTTCAATCAGTTGTCACTCTGGATGTCCTGGTCAACGATAGTACGCAGCAGCTCCCACAGTGCAAGAAATTAGGCGACAGTCTTGAAACGGTCAGCAAAACGCCCAACATGTACACCATTTTACCTTACTCCCAGTACTATTCGAGTCGCTACAGATATTACGATAAAGATGGTGAGAAAACGGTGTACTCGTTCGGTGAACCTTTGAGCAAGATCATTTACGCAAACTTCTTGTTCAAAGGGTTCCCGATGTACGATGACTTTCACTCGGCGACGCTATGGATCAGGAGTTCGGGACTCATTAACAAACTTTGGAGCGACTACGAGTACCAGCAAAAAAAACGTTTCTTAAAACAAAACAAAATCGTGCAGCAACAATCGTTCAAACTGCCCATGTCTCTAATCATCTTCGGGTGGATTATCAGCTCGTTATGCTTCATGGCGGAAATACTTGCGAAACAATGGAACCCGGGTCATGATTTCGACGTATAAAACGTAGGAGAAAAGCCACCGCTACTTCATAAACCATTTATTAAAAATATACAAAACATTTTACATTTATAACCGAACATTATAATTTATAAGTAAGTATAACTAACCGAATAACAGGACCATCGAATTCATCTACCTATAAAATATTAATAACAACTATGCTAAGTACAATATTACCATGATCCCTGCGCAAATTATGTTTCGCATTGTTTTATTAAATAAACCAGATTTTAAAAATGATATTTAGTGATCTTTTATTCTGAGTTGACATTGTCCAAGCTTTATGAAATACAGTATAGTCACAAATTAGTATTAATCAAATTGTTTATGGCAAGTCGGATCTGGGCAAGACACGGTAGGTATTGTTCGTAAATATAATTACTTTATATACGAGTACACATTACAATAACCTAACATGTAATCATTTTTCAAATGAATTCGTAAATGTTTATGATTTATTTCACCTTGATTTGAATTTTTGTAATCTCTTTTATTTGAAACCTTTTTCAGATCTTCAATAAACAAATGACAACAGAAGATTATTTTCCATTTAAATAATTTACGAGATACATGTCTATATTCTTTTATTCTTATATTCTTTTCATTGTTGGGAATTGAAAATGACACGTACTACATACCTAGCTCAGTTTTGAATATGCTACACCCACCGTTCCACCAATAATTCAGTTGGTGTACTTAATGGAATGTAATTTTCACTTCCATCTTCTTCTACAAAAACTGACAAAGGTCTCCTCTCCATCAGAAAGAAATAGCATCACATGAATATCACAATTTGAACGAACTGGTTGTAACAAGGCACTTTATATCTTATGTCAAAAATGAAACCTTAAATAAAACATGCATATATGTCATGGTATATGAAGTATTTAATCCAATTTCTAGATCAATTTGAGCAATTTTTTTTTGGTTGTGACAATAGTCGTAAATATACACCGCAAACATTTAGAATCTACTGCAAACAATCTTTGTTTTTGTCTTATTGTATCTCCCTTTAGTCACTAGATCGACTGAAGGCAGTTGTTTCGTCGTCGTTTTTATTTGGCAAAGAAACAAAACATGACTGCAATTCGTAAGATTGCTTATAATTTACGATCACTAATAAATACGAACTTTAGGGTCATAGAACGCGGAGATTTTTTGTAGCAGTCGCGCGTCTCATATAGCTATCCTTTTTACTCTTACATGGGGAAAAGGGACAAAGATGAAACGCGCGACTATATCGCTATAAAAAGTCGCCGTGTGTTATGTCCACTAGCTTTCTCATCTAGCTTTTCGCATACCGATCATATATATTAACCTGCATTTAAAAAACTAAACACTGAAACCTTTGTAAAATAACTAGTCTTGGTTCGAGAATTGGTCACGGTAAATCACAAGACACTACACTTAGTTGCATAACCTAACCTTATCCTAGGCACGTACAAGTCCCGGCACCGATCTTGGGCGGTGAGCGAAAGTAGAGGCTATTTCTGCGCACGTTTACGACTGAAGGGCCAGTAAGCGTGCGCGCACGACAAAGCGCCCGCGGCGTCCCGCGCTTCTCTGCCGATGAGACCTTATTTTCGACATCTGCTCATCGAACGCCACCGCTCAAGTTCCGTGCCTGCCTGTACGGAGTAAAAATTGGCTTATCTGGTGCACCTGAGCTTCCAGCGTAAGAAGAGGAAGGCTGATATACGAAGGACCAGGAATATGGCGCAGAGAGCGGCGATGTCAAGGGTTATGTCAGCGTCGCTCATGTCCAACTCTTCCAGGGTTGTCTTCGGGTCTTTGAAGTGGCAGTACGGCTGAAACAAGGCACGGTGTTAGCTTTTCGATTGAAGGCATTTGTTCTTTCAAACATTACACATTTAGATCGACACATTCATCTATATAATGTATGTAGGCATATAAAACCACTGTAAAACCGTTCCGTTACTGACTGAGTGACTGACAGACAACGCACAGTCGCAACTACAGGTATTAGCACTAGCGACGATTTCTCGAAATTCCCACGGGAACGGTAAAAACGGGACCCCTCACAAACGGGTTCGATTCCAGAACTCGGTACTTTTTTAGAAGCCGTGGTGGCATAGTGGTTTGACCTACCGCCTCTCCAGTCTTCTTTTTTTACTTAAATTATGTGCGAAATGAAATTTTAATTTACCACTAGCTTTTCGGTGAAGGAAAATATCGTGAGGAAACCTGCACGCATCTTGCGAAGTAATTCAAAGATGTGTGTGTGTGAAGTCCCCAATCCGCACTGGGCTATAGCCCAAACCCTCTCGTAGTGAGAGGAGGCCTGTGCCCAGCAGTGGGACGCAAAATAGGCTGTAGTGGTGGTGGTGGTGGAATGCAGTTTTTCTTACCATCCTTTATAAAACACTTTCCCGTTACTGACTGAGTGACTGACAAGCGTAACAGACAGACTTACGCACAGTTACTTTTGCATTTATAATATTAAATAGTACGGGTATCACAAGGGCATCTTAACAAGGACACAGTAGAAATAATAGAATCATACCTGATGGCACTCCAGATTGTCCCGGTCGAAGGAATACGTGGCGAGGGCGGTCCCCTCGAACCCGTACCGGATGTACGAGAGGTAGGTGATCCAGCGCAGGTACACGGGGATGGCGTTGAACGAGACGAAGAACCCGCTGAACAGAAGGAACGGCACCGACATCACTGGCGCTAGGAACACTCCGTTCTGGAACAGTGGAAGGGTGGTTCGTTTTGAAATTATGACAAAGTTCATAAAATCAGTTTTTTTTTCATGTTTCACCCTAACTGTATGTTAACCCGCAAACGACACCTAACGTTGTTTAAGCTAAAGTGTAATTAAATAAGTTAAATACGTATGCGTAAGTAAGATCATAAAAAAAATAAGGTAAACCTAGAAGGACAACCTTCAAACAAATCAGCGTACGCCCGAAATAAGTGTTAAATGCGATAATAGATGTCGCTGCCTAGGTAGCCTGCATGTAAATTTGAACTCCATGAGCAACATCTAGATGGCGCTGTACGTGCAAAGTAAGTATACGATAAGTTGAAGTGCCCTGGCTATTTCTGATGTACGCCGTAATGTAAGGAGATCGACAATCTAATATATCTTCTCTGGTAAGATCCATATTCGCTTTAGACCTCAGCCACCCTTGAGAGTGACGGCTTTTATATTTAATATAATATGGGGCGTAGAAAAGGCTAAATAATACTTACTACGATCAAGTTTTCAAACAAAATTAGAGCTCATGATTTATGTCATTGTAAACTTTACATTAAGATCTACCTTGCTGCGCCCATATCTGTACCGATTACTTATTTTTTAAGAGCTATGTAATACCATTATTAGCTATGTAATTGTTGTCAAGGAATAAATGAGCTGTCTCCCCCCCCCCCCCCCAATATCGAGAGGCTGCCACTCGGTCTGTGATTAACAGGTTGCTGTGCCACGAACGTGTGAATAGCAACCGTTGGCTTTTATGAGGCTAATTACGAATATAAAGTGTTTAGAACCCACAGGCACTCATAAATATTTAAGAGGGTTTACTCCGAAAGTTGGCAACGTCGCAAATAGCTGTCAAATATTTTGCTGTTTTCATTAATTTCTGAATATTACTGAATGTCACGATGAATTATCGCTCTATGGTTGACTAAAACATTAAGTATGGATTGCAACAGTTATCATAGGAACACCAAGTTTTTAGTACTATGGAAGTAATCTTTTGCAAACTTTCCATCGCAGTTTCCATGCATTTTAATGTAATCTTATCATTTGAATGCCTAACCAACAAAACGAGACGCGTCATTCAACCATAGAATGATATTTTCCTTTTTAATTCAGCAATATTTAGAAATTAATAAAAACAGCGAAACATTTGACAGATATATGCGACGTTGCCAACTTTCGGGATAAACCCTCTCAATATATTCCAAGATCGCACTTTTGTCACACTGTATCATCGAGATTGAAAAATGCACTAGCTAGAGGCGTTGTGTTGTGTCGCCCAAGGCAGCCAATGGACATTTTGCGCGGTGTGACATTGACATCTACATACAGGTTTACAAAACTTAGAAGGCGCGTGGATTAAGCAAAAATAGACTCTGCATCAACGGCTTAAGTGTTTCACCGCGCGCCTTCTAAGTTGTGTCGTGCTGTAGATCCCTCGACTGTGTCTTCACCGCCAGTGACGCCCGCTGGTAACCAAAAATACGGTGGCCCTCATTGCATCGTGTTATAGAATAGATGACTAGCTTCTGCCCGCGACTTCGCCCGCGTAGAATTCGGTTATCGCGTTCCCGCGGGAACTACGCGTTTTTCCAGGATGAAAAGTACCTTATGTCCTTTCCCGGAACTTCAACTATCTCCAAGCCAAATTTCATTTAAATCGGTCAAGCCGTTGAAGCGTGAAGAGGTACAGACAGACAGAGTTACTTTCGCATTTATAATATAAAATAATAATGTGATGATGGATATGATGATGATTTACCTGGACATTCATAGCGGCTCCAACAACTAGACCCACGCTCTGAGCCACGAATGAGATGAGCAGACACGAGGTCAGGAACAAAGCGAAACGGGACCATTCGAGCGGCTGTGACGTCAGCAGGTACACTATCACCACGTAGATCACGCAGAATATCGCCTGAAAAAATATAACAATCATAGGTTTACTTATTACTTTAAGGAATTTCACATTTTTATAAACCACGATTAAAGTCAAAATTCGTTAGGTAGGCGGCAAACGTAACCACGCCTAATCCCATTTCAGCCAGACGATAAGAGCGATACTGGGCATTTGAAGCGCAATGTCGAGTTTCTATAGCTTTTCATCATCGTCATGTCATCCACATACAGAGGTTCGCTTTAAATGGCACATGACCCCGGTCTAATAGCTTTTACCTGACGACTTTATTTAAAAGATAGGATAGCGCATCGCATACATACAGCGAAAAACTGCGTAATAAAAGAACGCTCGAATACAATTTTATACAAGTGGTTCTTTCATAATTATTTTTTTGACACAAAGTTCAAACGAAAATTCTAATATGCATAGAATATTATTGATGCATGTTTAAATAGATGATTATTACTTACCTGGAAAGGTATGTCAGAGACGGTGATAGCGAGATAATAAGACCGCAGCGAGTACCATCGATTGAAATGTTCTTTCACGAGCACAGGCATCTCTAAGGGGACTGTCGACAAAAAAGAACACAAACATTACACAATTTGATTTTTTCCTCGTAACTGTAAACTAATGAATAAAAAATAACAGATGTCTTCTAGAACTTATCGCCAATTCAGATTGACAACCTGACGAAATAAGCAAGATTGACCTAAATATAAAAATCTTGGGTCATTATACAATGTACACCTTTCAAGCTTCAGGGTTAGGCCACCACAAAAGCCTATTTTGAATCCCACTGTTGGGCACAGGCCTCCTCTCATCACGAGAGGGCTATAGTAACCACGCAGGCCCAGGCGCACTGTGAACTTCACACACATTCTTGAATTTCGTGAGTTTCCTCGCGATGTTTTCCTTCCGAACCACCGACCCTCATGTCAAATATCAGTTTCGACTGTGCATTGTCTACCAGTCACTTAGTCACTCAATCAGTCAGTCAGTAACTGAATAATTAATTACAAGCTTTTATTTAGTTTCACCTGTCCCGATGTATGCTTGTTTACATGTCTGTAATCAAGTTAAATTTGATCCACTTCCCGATTACCGATTGAGCTGAAATTTTGCATTTCTGTGCAAATAGGATGACAATGCAAAATTATTATGACATGGAGTTGATCTGATGATGGAACCGGAAGGTGGCTATAGGAACTCAGTAGTTAAACGACACAACCCCATCTAGTTTGGATTCGTTTGATCTGTCTTGATGAGTATTTAATGAAAGCTTGTTTTTTTAATGTAGCTTTTCATTGATTGAGAACATTGATCTATTATAAGTAAGGATTGACAATCAGCCGAAGAAAAATGGTCGGATAATTCGGGCACCCGTTTGGCGCTCAGTAAATTTGACACTTAAGTCTTGAAGTGTTTGGTTTACTTTTGTATAAAATATTTATCTTGACACATATTATAAAGAAGCGTTATTAGCATATTGGAACGTATTTTCTAATGTCAATTTGCTCCATATATTTTGACATATTTCCGTTAGGCACTGTTCGTACATATGTTATTAGGTCAATGATTGAGAATATTCTCGAAATACTCACAGCTGAGTATAGTGATGGTCATCGAAGTGTACATGAGGAACAGCATGTTGAAGAACAGGAAGCCGAGGTTGGAGAGCACTTTGGAGCCGTCGTCGCCGATGTCGTAGTACAGCGCGCCGATCAGCAGGCCCACTAGCACGTGCGCGAACAGACGGAGGTACATCAGCGTCTGAAATGTATACAGATTATTGTTAACTCCAACAGACATACAGAAAATTTGCCTTTTTATTATAGTACTAGCTTCTGCCTGCGAGTTCGTCCGCGTGGAATTCGGCAGCGTTCACGCGGGAACTATGCCTTTTTCCGGGGTAAAAAGTAGCCCGTGTTATAATCTACCTCCATGGCAAATTTTGTTGCAATAATCCTTTTCGAGTAAAATCCGTGACTTAAATTCTTGATTTCAACAGACTTATTATTAGTAAAGAATAATAGGCAACTCGAAAAATTCCTCATCATTGTAAGTCATTTCTTAGGAGCCATTTCTTAAATAGGTATTTCATCATCGTTTTAGCCGAAAGACGTCCATTGCTGGACATAGACCTCCCCCAAGGCTCACCACTCAGACTCAGGCGCGCAACTCGCCAGATGGGAGAGTGAATCAATGGCCCGCGTAGTGGTACAAACACATTTACAAGTGTACAGACGTCCTCTCACGCAAGCCATTGACACTTAATTCGAATTGTGTTCGAAATCGTGCTTTTAAAGGCCGTGCCCGCCCTTTGATCGTGCTGTAGTTATAATTACCCAATCACGTCGACTGAAGAGCAGCGTTCGCTTAAGCACGACCCAAAACTGAGTGAGCTCCGACGTAGCATACCGCCGGGGCGAGGCGTCGCCGCCTAGCAACGCCACCTCCGTATTGTCGTGCTTATCCTGGTCTATCTGGACCACTAGAGGCTCGCCTGAAATAGACAATGAAAAATCCTTTATTATACAGAAGCATGGTTTAGACATATCGCCGCTAGAGAATAATCCGCTAAGGGCGCTAGTGGCGTTGGTGTCGGCAAGCCATTTGGCATTTTGCGCGGTATAACATCGATAGTTCTACATGCCTCCAATCACCAGCTCGAAAGCAGTCTTTACCGCCAGTGGCGCCCGCTGATGACCAAAAATAGGATTGACTCTCATTTCATAGAACATACTAGAGAAAAGCAAATACAGACTAAAATCGAGACGTGTACAGGTTTGCACAAATTGAAAGGCGCGTGGATTTAGCAATAACAGACTCTGTGTCAACGGCGTAAGTGCTGCGCCGCGCGCCTTCTAAGTTGTGTCGGGCTATACGTTTACAAAATTAGAATTAGAATTAGAATTATTAAGTAACAATAACGTCTTTCGGAAGATTGTGCCGCGCTGGGAGGAGAAGGGCCTTCTCGTCGGTGAAAAAAGATTAACTAATCTTCGTTTTGCCGACGATATCGTCTTATTCTCTTCCACAGCTTCTGAGCTCGGAGACATGCTTGAAGACCTAAGCAATGCAAGCTCCGAAGTGGGACTAACGATGAATATGTCAAAGACCAAACTCATGAGCAACAGCGCACACCGTAGGATTGAGATAAACGGAGAACAAATTGCATATGTCCATGAGTATCTGTATTTGGGCCAATTAGTATCTTTCCAGGCAAGGCAGGAAAAAGAGGTCGAAAGACGGACCGGTAATGCCTGGAAGAGCTATTGGTCCATGAAACACCTAATGAAAGGCGATTTGCCTATGTGTCTCAAGCGGAAACTCATGGACATGTGCATACTTCCAATTCTCACCTACGGCGCTCAGACTTGGTCTTTGACAGATTCTCAGAAGTTCAAGCTTGGAGTTTGTCAACGAGCCATGGAGCGTAGCATATTAGGTGTTAAACGTAGGGATCGTATCCGGAACACTACCCTACGCTCCAGGACACAAATAGTTGACGTAGCTCAGAAGGCGGCCAAACTGAAGTGGGACTGGGCTGGTCATGTCTGTCGCATGCCGAACGAATTGTGGGCCAAAGCAACCACCGAATGGAAGCCCAACAATTCCAATAGGAGAAGAGGCAGACCTCGTCGGCGATGGCGGGATGAAATCGATTCCTTAATAAGGAACTGGACAGAAACTGCACAAGATCGAGAGCAGTGGAAAAAGTGGGGGGAGGCCACAATGGGCTCGTAATAATAATAATAAGTAACAATAAAATAGATATATATTAATGTGATAATTATGAGAATAAGAAATAGAGATAAATTACAGTGTAATATTTTAAAGTTATCGATATTTTATTCAAGATTTTCATGAAACCTACATATAAAACAGGGAACTACCTAGTTACTGTAATCAGTTAATCTCTTATAGATCATGTGTAAAATAACTAGGAAAAACATCGTTATGCAAACAGGAAATATTATCGAGACCAAACCTTTGCCCTTCGCTATCGCCGCGTCAATTATACGTGTTTGCATTTAAATTAGCTCGTTAATCAATTATTAAATTAAAGCCCAATATCAGTATTATTCGTCCCAGAAAATCCGCAATCATCGGATCTCGACATCGCCAGTCATTATTTAATGCATTTTATTTGAAGGAATTGTCAAATTAAAACCATTAGTATGTCCACTTTGTTTTTTTTTTTTAGGTAAGAACGAGTCGAAACCAGTTCAGAAAGTTCTGGAGTGGCGTCCGCGAACCGGTGGACGAGCTGTCGGTAGGCCTCCAACAAGATGGAGTGACGACCTTGTAAAGGTCGCGGGAACGCGGTGGATGCGAGTGGTACTGGACCGGTCTGAGTGGCGCGCCTTGGGAGAGGCCTATGTCCAGCCGTGGACGTCTTTCGGCTGAAATGACGAGTCGAAGCAGGCCTTCATAAATGTTATAATTAGACGTGACAACGCTCTATCAAAATAGAGATAGAGAGGAACAATATTTTGTCTTGGTAACAGATCAGCTGACAAATGATAATACTACAATATCATGGTAACACGGTAAAAAACAATGGAATTACCTATACATTTTTATATTAATCTAGTTATGTTACGAAATATCTGTCACATTGCTCATCTATCTCATCACATAGTTTACCTCTCTAGGGATTAAGTAACTCTTTGTCAGTCTGATCTCGACGTACAAAGGCTCAAAATAAATGAGCCAAGTGCGAAAAACAGAGCCCTCAACCATACCTCTCTAGGGATGTAAATTCGCGAGTTTAGTTACACAGGGTCATCAACACATCCGACGTGTCATTAATAGTACATTACAGACCTAGGGTGGTGAATTCGTAAATGTCCCAGATCGCAGGTTTCTGTGGCCCGAACCGAAGGTGAGGGACATAAATATGCGATCTGGGGCTTTACGAATTACCGCCCGCGGTTTGTCAAAAGTTTTACGTCTTGCCTTGGCCAAGAAGTGAGATTTTCTCTCCGCGTAGCGGGCAGAAAATCCCACTTTACTGCCAAGGGCGATGTAAATGATGTTTATTATATTACCCGAGAAGTCGAAACACAAGGTCACATTTTATCTAATTAAATTATTCAAGTTTATAATCTACGAGAATGCTAAAGTGGGTCACAGCCAAGACTAATTGTCAATAAAATAACATCACGTGGAATTACTGAGTAGATATAAAAAGAAACGCACAAAGGAAGAGCATTGCTATTCTTAAATCTTTTTATTGTTGCTATTGCCACTTAGTTCCAGATGGTTCTGTTTACAGCGCTAATAGCGATATTTTAACCTGTACAAGATTTTATCCTAAAAATTGGCTTTATTTGCCTTGATAGAGTACCATCAACCATCTCTTAAATAAATAAATATCTTGGAAAATTTCACGCAAATTGACCTAGCCCCAAACTAAGCAAAGTTTGTACTAAGGGTGCTAGACGTCGATATAAATACTTATATAGAGAAATACATACATATAATAATTAACATACATGACTCGAGTACAAATATTTGTGCTCATCACACAAAATTTACCCCGAGCGGGATTCGAACCCGCGACAGACGGAACAGTGGGCAGGATCACTACCAACTGAGCCAAACCTGTCGTCTTAATTTGCTGTTGCTAGTCACAAGAAGATAGTAATCTCATTATCAGTAATCCATTCAGAGATCACACTTGTAAATAATACAAAGTTATAAAAGACTCACCTTTCCCTTTAGCGATCTCATTGGCGGCGTATTGTAGAATGCCATTCTGCAGGTTGCTAGTGCCGTTCGGGCCGTTCGAACCATTCGCTCTCTCCTCTTTGAATTTCTCCTGTACTTGGGAGAGGTCGTTCTTGTTCCACTCAGGGTTTAGAGACTCTTGCATGTCCTTCTTATTGTTGAGATCGGGTAGCTTCATGTCCGGGAACGGTTGGCCGTTTCTGAAATTCATGAAGACGGTTGAGTTGTTGTGAAAAATACCGCAATAGGTTTGAAATCAGGATGCTTGCTATTGCTTGAAACTTTTTAAATTGCGTCTGTTATTAGTGTGACAGTTAATTTTAAATTGAATATGGTAGTTAGAGTGAAGAAAGATGAATTGCGAGTGTTTAAAAAAGATGACTAGAAGATCGATTTTGCACGGCATATCTCAATCGTTTTCTCACATGAAAATTACGACAAAGCGTTGATAACAAACGAAATCCATACTTGCTAATAAAACTTAAAAGTAAGTTTAAAAAAATGCAAAAGTAACTGTCTGTCTGTTACTTCTTCACGCTTAAATCGCGGGACCGATTTAGATGAAATTTGGTATGGAGAGAAATAGTTCCTTTTTAATCCGGAGCTACTTTTTAACCCGGAATAGTTCCCGCGAATAACCGAATTGTATGCGGGCGAAGTCGCGGGCAAATACTTGTTCTATCAACCCAACAGTTGTCATGTAAAATCCGCCCTTTGTGTGCTTACTTCTATACCTATTTGTTTGTCGATTTGTTGAATATTTTTTTAGTGTTCAATAGAGACTCTTACCTGATGTCGTGTTTGCCATTGTCGATCGCCCGGACGAGTTTGCCAGTGTTGTCGCCGTACTCTCCGCAAGACACCTCGATGATGAACGACGCCGGGTTGTGGTAAGAGGGACACTGGAGGTTCAGGCTGCCCAGCCATTGTACTGGAAACGAAACAATTCTTAAACCTTCAACAAGCGCGTCATTTGCAAATGTAGTGACAATTTTAAAGGTTGACAAGTTACACGAACACACAGTCCACTTGATGGTAAGCGGTTACTACTAATGCGCACTCAAGAAATCATAAGATTTCGAATTCGAACCTAAGCCTAAGACGGAATGCTTCTGCAGGTAATTTCACCGGCTGCCTTACCCCTTACCGAAACACAACAGTGGACCAATAGTAATTGGCGATAGGTTAGGTAGTTAGACGGTGATAGTTATCCAGCCGGTCCTTGCAACAACTCCTACCACCAGCTTTATTTAATTTGAATAAAAAGAGCCTCGTACTTTGTAGGTTAAGGTTAAGACGTCATACGTCGTTGTTCTACGGCGATTAAGGTGTTAAAACATGCTTATACGTCTATTTGGGTGCTATATTGCTTGGTTATTAAGACTACGTAGCTATAAATAATTTAAAAAAAAATCTTGGGACATCTCACACAAATTGAGATAGCCGCAAACTAAGCAAAGCTTGTACTTTGGATGCTAGACAACGATATAAATACTTATACGTGGTGGGTTATGCTCATACAGACTCTATAGCAAATAATTAACCCACAGTATCGGCTATCGATTCTAAGTATATTGTAGAGGTCTTTAATTTTTTTTGAGTTGGTAAACATCCATGACTCGAGTACAAACATTTGTGCTCATCACACAAAGTTCGCCCGAGCGGGATTCGAACCCGGAACAGTGGCCAACTGAGCCAAACTTGTCGACGAAGCTATGATCATCATGATGTGTCAATGATCATGTAATAAAGACGTTGGATTTTTTGCACGACACGTGTTTTGTAAATAGACAATCGACAGCTCTCTCGATCAATGACTAACACAGAAACGAAAAAATGTACTCATATTAAAGTGTTTACTGAAAAATATTCAACGCAGTGGCATATAAGCAAAAACAAATAAGTAGTATTTTTAATGCTGCAGATGGACAAGTCAGCTGGAGAAAAATATCAAGCGAAACAGCGACTTCTTGTTTTGAATAAAAAATATATATATAAAAGGTTGTATCTTAACTAACAAGTTTCTTTTAAACCCGTTTTCCATATTGTTACCGTGAAAATAAAATAATAATCTGCAAATCATCCACGGTCAAATTCATTTAGGAATACGTCATTAGAATTAGTAATCAACGGACTATCTATTGTTTCGTTCTCTAGATGTGGACGAGCTAAGCTTCAACAAAATTGACTATACACACCTCTAAATGAAAGCAAACCATTATTAAACCATTTTATCTTTTAAAATTGACCCATCCATCAAGGATAAAATTTCAACTTTAAAATGCTCCAGCATTAAGCGTTACATGTGATGATTATATAGGAAATAACTTATGAGTCTGAACCTTCAGTAACAATATCAACGTTAAAAACCGGCCAAGTGCGTGTCGGGCCACGCGCAAATTATAGGGTTCCGAAGTTGAGGATGCCCACAGTACCTTTCTAAGACTTATTAGCATCTAGCTAGCCTGTGGTATGACGTGCCCGCCCGACGCCCCTGCCGCTCGAGAAAAATCATCATTATAAGTTGGTCGACTATTACTCGTAAGTTTGTACAGCCTACTTAGCTCTGATAGTTTTTCTTTCAACTACGTTATATATGCCATAACCGTGATTTTTTTCAGCCATCCAAATACCACCATTTAGCTGGCAGGGGGGGGGGGACACGTGACTCTAACAAAAAATAGCACTTTAAAGCTTAATATTTCACAAACGCATCACTTAATCAAAAAATGGTTTTAACAAACCCACAATATTTTTTTAAGACCTATTCAACGATATGCCGCACCATGGGATACGCAAGAAAAAAAAATTACATCCCCACTTTACGAGTAGGAGAGGTACCCTATAAAAAAATATATTTCAAAATTTTATTGTACTCTCGTCGTTGCTCTCTAGACCTAAGCATCTCCGAGCAATAGTGCGGACAGACGGACGGACGGACGGACGGACGGACGGACGGACGGACGGACGGACATGGCGAAACTATAAGGGTTCCTTGTGGACTTCGGAACCCTAAAAAGCAGCCAATTAAAACAGTTCACATACCCAATTTCCCTGTGCTTCCCTGGTAAACGCACTGTCCGTCAGCCAACGTATACAGATGATCGAACATTTCAAACAGTCTTGCTGAAGGTTGGTGAATAGTACAAATTATGGTCCTTCCTCCACTTGCTAGAGTCTTCAGCAGCGATATGCATTGGAAGCAGGAGGAACTGTCAAGGCCAGAGGTTGGCTCGTCAAAGAACATGATCGGTGGATTGTTAACCAACTCCAGGGCAATTGAAAGTCGCTTCTTCTGCCCGCCAGAAAGATTCGAGGTCATAGTCTTGTGGTGCTCGGCCAAACCAAGCGTTTCAAGGATCTCTTGGATCTGTAAAAATAATGTTGTTGTTACCTACCTGTTCGGAAATGTTAATTTGACTTCCACTTGCCACGCAAGGTCTGCAAGGTTATTGCCTGTCATGCTGTTTAATATGCTTATTTGTTTATAGCAATAAAATGTATTCACGACAATATTTGTGAGACTGAGGTCTATCTATTTCGTGTTTTTTTTACACATACTATGGTGACGTTCAACGTTGATGACATGGTCGATATTGAGACATAAATTAGTAACATAATGCACTGTTTAGAAAATTTTATTGAACATGAAAAGTAATGTTGGTCGCTGATTTCAAAATTATTAATATAGTTAAAGGAAACTAAACACAAATTCGTAAAAACGTTAAGAAAACCTAGAATGACAACCTTCATACAAATCAGCGTACGCCCGAAATGAATGTTAAATGCGATAATAAATTCGCTGCCTAGGTAGCCTGTAAGAACATTTGAAGCGCCAGGATATTGCGCACAGAGCTTTCCCGATGTACGCCGAAATGTAAGGAGATTGTTATGTATAATTGACAACATTTCATTTTTTAACATGTATTTGTATTTTTATTGGCTGTTATGTTAGAAAGTTTTAAAATTTTAAAAGGACACTCTTTTATCTTTTTTTCGTAAGTCTTAAATTTCATACTTAAAATCGAAATTTAAAAAAATCCTCATTCTAAAAGGGCGTAAGTCAAAAATGACGAACGTTACCCTTCTGTGCATACAATTAGTTCTGCGCGTAGCACTCATCCGTACAGCGTTCAATCTATATGACGGCACGGCACGCACCGTTACCACTAAAACAGTTTTCTCGAAAAGTAACGAACGGAAAAATCTGTTTTTTTTTTAATTTTAATCCTTTGCACAGAGATACAGAAATGGTTTTCGAAATACGCCTTACTAAAAATTTGAAATGTTGTCAATTACCTTGTCTCCGATATTGCACAGAAATGTACTAACCAGTTCGTCCTTGCCAGCTTTACTGGTGGCGCTCGGCAGCTTCAGAGCGGTGGCGACAGACATCGCCTCCTCGACCGTCAGATTGCCGTGCAATTGATTGTCCTGCATAATGTAGCACGAGAGCTTGCAGAAACTAGACAGGTTCCGCTCCATACCGTTGACTGTGATGCTGCCCTCCATTCCTGAAGTCCTGGTAAGTGGTGAGGAATTTCTAATTAGTACGGTGTACGTAATCGTGATAACTCAGGTCATATAAAACTCTTTCGTTACTGATTCAGTGACTGAACGCACAGTTGAAACTAATGGTCGTAGAAAGCTGAAATTTGGCTTGTAGGTTCCTTGAGGAGGGTGGAGGGAGCACTAAGAGCGAATTTCTGGAAATTCCTAAGGGAACGGGAAGAAATGGGACCCACGCAAGATATACCGCGGGAGACGGTTAATTATAAACAAGAAATGAAGTAAGGAGATATCGCCAAGCGTCTAAGAGCTGGCCTATTGGTGGCCTGAAATGATGATGATTACGCATCCACCTGTACCATATCCATATTTAATATTATAAATGCGAAAGTAACTCTGTCTGTCTGTCTGTTACCACGTCACGCTTCAACCGCTGGACCGATTGAGATGAAATTTGGCATTGAGATAGTTGGGGTCCCGGGAAAGGACATAGGCTACTTTTTATCCCGGAAAAACGTACAGTTCCCGCGGGAACGCGATAACCGAATTCCACGCGGGCGAATTCGCGGGCAGAAGCTAGTAAGTAATATTGGATTCACGTAGTCTTAACGCCCAATGGCGTACAAATTCAATGTTTGTGTTAATGGGTCCTTTTGACGTCTATCACAAATTTTAACCTACCAATGGTAAGCTAAGAATAGAATACATTCATACATTCCTGTGGTCAAGTTTACATAATATTTAAGGCACCTGCCACTCGTAATGTGTCAATGTATGTAGATTTATCAATTATCATAGAGCGAAACACTACCTTTTTTCAATTTAGTGAGTCATCCTATCATTATTGGAGTAAAACAGGATCGCAAATGTACGTTAGTTACTATAGCACTTGAAGCGAATACTATGATTAAATATTTTGTAAATGGTTATAAATAGAGATAGTACATCTATCTGATTTCTTCTTTCAAACATAACACACAACGGTTGCGGTCAACCTAACGGATCATAAGTGCCTAAATTCCGTTTCCTAACCAAACAACGACGTCACTGACTTGACGCCTAATATTTTGTAGTAGTACCTATACTGTGTATCAACTTTTTATGTAACAACGATAAAACTTATTCTTCGAATGAAATCCGTACAAATTTTATATGAGTGTTGTAAAATCCGCCCTAAATTCAATAAAATCGATTCAATGAGGTGTTAACTATTTTTTGTTATAAAAAATGGAAGTGAGTGTGAAAATCGCAGTCTGAAATTATAGCGATTACATAAACCTTTATAGCAATATTAACTATTATTAATATCTATTATTTACACATTATTTCTGTCTATATTGCATTGGCGTAAGCGCAGCAGTAGTTCAGCGTGTTTCAAACGAAGAGCGTTGCAAGTGACCGCGTGACCTGGTTCCATAGCCACATGATAACGATAGATCCGGTTTACTGAGCAAATACTAAAGAACTTAGATTAAAAGATCTACGATTTCTCTCAATGATCATACATATATAATCATCAAACATCAGAAAAAAGGCTTCCCAGCCAATTTTGCCGATGCTTTTAAACGTCATCGTTTAAATAGTAGGTAGTACACGAATTATGATCTAATATGTACTTTAGCTGACATTTACTTTACTAATTAACGCGCAATCTTATCGACCGTTCGTTCTTATCTACCTATAATTAAAATGAATTGGATACTGCAATTGTTCTGCAGAGGCTTTGTACTTGTTCACGCAAGGCAGCCATACTCGCGACATTTAAGAAGTGACTGCATGGCTCTTCATGCTTAACTCGTTCAAGGGTGACAGTGTTGCCCTCTCTCCACTTCAGCTGACGCGAACGTCGAATTTCTTTTAGCGACCCACATAGCTCAGTATCTCAGTAAACAATTACGTAAAATACAGCCAACACAACACAAGGGTAACGTTATGATTACTGCTGTTCGCGCATGAATTGTGTCGTAAAACGGCGTACGGCGATGTGAAAATCGTGGTACCTATATGGGTAATTTGCCCGATTTGGTAAATGTGACACGACAACAGTGACTAGTATCTATAGCATGATTACTCATGAGCTGCTACAACAAAAGCGATATTCTCCCCAACAAATTATTAAAGCCCATAGTTCTGAAATCTATCGTAAGTTAGCGTTTATAAATAAATTAACACATCCGTAAAATGGAAATGGCACGAATGAAGATTTGCTAGTATGTAAGTAAAGAGGGATTTTTCTCCTTGAGTAAAAGACGTACGACGGAAAGATGTCGCTGACATAGAAATTTGCAATACCAGAAGCGTCACAAATTAGGTAAATAGCAATTTATACCTATTAAGATTAAAAAGCTGACAAGATCTAATGACCTTGAGCAATTAAGGCAGGCAACTGTCTCAGCGTAGAATGTCTGTTTGCATTGGAGGGAGGGAGAAGCACGACCGCGGCATGTGGGCAATAAACGTAGAAAATCAGAAAAAAATAGATTTAAAAAAAACATGTTGCCTGACCAATATAAATTAGCAATTTCTTTTGATATGGGGTATGACGGAATAGTGTATTTAATTCTGCGTTAAAAAACTAAACTTGTAGAACCGTTTAAATAGGATTAGAAGACGTAACTACGCGATTTTTTTTCATCGAACCGATTTTATGAAATCCTTTTTACGAAATAGCAAGTTTTTTAAGTATATAGTGAATATTGACATATATTTTACTCGCCTAACATAATCAAATAGTTTTTGTTTAAATACTGTTTAAATAAAGTCAATTTAGGTCTTGTTAGCGCCTTAAAAAAGGATAAAAAGTGTGTGGTGTTCATCATTTATCGACATGTATATTTTCTTGGCATGTAAAAAGGTTAATGACTTGATACAACGCTTTGAGTCACGTCGCCAACGTTTTGCTTATCGTGTTCTCACAAAAACAATGTCTTTCATGTGTCTTAAAACGTTTATGATAAAGAAACGCAGGCTGGATGGATGAAGATGCCTCATGCGGGACGACATTAGAGACAACCGAATTTGTGACGCTTTTGGCATAGAATATTTAATAGTACTACAACAGAATGGCCACGGAATCAACCGCCTGAATCTAGCCGGCGCGCAACTCGCGCCCAATTCGCCCTTACCGTAATTTGTTTCATCCGGAGATGGTGAGTGAATCACTGGCCCGCGTAGTTGGTACACACACATTTACAAGTGTACAGTACAGACGTCCTCGCACGTAAACATTGACACTTCATTTGAATTGTGTTCTAAATCGTGCTTTTATAGGCCGTGTCCGCCCTCTGCTTTTGGTGTTGCAAATTTCTATGTCAGCGACTTCTTTCCGTCGGACGTGTTTTACTCAAGGAGAAAAATCCCTCTTTACTTACCGCCATTTCCATTTTACGGATGTGTTAATTTATAACCGCTATAACGTTACAATTAGACCACGCGTCGACTAGTAGTTGAAGCACGTTGCTAAACGAGTACGTAGATATTGCAACTGCTTTAAGGTGTGCATTTAACAGAAATAGGTACCATCTAACTAAACAAACCATGGCATGGAATTGATCAACAGAAATGATGATATGGTTTCTTAATACTACTATGTATTAGAGACGAGATTGCGGAAAAACCTGTACCAGAAAAAAACATGTGTGATGGGATATCTTTGCTCTTATTGTTGGTGACTGTTTCTGGATTTTATAGGAAAATTATGAATATTTATTACCGGTAAAATTGTGTAAAATCGGTTTAGCCCATGCAAAATTTGGTTACTATTGTTAATCAGAGGTTTCAGAATTGCAGTGGTTTACTAATACAGAGTGTTGTATACATTCTGTACGCACAGTATTTGGCCGTCTACAACACTTGCCTACAGCTGATGACAAGTTTAGATAGCATCTCATTGTCTAAAGCAACGTCATGTTATTGTATGACGAACTACGAGTATGCAGTTAATCTCTCTTAGCGACTATGTAACGGAACTATGCTATCGCTTGACAGTATTCTGACTAGTCTCTCATGCGGATGATTGTGTGTTAGAACCCAAGTAGGAGGTCGTATGTACAAAATTTTATATTATCTTGACCACTATGCTTTAGACTAAAACTGTACGTCATCTGGATTTGAAAGCCTTTCGACATGATAGAAGCCATGTGCTGATGCATGGGCTAATCTGGTGGTTCTTTAGCCAGAGTTTCATGCATCAACCATCAACCACATTTGAAGAACACATCAACGTTAAACAAGGCCGCCGAGCTGACATTAACATTTCAAATCCACGTCATTTTGTCTATAGTTGACGGACGACTTGATGGAAACATCCATACTAATATAATATTATAAATTTGAAAGTATGTTTGTTTGTTGGTTTGTCCTTCGGGACCGATTTGGATGAAATTTGGTATGGAGATAGTTTGAGACCCTGGGAATAACATAGGATATTTTTATCACGATATTTCCACGGGAACGAGTTTTCCACGAGTCAAATTTCTTCAGTTTCTCAATACTTCTATAACTATAACATCTACATGTATAGTATCATCGGGTACGCAAATTCTAAGACTACGCGGGACGAAGTCGCGGGCAAACGGCTAGTATACTATAAATCTTGAAGACTTCGCTTAGCCGGGCTGCTTGTAGGATTTTTGCATATATATAACAACTCAACCGGACTTGACAACTAAAACACTTTATCACGATTATTCCTGCACCATTAACGCATATTTATTCTTGCCCCGCAGGCACAACAGGCCCCCCTCGCCCCGTTATTTTTGGCAGCATTCTTACAATGTCCTATTTCACAAATGCAAAGTCTTCTGGAACTCTAGTCTATCGATGGAACTCAAGAAGCACTCATCTAAATAAATATGTAAAACTAGCTTTTTCCCGCAACTTCGTATGCGCAGAGATATTATAATATAAAATCCCGTTTTTGTCCGTTCCCGTGGGAAATCCTCTCATAGTGCTCCCTTACGTTCCCTAAGGAATCTGCATGCCAAATTTCAGCTCTCTGTGACCAGTAGATTCGGCTCTGCGTTGATCGATCAGTCAATCAGTCAGTCAGTAAGTCCGTCAGTCAGTTTCTTGTTTTATATATATAGACTTACTTGTAACCGGTGAGTATATTGAGCAGGGTTGATTTTCCGGCGCCGGACGGGCCCATGATCGCCGTGAGCTCGCCGGATCGCAGCCGGCCGGACACCGATTTGAGAATCGTTTTGACATCTGCACAGAAGTAAACAGAACATTAGATACTACCTAATTTAGTGCTAAATACATGTTAAGGCGGTTCATAGACCCAGCTCAGCCGTCACTGTCACTCGTGGGACGAGTGAAAGAGAAAGCGCTACGCACAGAACGCCCGATTTAGTTACTTTTTAACACGTTTTAATTTCTATAAAAATACCGTCTAAAAAAATGGCATTTATAAAGCTGTCGATGTATGCATATAATATGGATATTTTTTGTGTTATAATTAGTTTTACACTGTTTGATATAATAAACTGGAGTAAAGTTGGATTAGCGGTCCGAGTTAGAGGTTACTTTGGAATTAAATTGTATCGAGCAAAGTTTCGTGAAACGTGTATCGAAAGCTGTCAATGTAAGGATGATATAATCAAATATAACATATGTTTTTTTCATATTTTAAACTTTTAACATTTCTTAGAAAAGTATGATCTTAAATGAGCAATTTGACGATGCTGGGTCAGGGAAGGGCCTTAAATGCTTGTCGTTTCACTTGGGATGGTGAAATTATTTCAAGTTTGTGAAATACATGTAAACGGTTTTTCTTTATAATATCGTATTTCATTGGACCATGTATAAAGCGAGTTTATCCAGATATGAAAACAGTCGGTGCGTAACTTTACTGTTATCTAACCTACCGGTTTCTATCGTGTTTACCAGCTTTTGGGTCGGGAGAAATATCTATCAATGGAATAATTATGGTTTGTTCTAGCGAAAATCTTGTATCAAACGATGTTAAGACAAACGAGTTTTCGATCGGACGAGAATCAACGAGTTGAATTTTATGTTGTTTCGAATCATATGGACAATTTAATTGTTGATTGACCCATTCAACTACGTACAGACACGACACTCGGGCATGATTTGTATAGTAGGTATGTGTGAATTTATGGTAGAATTCTCATATCATACTTGCAAAATTTACGACAATGAGGGGTTTCACTCGCTTCACAACGCAGACATAACTGTAAACTCCTTTGTCAAACGCATCTATGTGCGTTATTACTCACAGTACAAATTCCAACGTCCATCCTGAGTTGAAACACAAACATGTTTAACTTTACAACGATAAAATGACATGCGTATGATTTTATAGTTGACGGAATTATAATCATCGCTCTGAAAAAACATATCCATTATCTATGTATATAACACATATATTCTAACTGATTCTATAACGGTCTGCGAAACTTGACTTTCTCTTACAAACACGGATTTTTTTCCTTCAAAATAATCATTTCGTGAAGACCGTGGTGGCCTAGTGGTTCGACCTACCGCCTCTCATGCAGAGGGTCGGGGGTTCGATTCCGGCTCGCACCTCTAAGTTTACGTATGTGCTAAATTCAATTTGAATTAACCACTGTGCTTTTCGGTGAAGGAAAACATCGTGAGGAAACCTGCACGCATCTGCGAATTAATTCAAAGATGTGTGTGAAGTCCCCAATCCGCACTGAGCCCGCGTGAGGACTATAGCCCAAACGCTCTCGTGATGTTAGGAGGCCTGTGCCCAGCAGTGGGACACAAATAGACTGTGGTAGTAGTAGTAGTAATCACTTCGTAGTTCAGTTTTCTCTACAATTGTCAGTTCTGTCTGCCTAATGATAGACTACCGCTCCATATAGGCAACCGCAACAACCTTGTGCTAGAAATGGAGTCATTTCAGAGGTAATTATGACATTAGACCGCAGACTTAGATAGTTCCGTGCATTAGACGTTTGTCTACAGATGTAGGAGGTAAAACGTAAGCAAACACCTTCGATTATCGGAGTATGTGATAGGTACCCTGGAGAGTGTGACATCGATATTTGATAAAATTTACACTTCTTAAACACCTTCATATACCTAACTACTGACAATATTATCCCACCAAAAACATTTTCATGTAAAATGATGCCAAGACGAGAGACCATACTATAGCCCGCAATGTAAAAAAGTTATCAGATCTTATGTTTAGCCAAGCTTGAAAATTCTACACGCCCTAACTCTGCAAATCCTTACTTCACAAACTCTTCACCTTACCTAGACAATTATATGTCGCTACCGTCACATGAGCTGAGGGAGAGGGAGGTGTATAGGTAATTCATTACCTAACTTTTATACAACATTATTGCAGTAAACGAAACGCCTCGCTTTGCTTTGCTCGTCTTGGCGAGACCACTACCATGGCCTCATTTACAATGTTTGATATTCCTTACTTTATTTGGGAAATTTTAACAAAAGGAGAACTGTATGTTCGCTTATTAACAGATATGCTTTCACCGCTGTCGCTACGGCAGTGACAAAAAGCGAAAGAGAAAGCCTTCAAAAATCCACAAACACTATTAGCTTACCAAGCTACCTACTTAGATTCATTCCGTGAAGACTATCACCGAAAACCTATAACCAATTCGACGGACAATTAGTTCAGAATTGAATAAGTAATATATGAATTTAACTATTTGTTACCTCATCACTGATTTCAAGGAAACTTTTTATTTGTTGTGTCATTCATGTGAAATGTGATCAAGTTTTGAAGTTCGGACCTTTCATCATGCTCGTAAGTACAGTCGCCATCAGATACCTATATATGTGAACAAACAAAGTGATCATAAATATCTGAACACGACCTTATTGTCAAGATGTTAGAGTGCATGTGCATGACAACCTTTGTTTGTTCAGATATATCTTATGGCAACTGTACCAACTTTAATAATAATGATATGGTTCTAATGTGCAGCTTCGTAACAAACGGTTTAAGTAATAAGTTTTTTAAGTAAGTATCAAGCGTGGTTTTTGTCACCAAATAATCTATAAGTATATCTAAATCGAAGATTATATGACGTTTTACAGCTAAATCTGTTATATCGCTGCTGATATTCAATTCAAAAAAAAAATTCAATGAAATGGAAATCAAGATATACAAAAGGATATGCTCGCAATCTACGAGAAGGCCAACATCATCGAGTAAACCATGTGCAACGATGTTACGGTTTCAAAATTGCTTACCTATTGCGACACTGATTACTTGATTAACATTAATCTCTAGATATGAACAGGTACTGCTTATCGGAAAACATAATCGTGATAGTCCTATAATAAAATATCTTCTGTTAAAACTGCGCTAAAAGGATGTTAGTGGCAGGCAGCAAGCAAAGCCTATTTGGAAATTGATTTTACATTACGAATGTATCTACATAAAGACACGCAAAGCGAAATCAAAGATTTTCTACTACTACTACAGCCTATTTGCGTCCCACTGCTGGGCACAGACCTCCTCTCATCACGAGAGGGTTGAACGATTAACTTATTCAAAGATTATCTGAATGCTCATAAATAGGTAAATCACCGAAATTTCACTTCGCAACGAAATGTCAATAAGGCCCACATGAATCGAACCTCGGGTTAGCGTCTAACTCGAGTCAAGTTGTTTCTACTAAACACGAGTTACCTAAAGGATTCTATAATACTTAAGTCTGACCCTTGGTTGACGCCTGTCGGCCAAAATAAGCTTTCCTGAAAACAGATGATTTGATAGTCCATCCATTCCACTTAAATCTAGGCAATGTAATCGTTTTCCCTATCAGATATACTTTGTAACCTTCAAGTTAACAAGGTCCTTAGTGCATGAGTAATGGATGTAGAAAACAAGAGGCTACCAACGTCATGACCCCGCTGATTATATAAAGGCAGTATAAATGCATCTCCGCAATTAGACATTCAATTATATACATCATGCAATTACAAACATCGAAACTCATATACAAATCAACTAGCGTTTAGACTTCAAATCCATTTGGGAACTATGCATGAGTAAAAGTTTGGGATTTCATGGTTGCACTAGTACCGTCCATGATGTTTTCTGGGCATTTAGCAAGATCCAGATAGCATATCGCGTTTCTGATGCCGTCCATATTTTGCAATCAGTAAAATGACAATCATGTGTTGGATAAAAAAAAACGATTGACAATGATCATGTGGCTATGAAACGATTTACAGCGAAACGAATATAAAGAAGTTCGTAAAACTCTTTATAATAATTTAGCTTTGGCCGTCTCACTCAAGTGATTACGGCGGAAAGAAGCCGTTGCGTGGGTTCCGAATCATCATTGAGAATTTCCTAACTATAAAAACAATTGGTACACATCTACACATACGCGTGGAGGTAATAAACCTCTGAAGCGAATACTACCAATTTCGAAACAATGAAAATTGAGCTCAAAGTTCTGAACCCGAAGGTCGTACAGACAAGGACTTTAATCGATGAGCCACTTGCTACACAGTAGTTCAACTTTGGTCACAGTGACAATTCCACAGAGACAGTGATAGTTACTAGTTCCATGTACGCTAGTCCACATGAGCATGACCGATAGTTTCCACTATTTAGATACTCACAAATGGATTGCTTTTGAATTTATTCATCCATTTGTTCGATCGAACACCAAGGTTATATACAGAATCATGAATTATTAATTCAACGTCTAGCGTGAGTTCTGATGAAGTTCCTGTCTTTACGGGACGAATCTATTGGGCATATAATGGCTCATAATTATAAACTTTAAAGAAAACTAATACTTAAAAAAAAAAACAGAAGAAATTGTCCATCATTGTAATCCTTTACGTTTGTATAGTAACACTGAATACCTAGTGCTTATCACCTTACCAGGAATTCCTACTGGGTGCAAGATTGCTACATATCCGTATGCCTAAAGAAGATAATATTGACACAGCAGACTCTGAATCGGATGCAGATACGTATAATCTCCTTTATACTTTCATCGTGGGTTAATTAAAGAGCAGTATGGTGGACCCAATAGATCCCATCCATAAAATTAACGATCTAACAGTTGCTCAAGACAGACTAGAAAAGGAAACAAGTCGAGGTACACAACTATGAATTCACATTGTGAGTATGAAGAAGTTGATAGCACGTCTGTTACAAAATAATAAACGACTGAAGCGAGAAAGGTCACACCGTCACACGACTAATAGAGTAATTATAGGGACGACAGGAAAATCTTGCAATTAAAAAATCTTTCATGAACATGTGAACCTTCGCAAGCTAACTATTGCATGAGAGAACAAATTGGCCGCCGCTGAGAAGATTTCTAATAAGAAAAACCAAATAGATAGAGAAGAAACCAATACATTTTGGATACACCAATTCAATAATAAGCAATTACCGTAGATGGGTTGGACAATATAATACGTTACGAACGTGTGATGAACATGACGATTTCACATGTCTACTAACTTTTACTGACAAATATAGGTATTTATTCGTATTGGACGCGATAGCGTATCGTAGAAGATCCAGTCCATAGCAACGTAGTGTAATGAAGGTCATTTATTTCTCATACGGAAATTACAATAACACTATTATTTATTTACATTGAATTGTATATCGGCAGGCTATATAAATATACGAAAATAAATTCACGAATTGGAAATGTTTACTTTAAAAATCGTGTCTAAAGTGGGACATACAAACATAATCATGGAAAATCACCAATTTTAATTTATACCTATTATAATGCTTTCCTTATAGTAACGGTAAACCAACTTATAAGACAGGAAGCAACTAAAGGTCTTTTACTTTAGCTTTTGATCGTTTACTTTTATCTTATTCAGGGGATTCAGACATTACAAGGTCTCTCAGTAAATATACGGCAGTTGATACAAATAATTTATTTTTTCTTCTTTAAGTTTAGTACAGATCGATATACAGCTTGCATATGAATTTACGGGCACTATTTAGTATTGTCTGATTTGTCTCTGCCCTCCTCAAACACGCAACAAGGTTGATAGTATTGCAATTAGTAATCTAATCAATATTTACAACCGGTGTCACAAGCGTAATGTTATCAAAAGTTTCATTTCTTGAATTAATGGTAATTAACCTAACATTTCCATTTCAAGTGACATTGTCGATAATCCGCCCCTGACATGCTTAAGCTTTCGAAATTATCTTAAAGTTAATCGCGCAATAGCAAGTAAGGTAAATAACAATTACATTGGTACGTATTTAATTTATTCCACTCAGTGATCGAAATTACCAATGATGGCAATAGTAAGTTTGACATGATAATACCCGAGAACGAAATAAAGATTCAAGACATGTAGTTCCTACGAACGTTGACTTCAATACGAAGTTAAGAGTCCCCAGTACGTACGGCGTTTCTCAACTTTTCATACAAACGTATTTTCGCTATTATTCCCAAATTACTGAACAGATTGACTCGTAACTTGTTATACATAATAAAATCATTATTGTGGGTGTCCGAAATAAATAAATGTCGTGGTAAAACAAAACACAATTAACTTACAGCCAAAAATTGAATTTTGAAGTTTGTATGGAGAAAACTAAAATGGTCCTAGTTTCTTTTATAAAATGTTGAAGCAAATTCATTACACACATACCTAAACACTCGGACTCAAGCTAAGTTATAATGACAAGGAAGTTCCATTGGTATTGCGACTTTTATGGGTATGGTTTTGCAAAGTGGTGGAAACCAGTTTTTATTCGAAGCCTCAACTCGTTAACACATTACTTTAGTACGTAAATACCTGGATCTTTTAAAAGAAGATAATGTATGTTTTATTAACAGTGTGAATTTTGAAATTATTAAAGAGATAAATATATCGACCCTAGTTAACGTAGCTAAGGAAAAGTGGGTGATATAATTTCCGTATGAAAACACAATTGGGTTCCTTGAGAAAAATTTAATTTTCTTAAAGAGTTTGTAAATGATTTTCCGTTCAGAGTTTAGACCATGATACCCGTATTACCCGTGTAGCATTTTCTCTATTCTTTCAATGGACATTGAAAAGATTTTTTAAACATGTCTTGTAAACAATGCAACGGGAAAGCCATCTGATTGATAGGTAATCAAATTAGTGAAACATGACAGATGTAAATTCGTCATTATCATCTATAATAACAACCCTCAAGAGGTAGGTATTCTAATACAGTTGTAAATTAACTGATATGGTAGACTGTGCCACGATTAAAAAATATGATTACCAATCCAGTGTGAGTGAGTTAGAAATAAGAGACAAATTCGGCGCTATGATAAGCCAGACTAATAATCACCATCATAATATACCCGTCGTTAAGGAAACCATTAGTATTCTGATAATTGAACCAATTTAGGTACACTAAGGGCTACATTGTTGCACGTACGCTATTTAATTAGGGACGTCGTTACGGTATTTTCACCTTGGGCTAATTAATATATTAGAACTGTTTTTGTTGACTGTAGTCGATAATAGATTTTTTTTGTTGAAAGATGCAATAGATAGAGGATTAGTTGAAAATGAGATGGTAGATAAGATAACATACGCAGCAACGAATATTAGGAGACTTTCTTGACTGTCTCTTTTAAAAAACGTGAGACTGCGTGTCTGGAGTGGAATAAACGACAGTTTTTATTTACTGCATTTTCGCAAAAGTAACATCTTACCCGAAGAATTCACTTAAAAAAATCTGATAGACTTAATAAGTATACACAAAGAAACTGTTAATAATTGAATGGGAAGACTGATGTAGGTATTATAGGAAATGTGTTGTCAAGATTTTCCAAGACATTCCACGGCAGGGTTGCGATTATCTTTATATTTTCCAAAACTTTCTTTTTTCCTTTCCGTGAGAATTATCAGTCTAACTAGACTCTGTAGACAAAGGTAATGAGCTAATGAGGCTCAACCTGATTTTAAAGAGCATTCATGCCGTATTACTTGATCACTTAACCATTTTCATTTCCTTTTTTCTTTAGTTACTAAACTCTCAACAAAATTACCATTTCCATTTACTGTGTAGGTACCAAAATTTCGGTCGTGGAATGGAATCTTTACAGATTTTTCCTTATACTTATAGGGCGAGCTGCTAATCTTAATTACATGTGCACGAATAATTCAATTATCTTTATCTAAGTACTTAATTACAAGCTTTTATTTAGCTTCACTTCACCTGTCCCGATGTCTGTCTGTAATCAAATCTTATAAGTTAAATTTGATCCACTTCCCGGCTACCGATTGAGCCGAAATTTTGCATGCGCATGTTTAAATCGGGTGACATGGAGCTGATCTGATGATGGAACCAGAAGGTGGCCATAGGAACTAGGTAGTTAAGCGACACATCCTCTGCATCCTCATCAAGTTTGGACTCGTTTGATCCGTCTTGACGAGTAGGTATTTTAAAAAAGCTTGTTTATAAAAAGTTTTTTATTTATTTACAAGTTGTTTTATGTTTGATTTGAATAACCTGTACGTATGAACCTCTAATGCAGTGACAAGGATTCTGAGGAAGACAAACAAATGGATAAAACGATACTTTTTAAAGAGTTATTTTAGATAGATGTATGGAATCCAAGAAACTGCACGTTAAATATCATTGAAAGTTGTTCAAAGTAACTGAGGTCAGCATGACATAATATAAGTTTATTTATTTGAAAACACATTAAATATTTAGGATTATGCACACTTGAAGCAAGGTGAAAATTGTATCCGGGGAAATTGATGCCCTTTAAATCAGCTGACGTCAAAACTTAAAATTCATGAGTTGTAATATAATACAGTTACGTCTCTTAATTGGTTAAAGCGCTGTTGTCACTACGGCCATGAGGAATGACTGCTGCGTAAGGAAAAATCTTGGCAAATCGTAGTTTTAACTTGGCGATCTAGTTTTTATGAGGAATTCTATCTACCTAAGCTGTGTCTTATTTCTAAAGGCATTTAAGCGTCGTTAATTAATTCTTAAGGATAAACATAGGTCTTTGTTCTTGTATTAAAGTTACTACTCGCGTACGTGGTGTATAGCTGAGCTCTTTTGCGTTTTCAGAGTAGCTGCATGGAAAGTTTTGGAAGGAACTACTACTCGTAATTTAGAGATAATTTCTTTGCCTGTCTTAATAAGTTTATAAACGTGTAGATAGATAATCGATGGTGAGAGCTGAGACTACTTTAGATAATTATGACTAAATGCTTTAAATATTAAAAGTACTTACTGCTTTTCCTTCCCTCTTGAACTTTGTAAGTGAGATCCTCAAATGCCAAGTCCACGGGTGGCCTCTTTGGTAAGTGCGTTAGGGTCTTGTGTTGCGGCGGAGTGATGGTAACCTTCAGGCTCCCCTTCCTGTCGGAAATAATGGGTACAGTCTCCATCGGGCCGGCCACGCATAAGTCTTTGTCCACTTTCATCTTGATGCACTATGGAACTGCGAGGTTTAACGCATGCCTACGTGACGATGCCCGAGTGTTCCTCTGCCGCGGCGTGCGGTCGTCTCCGCGATCGAGCACTGACTGAATGGATGTCACTCGCTCGCGGACAAAGCGCGTGACGTAGACGCTGGTGATTATACCAGTTTTGAACTTTGCGCTCCGTTGTATATATATAAAGCATATAAATATGCCAAAAACCATATCCTATTTGTGAAATTGTGTTATTTCGATAAAATAATTATAAATCAATAAAAGTTGAATTGAAAGAGAATCCAAACGGTTTCTCTTCCACAAAAAAATACTGAACGGATTTTGATGAAATTCTATTTTACATGGAAGACTAGACATTACCATACAATACACATTATATCATCATCTTAACCTGAATCCTTGCGTAGGTACAGTCGAGTTCATTAATATGTGTACACTTTTGGACCTTATTACAACATGGTAAGGTGCAAAAGTGTGTATATATTGGCGAACTCAGTACAGTATCTTTTGTCTAATTTAATTAGGCCTTTGCTCAGCAATGGGACAAAAGAGGCTCCTTATAATAAATATTTAGATTCAAATAACTGAATGGATTTGATACTATTATTAAATCCTCAACTAACCTACCTACAGCCACCATTACATTCATGGGAATGAACAATGTGTTCCTAAATCACTAATTGTAATAAATTAAACATAATCATTTACTGAAATTACAGGAACTCATTGACATGTTCAAAAACCAGTATACCTTGGTCTCTGATGCCGTACAATCCATAACATAAGTTTTCTTTTTTTGTCATCATTTATTTCGGACCACTTGATCCATACAATTACAACTACAAAGTTATTATTAGCATGTTATATTATATCATGACTACTACAACAGCCTATTTACGGCCCACTGCTGGGCACAGGCCTCCTCTCATCACGAGAGGGTTTGGGCTATAGTCCCCACGCGGGCCCAGTGCGGATTGGGGACTTCACACACATCTTTGAATTACTTCGCAGGTGCGTGCAGGTTTCCTCACGATGTTTTCCTTCACCGAAAAGCTCAGTGGTAAATTCAAATTGATTAAATTCCAATTAAATCATTATACTAACATAAAAATAAACATGTTAGGTTTGGATTGGCTTTTTGAATAGATTGTATGTTTTGTCTCTTAACCTATAAAGGGTTAAGAGATCCTACAAACCAAACAAGGAGAATAATAACCAAAATTTGTCTTCTTTGTTGTGGTTTCACATTCCATACTAATATTTTGTAAACTTTGTATTTCATAATATCTTATGAGACACTAGCTTCTGTTTTTCAGGGATAAAAAGTACCTAGGCTATGTCCTTCCCCGGGTATCCAACTATCACCATACCAGATTTCATCTAAATCAGTCCAACGGTTGACGCGAGAAGAGGTAACAGACATACAGAGTTACTTTCGCATTTATGGTATTAAGTATGGATTTCTTTTGCACATAACAAGACTTAACAAAATATTGTATATAGATTTTTTTAATTGAAAAACCCTACTATACCACATTTCAGATAAGATAACCAGAAGAAGCAGTAGTTAATTAAAGTTCATAAACATTTTAATTATAATATATGACACAGAACTCCCAAGTCTAGAGTATTTGGATACAGACACTGCTTATCAGTTTAACAGCCAGCCTGCTTAACAAAAAACTATATACATGTCGCAGAGTAGGAGAAAGAAGAACGAAATATCTAATTTAAATTAATTAGATTTAAGTAACGCTGGGTTTTAGTGGGTATTCCGAATAATCGGCGAGTCCCACATAACCACAATGGCAGGTGGTATGCATAAAGCATTTCCCAGCGTGGTCGGGTCACCTTCTGTGATGCTAAGGCTACACACATCGCGATAGATTTATCGCGATAAAACTTCGTCTTCGGCCTACGACGAATGTGCATGGCCACACTGAAATGCCGCAGAGATTATCGCGAAAATGGACGAAGCTGTCGCTCTGTATTTTATGGCGCTCAACAATTATTTTTTGGCTTTGTGCAAAAAAAATAAAAAAAATAGAAAAAAAGTGAAGAAAAGGCAGCAATGGATGATTACTATTCATCGAGCAAGAACTAGGTGATTACTAATTATTTACTTGAAAAAGTATTGGTATTTGATGAGAACTTAACAATAATAATAAATATTTTTATTGTAAATATGTTGTAAATGACGCACCAAAAAAAGCAAGCATAAAAAAAACAAAAAAGCAAGTTAAAACAATACGTCGCCACATGTGACAGTACGTCCGCTATGCACGATGAAGTTGAGCCGACTGAAGTGTGGCCGCGCAAGCGAAGTTCATCGCGATAAAAGCCTTTGATGTGCGCAAATTTACCGACAGCGGGGCGAAGGGTCTGCGGCTTCGGGCGAAGTGGCGAAGTATTCGCGAATATTCGGCTACATACATCGCGATAATGCGAATATTCGCGTTATCGCGATGTGTGTAGCCTTAGCATGACGTAAATTCCTTTAAACGTCAAGGCTATAAAAGAGACGCTCACTGCGTAGTGGGGTCAGTCTATTCAGACCAGTCGAGTCGAGCTGTCAGCCTCGTGACGACGTGTACTTGTCAAAGCTGTCACTTGCTTCATTCTGTTACTAAATCGCGTAGCGATCGGACGTTAGCCTAGTATCTCAATAACGGTGATCAAGTCTGTATTGTGTAACGTTTCTACGTAGTGTACATAAGCGAAGGTGAATAAAAGGAATAAGACCAACGTGTAACGTTTTATTGAAGCTACAGTACTATCTCGTGCCTCCTACATCGGCTCAGTTACGCTCCTGACAACGTGAGACGCCCACGGTGCGGTAAAGAGGATAAGTACCTATCCATCAGATGATACCGCACAGACGCTCGTGCCTAGTTCCACTAGCTTGCTATGATGACGTCGCCCGGCCCCACGCGACTCTCCGACATACATACATAAAATAATCAGATAAATTTATGTCCTTTTCTTATATACAATAATCATTAGGCATTTCCAAACATTATCTGTATGTGTCATCTGTACTTATTTGTATCAAGATAATGTTATTTTAGTACGTACCTATATGTATATTTTATACATGTAATGTAAATTTTGTAAATTTTGAAAAAAGGCCTTCTGCTTGAGTTTGTTGCGGCGCTTCTTCTCAAGTAATGGGTCTAGGAAGCGCTGGTAAATTCTTTTTCTGACATGTAAAAGTGCCGCTATGTGGCCAATTTGTAGAATAAATGATTGAATTGAATTGTAAACCTGTGTTTCATTACTTTAAGAAAAAATATCATATTCAATTTAAAAAGAAAGTATATATTTAAAAATATTACACTAAAACAAGGTACCTATCATCCCCATTCTCATACATTACTTAACAATATTCAAGTTAAAACTCATGAAAAACAAAATGGATTAAATTCTGAAACCATTTTGAAATCGCAAAATGCAGATTTTTCTATTACTATTATAAATATCATCCCAGAGACCACAGAATGCCCACTACTACTATTCAAGCAGGTTCCATCTATCTGGCATAATTTTCTTAGGCCGAAACATAACAAGTTTCGCATAAATTTATTTACACAGAATCTTAACCGCCATTTACAAAATATATGTGGGTGAAGCTGATATGAAATAAAGAACAGTACCTATATCCAGTATGTGTAAGACGGTAGGTACCACTTGATTTTTGTATGTTGTGAATGTCCCACCCAACAGGGTAACACCTACCTGGTATTGATATATAACCTTAATACCTATACCCACCTTTTCAAGTACTTTTTAAATGCAAGCTATTGCACAGAAAATCAAATATTTTTTAACTTGATGTGGAAAATTCATAAAAATATTATTCATATCAAGTTCTTTCGCAGCATTTCATACGCAAACAATCTAATTGGTTTGAAGTAATCTTACAGTGGCTATATATAGTCTGTTTCAGCATTATAAATAACATTTTGGTAATGATATATGGTAAGAAGTAGAAAGAAAAATACGTTATTCTATTCCATTCCATCCAGTGGAGTGGGTCACTGCCATCTGACACTTATGTTAAATAAAAACTTCGGTCGGGATCATATTTCGCAAAACAGCAGAAATTCTTGCTGATACCTTATGGTGCAAATTTCTATATCTATTATTAAAGTTTACGTACCCCAGATTGTTAAGTATAAAAACGTTGTCCATTTTCAAATCTTCATGTGATCAATTTGTTTTGAAAATCATAAATCGGGCAAAATTTTTTTGTCTTTATCTATTCGTAAACAACAAAATCGTACACAACACAACCAGCAAAAACAAAAAATGCGAAGCGTGCGAATGTCATGTCAAACTTGTGTCAAACAAACAAGTTTTGACATAGTCAGAAAACAAGGGCTGCGTTCCGAATCGCGCTCAGAGCGATCACAGCACCTTGCATCCTTTTTGAAACACCAGAGGCGTCACAAATGCGTTGCCGGTCCCGTAGATATTTAATGACACCCTTTTTAAAACATCCCATATTGTAGCGCAGAGGGAAATTTTCAGCAGGGAGTTAATTCCAAATGCTTATAGTACGCGCTAAAAACGTTCTAGAGAACCGACGCGTAGACGAGCGTAATGTCTCAAGGAAATGGGCATGAACACCCTGCCGATGACGAGAGGTGCGATGATAGAAGGAAGCGGTTGGCACCAGTCTAAACAGTTCCGTTCCTCTGAACACTCCCCATTATACAGACGGTAGAAGACGCAGAGAGATACAAAGGGTGCTTTCCGAATCGCGCTCACAGCGCTTTGAGCGCATTTCGGGACACTTTGTGAGCGTGCTCACAACGCTTAGGAAATTGATGACGTCATCGATGACGTCATCGATCGACGCTCACGGTGCTCACGCTGCGGGGCATGGGCGCTGTGAGCGCAAACGTCAAAGTGACATTTGACTATACGGCTGCGTTCCGAAACGCGCTCAGAGCGCTCACAGCACCTTGCATCCCTTTTCCTCTTGAAAGTGGAGTCCTAAGAGGAAAAAGGATGCAAGGTGCTGTGAGCGCTCTAAGCGCGATTCGGAACGCAGCCTACATTTGACAGGACATGATTCCCTATTTTAAAAAAAAGATTGTCAGTTACTAGTGTTGGCGCCGTGAGCGTGCTTATGATCATTCCGAATCAAAAACGCGCTCACACAGTCGTGAGCGTGACAATCAATTCGGGACACTTATGAGCGTTGTGAACGCTATGAGCGCTTTGAGCTCGATTCGGAACGCACCCAAAGTCTCTCCGAAGGCTAGAGTGCAGAGGGCTGTAGTTATGAAAAGTTAGTTACCGCAAATTATGACCAGCATTAATATAAACTGTTTAGTTAGAACAGATTCCTTATCTGTGAAAATGTTCTAATAGCTGTATCGAACTCGATGGTCTACCATCGAATTCGATAGTCTTAATAGCATTCCGAACATTTTCGACCGAACAAAAGTTTGTTCCAAATTAAAATGTCGGCTGTATTAACTAACGGCACTAACGTAACGCATTCGAATTGATGCCATTGATTGTTGACAGATTTTGATTTTGAAGCATAGAGGATTTATAAAATGAGTGTAGATAAAGTTGTGTAGTGTAAGCAACGGTACGTAATTAGGCCTTAAAACACTCGTGCGATATTATTACGAAACTCACCTGGCGGCTCGTTTCATAAAGCCCCACTCAAGGGCGGATCCAGGGAGGGGGTCCTGGGGGTCATGACCCCCCCCCCCTCGGCAGGACTAGGTCTACTGCTATTAATGTATTTTTAACCCCTGTCGCGAAAAGGGGGGGGGGTCACGTCATGCAACCCGCCCCGGGTTGCATGACGTGACCCCCCCTGAATCGAAAGCTGGATCCGCCCTTGCCCCTCTCGCGTTTTAAGGACCTTTATTA
Organism: Aethes cnicana; assembly: GCA_963971205.1. Classification (NCBI taxonomy): domain Eukaryota; kingdom Metazoa; phylum Arthropoda; class Insecta; order Lepidoptera; family Tortricidae; genus Aethes; species Aethes cnicana. The sequence goes on from OZ020281.1 coordinate 9,181,031, forward strand.
TGTAGCAGTTACATAAACTACTATTATTAGCAGTTGCACCTAAAATGGGAGAGGTTAAAAACAAATGCACGTAATAATTTAATGAAACCCTCACAGGATACATGGGGGTCGGGGATTATTTGAATACACCACTTGCGACAGTTACGACACATACTCTCTCTCTCTCTCTCACACACACACACACACACACACACACACACACACACACACACACACACACACACACACAGCAGTGCGATTGACGTTCGGGTGTCACCCACACTACTACAGAGTACCGGAGTGGCATTACCTATGAATTTTGACATCCTTGACAAGGGATCTTTGTAGGTACGTGTAGGGTTGAGTGTAGGGTGGTGATGAAGGGCAATACCAACTAATTTTCTATCTGAGTTTTCTATGAAGAATAATTGGCTATGGGTGAAAAATGACAATGTGCTCGATTATTTTTTTATGGATAGGAATAACCTTCCGTATCAAGAGAAAAAAATCTCAAAATTTCCGTGCCGAAGATTCTGCGTAAAAAATAAAATTGGTTTTGCGTTATGACGATTGAAATAAAGGTGTTTCCTTGGTCCAAGTATGCAGCAGTACTTCTTAAAAAAAGTGTTCATACTATTGACATTATTGATTTTTTCAAGAAGTAGTGCTGCATACTTGGACCAAGGAAACACCTTTATTTCAATCGTCATAACGCAAAACCAATTTTATTTTTTACGCAGAATCTACGGCACGGAAAATGCTGAGATTTTTTTCTCTTGATAAGGAAGGTTATTCCTACCCTTGAAAAAATAATCGTGCACATTGTCATTTTTCACCCATAGCCAATTGTCATTTTCCCCGTAGCGTAGTGAAAGACCAATTTAACGGTGATCAGTCAGTCAACTGTCTTGATGCAAACTGGTCCAGGGCCATAGATAAAGACAAGAAATATATGAAAAACACAGTAAACACACAGTGTGCAGTAAACTACGTGTTTGCGGGAATCCCCTGAAAAAAAAAATTGCCATTATGGTACCTTTTACTGGTAAGAAAAGTTCCTAGTGACTTTGTTTCTTTTAATCCGACAAAATAACAAGATCACTATTTTCACTATGATTAAGGCATTTTTCTTTTTTGTAAGCAATAATGATGTTGATTTTGATTTATAATTAGATAATCTAAAAGCATTCACGGCTCACGCACGAATAGAAAACGTGAACGAACGCTCTATCATTTCAAACCATCCATCGAGGGATTCATCTATTTTCGCCGACACCAGATGGCGCCATCGGGCCCAAAAGCTTTCATACCTATGTAACGTATGGAATGTTGGGTTTAAATTTTAATGTAAGATTCTCGAATTTCTATTTTATTGCTAAATTAGAAACTTACATCTTTATGAACAAAAATCAGAACTGAATTTAAGTCAAAATTCAAATTCGAATTTATTTTGTCAGTGTCGAACAAATGTACTGCAAACTAATAGAGATGAAAAGTGATGATATTTTATCGATGAAAAAAATAAAATGTTTCTATTGTCATTTTTTTTACTTATGAATTGTGTTAAGAAGGTGTTTTTTTTTAATTTGAACTTTTTAAATATTTTTTATTTAAATAGCATGACTTTGTGTTTGTTTATAATCCCGCTGACTTAAGGTCAATACGCCCCTTCGAGGGGGAGATATCTATCTTACGTCTTCAATGATTTTTGTAAAAATCAAAAAAATTGGCAGTATACATATTTTTCTATTTTTTTCATCGATAGAATATAATCACGTTTCATCCCTTTTCGTTTGTGCACTTTATCCCGGGACACATTGTATATATATTTGTACCTACTTACTTGAAGTGACATTTCTGTATAGAATTACAGCTCAGCAGTTTCTATATAGCAGGTAAGTATCTAGGAGCCATATACATACAACACCATGGGGTTGCTTAGAGCCCTCGCCCACGGCGACTTTTTGTAGCAATGCTGCCGCGCTACTCATATCGCTGTCTTTTTTAACATCAAAGAGTCAAAAGGATAGAAAAATGAGTAGCGCGGCAGCATCACTACAAAAATTCGCCGTGGGCGAGGGTCCTTATTGGCCGTCAGCCAAGATGGACGTTAATGTTTGTTGAGTCTCCATAATTTCATTTTACTTTTATTAGGTACCGAACTTTTCTAATGCCTATGGTCCTTATTTTGATCGGCAAAGTGACCTTGACTTGATATTTGGCATAGAGATCGACTATTAGGTGAGTTCAAAGGAAAAAAATCTAAAAAAAAATTCATAATTAGTATTTAAAAAAATGTGCTAGTAGTGTGGTATCTGTTAGTAAGTGTTTTTTTTATTTGCATTTATTAAAAAGTTGAAGTGAAGTCATAAAAAAAATATCATTTTATTCATTGTGTACTCTAGTTTCACTGTAATTTTTAAAGATGTCGCTAGCTTCTGCCTATTTCGCAATCGATAATGTGAGGCAGTTTTCCCCCTGACTTACGTTTGTTTTGTTTTTTATCTGCATTTATTAAAAAGTTGATGTGAAGTGAAAAAAAGAAACATTCATTTTATTCATTGCGTATTGCGATTAGTTTTCGATCAGTTTCGCTGTGTTTTATACCTTTTGTGTACTTATTGAAGACTACTAAACTGGTAAATACTAACAATATTCTTATTTAGCAGTAGTTTCCAGTTTGCATGCAGTACATCGACAAATTTTATCTATATCTGTATCACCGATAAAAGTAGGAAAGAATACCATGATTTTTCAATATATATTTACAATAAGATGCAATGCAAACTTATAAACCTACGTGCTTGATTTTCTAGTGCATTCTGAAGTGTATGGATTGCATCATATTTCTTTATTTACTTATGGGATGGAGGTCTGACGTGGTTCTTTGCTATAATACATTGTTATAAGTAGTTAGATTGATATAAAGAAGCATAGTCGGTTCGGAACATAAAAATACCTTGAGGCCTTCTCTTGAATCTAAATTAGGCCAGGCATTTCACCCAAAAGACATGGCATTAAAGATTTTGATAGGCTACAGTAACAGATAAGTAGTTCTAATGCAAATATTCTGCCATACATGTCCTGCTGTAAAGCTGGACAGATGGCAACCTTAGATGTGCGATACTTCATTTGGTTTAGAGCTGGACACAGGTTACCACCGCTACACCCAATTGATGCCTATGTTTAGTGTCCTGGAGTAGGCTGGAGTTGAATTACGCCGTAGTCGCATAAAAAATCTTAGCTATAATTACTGAGCCAGTTTTTTTTAATGTTTAAATGGCATATATAATAAACAGGTGGTCATATGTTGTAAGTATAAGTGCCTGAGTGAGTCTATTGGAATATTTTAGTGTTACCTTATGAAGAAGAAGTCTACACATAAAAGGAAAGGGTTTAGTTACATCGTAGTACATGACATGATTTTCGAAATGTAAAGTAATTAGGTAGGTATCAGTTTTGAGATATCTCATTTTGATATGTAAATTATCTTCATTGTGTACCAATTTTTACCAGGATTAGTCATTGAATGATCAAATTTATATCGTTGTCTAGCACCCATAGTGCAAGCTTTGCTTAGATTGGGGCTAGGTCAATTTGTGTCAAACATCCCAAGATACCTATTTATTATTTCATTTATTTATTTGTGAAGAATTCATAAATCAATGTTTTGTATTGTATTTGTAAGTATTATATTCAAGGGTGACTCTAGGTTTTTTTTCCGGGAGGGACAGAAGATCCAGGTTTTTTTCTGGAAGTGGCAGATGGGCAAATTCATAGTAAAAAATCTTCATAGTAGGCACAAAGCCGTCTGAATCCTTAAATTTATTTGGAAATAGCTTTATTTGACAATTAAAAGAATAAAATACTCATTCAATTATAACTAACACAGTAAGAACACAGAAATCTAAATTGCTAACAGCTCAGTGAAAATATGTAATTGTTTCTTTGAAGTTTGTACACCACCTGTCAATTCTGTCTGTCCATTCAGTGTCTGCCATTACATTCATAATTAAGGTAGATTTATATATTTCCAATGTGTTAACGCATTCACTGCCACTTCTGTTTTACGAACTTTCGCCAGGTGCCACATCTGTCATTAAGGGAACATTGCAACGCACATGTGCGTTCAAGGCACCGCGGGAAAGTCAGCAAAACGCATATATGCGTCGGTGGCAGTGAATGCGTTAATTTATATTGAGAATTGGGTAGGCTGCCTCTTAAAATTTATTTTTGGAAATTCCAAGCTTTTTATGTTTTCAGGAAAGAAAAGCTACAAGAATTGAAAAATGGGGAAAGGTATGTAGTTTGATTTTAATGATAATTCATGCTGATAAAAAGTAAGGTAAAAATAAAGATAACAATGTTACATAATAGGTACAAACAGAGTATCATTTTTGATGAGATCAAAGGCTTCCTACCTATGACTCACTTGGCTCTGTATAAGATTCTAATCAAAGAGAAAAAAAAAAAAGTCAAAGTAGCTCTCACCTATCCAATCAGAATGAGAATCCACTCCGTGTTACTAATTGTTCATTTTCTCCCCAAATTTAGGTAAAAATAAAGGAGGGAAGGGAAAAGAAGTGAAGGAGGAAGATGCGCCCTCTCTGAGTACATTGTCTATAAGTGAGGCTTCAACGTCTCAGGCACAGGCCGAGGAGCCTGAAGAGACTGGTCTAACCGGCGCTGCGGCTAGGAGGAAGGCGAAGAAGGCAGCTAAAGCGGCACCTCTCGAGGGCGGTTTGCTGCCGATTAAGTCGACCACCAAAGCTGCCCCTGCTGCCGCAGTACCGGAAGTCGAGAAACCTCCGGAAGTAAAGGAAACTCCAGAAGTGAAAGAAGCGTCTGTGGAAAAGGAGGAGGAAGAGGAAGACGGCGGGCTTGGGTTGGGCGGTGGTAAGAAACGGTCGCGTCCTCGGAAGAAGAAGACTGATAAAGCTGCTGGCGAGTCTGCCGCTCCCGCCCCGTCTGAAGCGGTTGCAACGCCCGCTGTTTCACAACCTGCTCTTGCAGTGACAGGTGACCCGCCAGTGGCCGCACCAGCTCCATGGGGAGCTGGGGGAGCGGGGTGAGAACTTTCATTTTAATATTTGACCACCATTTTGATATAAAGGAATTTTATACAGCGTGTTTTTTTTACTTGGGCTCGGTGACACATTTTGGAGAAATCCGAATGTATGCGAAACTTTATTCATCTTTTTTTGGGATACTAAATTTGGCGTTGATAATGATGCGTTTTATCTTTGCCAATATTCATTGACTAGCTTCTGCCCGCGACTTCGCTCGCGTGGAATTTGATTATCGCGTTTCCGCGGAAACTATGCGTTTTTCCAGGATAAAAAGTAGCCTATATCGGGACTCACAACTATCTTCATACCAAATGTCATCGAAATCGGTCATCAAATCAATAGTTTTCACGTGATCAATTTATTGAATACGCCCTTTAATTAAGTTAGTTGAGAAATACTTTTTGTTTTAAAGTGAAAATTTACCGTTCAGCCATTGATTTACAAAATTTAATAATGAGTATGACTTTGCTCCTAGGCAAGTATAAAAAAAAACTGTTTTAATTTACCAGGCATATTATTGTTATAGTCGCGGTCGCGGTGCTGGGCGTGGGCGTTCTCAAACAGGTCCCCTGGGTTACCCCCAACAACCAGGGCCAGCTGGTCTATCCCAACCGGCTCACCCTCAACTGGGGCCACCTGGTCTATCCCAACCGGCTCACCCTCAACCGGGGCCTCCTGGTTACCCTCAACCGAGACCTCCGGGCTACCCGCCACAAGCTGGTCCACCGGGTTACGCTCAACCTGGTCCACCAGGTTACCCTCAACAGCCGCAAGCACCTCAAAGCTACCCCCAGCAGCCAGGGCCATCTCAACAACAGCCCTCTCAGCCAAGACCCGCGGCCGCGCCCTCTCAGCAACCCGCGGCTCGGCAAGCTCCGCCACAGCAAGGGCAAGGTGACGCGACAGGGGCGTCTAAAACTTTGTGCCGCTACAAAATACCACGCAAGATCGAAGGGAACAGCGTACCGTGCAGGCAAATCACTGTTCTGACGAACTATTTAAGAATGAAAATCGCACCCCTCAAAATAGTAAGTGTTTATTACAATTAGGATCACTTGCACCAAGCCGCTTACCTATTAGTCTGTCTAGTAACAACGACCTTCACTCATCTGTTTAGTCGATGAAAAGTATTTTTTATTTCAAAATTAGTATGCCAAAGAATACATTTGACTTAGAATACTTACGGCACAGAAAATTCTGAGAATTTTTTCTCTTGGTACGGAAGGTTATTCCTATCCTTAAAAAAAAAATCGAGCACATTGTAATTTTTCACCCATAGCCAATTGTAGAATACTGTTTTGAACTCGTTGTAGGCAAATGTCATTAGATTTGCTTGCTGTTCACCATAATGAAATACCATGGCTTTAAATGGGCTTTAGGAATGAGTTGTATATTAGAAGTTTATTATCAACAGAGAGGGTGTAATTTCTGCCTACATTTGATAAATACTTTTCATCAACTAAACAGATGGGTGAAGGTTGTTGTCAGCTCGGATCCTCTACTATATCAGCTTCGCTCGAGTTTGAAGCTCTAAAGTTAACAGGCTTAATGATAGTCGGCCTAAGATGTTTGAGCAAAATTGTTACCTACAAATGTTTTCTCATAATTAACTATGCATTTTTTTTTCAGCATCGGTATGACGTGACATTCAAACCCGACAAGCCGAAGAAATTCATATCTCCCGTTTTCATAATGGTCAAAAAGAAGTGTTTCCCGAAGGAATTGATCGCCTTTGACCAGATGAAGAACTGCTACGCAAGGAATCCACTTCCGAAAGTTCCCCTGGCGGATCGTTTTGCGACTGAGGTATAGGATTTTAAAAAATGGCTTCAGTATTAAGGTTGTAGCGTTACGTAGCGTTGTAACGTTACGTGACGTTATCACGTATAAAATTATCGTCCGTAAACCGACTTTACAGACAACCAATTTTTATTACACATGATTTTTTAAAGACATTTGAAGCCGTGGTGAAGCCTAGGGTTTGAGCACACCGCCTCTCATCTCATCCAGATCGGTCGGGGGTTCGAATCCGGCTCGCACCATTGGGTTGACTTATGTGCGATAAGCGAAGATCCTTAATATTATTCTCCTATGTTTTACTTTGTATGAAAACGCCACCATGTCCGTCCGACTACAAGACCAGACCACTAAGCCTATTCCACTGCAGCGGGGAGTCAGACAAGGAGACGTGATTTCTCCGAAGCTATTCACCGCTGCATTGGAGAATGCTTTTAAGGTGCTGGACTGGAAAGGTCGAGGCATCAATGTTAACGGCGAGTACATCTCTCACCTTCGATTTGCTGACGATATTGTAGTCATGGCTGAGACCATGGAAGAACTCAGTACTATGCTCGCTGACCTCAGCAGAGTTTCCGATCGAGTTGGTCTTAAAATGAACATGGACAAGACGAAAATTATGTCTAATGTCCATGTTGTGCCAACTCCCGTAATCATCGGAGGCTCTGCGCTCGAAGCTGTCGACCATTATGTATACCTGGGACAAACAGTCCAGTTAGGTAGGTCCAACTTCGAGAAAGAGGTCAATCGTCGAATCCGACTCGGTTGGGCAGCGTTCGGGAAGCTTCGCAGTGTCTTTTCGTCCAAATTACCGCAGTGTCTCAAGTCGAAAGTCTTCGACCAGTGTGTGTTGCCAGTGATGACTTATGGTTCCGAGACGTGGGCGCTCACGATGGGTCTCATAAGAAGGCTCAAAATCACTCAGAGGGCAATGGAAAGGGCTATGCTCGGGGTTTCTCTGCGTGATAGAATCAGAAATGAGGATATCCGCAGTAGAACTGGGGTCACCGACATAGCCCGAAGAATTGCGAACCTTAAGTGGCAGTGGGCGGGGCACATTGCTCGCAGGACTGATGGCCGATGGGGCCGGAAAGTTCTCGAGTGGCGTCCGCGAACCGGGAGACGAGCTGTCGGTAGGCCTCCAACAAGATGGAGCGACGACCTCGTGAAGGTCGCGGGAAACCGGTGGAAGCAAGTAGCACAGGACCGGTCTGAGTGGCGAGCCTTGGGGGAGGCCTATGTCCAGCAGTGGACGTCTTTCGGCTGAAATGATGATGATGATGATGATGATGATGTTGTTTTACTTACAACAGATTTTTAATTCTGCTCGATTCATAAATAGTTTCCACAGCATGTTTAATACCTACTCATTAATTCTTATTACCTACAGATTGACTGACTTGTATGTACCTACTTATTTTCTTTAAATCATATCAAATTATTTATTCAGCAAATAGGCCACAGCTGGGCACTTTTACGTGTCAGTTATACGATTTTACAAAACAATCCAGTGTAGTAATATTAATTTTAAGGCAGTACTTATATAATAGAAACTTAAAAAAAACCTTTGCAGGTGGAATATGTTGATCAAAATGGAAGGAAACTCACGTTTGAGGTGTCTTTCAAATTCACCGGAATCGTCGATTTGGGTACAATATTGACGTATGTATTTTTTTTACTTTACTATGGCTGCGTTCCGAATCGCGCTCAGTGCGCTCACAGCACCTTGCTCCTCTTAGGAGTCGACTTTCAAGAGGAAAAAAGATGCAAGATAATGTGAGCGCTCTGAGCGCGATTCGGAACGCAGCCTATATTATCACGTCCTTAATCCTTTACCATTAGACAAGCATGCCAATCTGTATAATGCCGTAAAATGCTCCTCATATGATTTTTATTTTTTGTTTTGTGTAATATATCTGAATCTATGGTGTAACAAAAGCCAACGGGACCAATTATGTATGCGCGTATGTGTATGGGACCAATTAGTCCCATCTTCGGGACTATGTGCCGATATAGTTTGCAGAATGTGTGGCGAAGAGGGTGAGTCAATGCGACACATCCTGTGCGAATGTGATGTACTCTCCAGGCTCAGAATGAAACTCCTAGGTAGCGGTTACCCTGAACCAGGGGATTTCAAAGCACTGCCATTGCAGTCCATCATTAACTTATTAGTGAAGGTGGAGGAAGCAATGGATTAGCTGCACGGAGAGGGGTAATTACACAAAAGATCCCAAGGGGCGAAGTGTATCCGCAAGGACCTCATAGTCTCAAGATAAGATAAGATAAGATGATGTAACAAAATTAAAAATCATTTATCTTGATTTTTCAGATACATGAGCACCGGTGGTACCTCTTTAAGCCCGCCTACGGAGGCCATACAATGTGTTGACGTCATACTGCGACAGGGTACATTGGAGTCCTACATTAAGGTACGTGTAGTGTAAGATATCCATAATCCATATTCAATATTATAAATGCGAAAGTAAGTCTGTCTGTCTGTCTGTTACCTTTTCACGCTTCAACCGCTAGACCGATTTGGATGAAATTTGGTATGGACATAGTTGGAGTCTCGGTGTTCCCGAGGGAACCAAGGAAACTCCAGTTCTTCACGAGGACTTTAATACAACCAAAATATAATTGACATATAAAACAAACATCTCTATCACATCAACTTTAATAATATTTCATAAAATTTTAAAAATGTATACTAATATTATACATTCGAAAGTAATTCTGTCTGTTACCTCTTCACGTTGAAGCGCGCTTGACTGATCTGGATGAAATTTAGTATGGAGATAGTTGGAGTCCCGGGAAAGGACATATGCTACTTTTTATCCCGGAAAATCGCATAGTTACCGTGGAAACGCGATAACCGAATTCCACGCGGGTGAAGTCGCGGGCACAAGCTAGTATTTCATAAAAAACCTATCCTATGGCCAACATTGCCAAAACCCGGGAAAGGATACTTTTTATCGCGGCCAGAAGCTAACATAATACATACATACATACATACATACATACATACATAATATCACGCCTTTTTCCCATAGGGGTAGGCAGAGACCACTTCTTTCCATTTGCTACGACTCTTGCATACTTCTCTCGCTTCTTCAACTTTCATCCCGTTCCGCATACATGCTCGTCGGTTTAAAGTACTTTTGACCTGGCCTTTAATCAGATTGTCCTGAATTTGATCCAAGAACATTCGCCTCGGTCTTCCTCTTCCAGCACCTCCATTCACACTAGCCATATAAATACTTTTTGTCACATAACATAATAATGTGAAAAAATTGTGCCAAAAAGGATGGCACTCAGCATAAGGCAGCGGTGAACCTTGTGTTTTCAGTGGGGTCCTTTATGACTTAAAAAATATAATCAGGTTTAAACATGGACAGGGGTCATAATGAGAAATCATAAGATTTTGGTGTCCGTGGCCGTTGTTACCGCTTACCATCATGTGGGCAGTGTGCTCGTTTTCCTATCATACTAAATAAAAAAATAGACAGACAGGCGGAGTTACTTTCACATTTATGATAGTACTAGCTTCTGCCCGCGACTTCGCCCCGCGTAGACTTCTAATTTGCGTACCCCATGATACTATGGGTACATAAAGACAGTTATAGTTATAAAAGTATTAAAAAAATGGTTTGACGCGTGGAAAACCTATTCCCGTTGAAATATCGGGATAATAGTAGTATCCTATGTTACTGCCCGGGTCTCAAACTATCTACACACCAAATTTCATCCTAATTGGTCCACTCGTTGCGACGTGAAGGAAGGACAAACAAACAAACACACTTTCACTTTAAAAATCTTATCTCCAGAGTAGACTTTATTAGTCTACCACCTGTACTGTTTAATGGCGTGCTGATACCTTACTCGGAAAAGGTGAAGAGTTTAGGTGTTATTTTAGATCGCGCACTTTCGTGGGCGCCTCAAGTGGGTGAGGTTAGCAGGAAGATGTTTGCTGCAGTTGGTTCTCTTAGGCGGCTTCGTAATTTCCTTCCAATGTCCACCAAAACTGCTCTAGCACAGTCGTTGCTTCTTCCTATCCTTGATTATGCTGATGTATGTTATGTTGATTTGACTGAAGAGCAACTTAATAAGCTTGAGCGGATCCAAAATTTATGTATTAGGTTCATATTTGGGTTACGCAAATATGATCATGTTTCCTCCTTCAGATCTCAGCTCAAATGGCTTCCTATCCGTTTTCGACGTAACCAGCATATTCTCACTCTTCTTTATTCTATTCTTTTTAATTGTATTGTGTAATTATTTGTGTAGGTATATCATGTATTCATTATTATGTATGTTTTGTTTTCTTATTTTACACCGCCCATCATTGTTTTCTTTTCGTATTCTCCACTTGAAAGTGAGTTGACTGGAAGAGATCGCTGCTTAGCGATAAGTCCGCCTGTTGTTTACCTATTAGCTGCGTATTCCTTTTGTGTTTTCTGTGTTTTGTATATATGGTGTTCAATAAAGAGTATTGTTGTTGTTGTTGTTGTTGTTGTTGTTGTTGTTTCACATATATAATACTAGCTTCTGCCCGCGACTTCGCCCGCGTGGAAGTCGGTTATCGCGTTCCCGCGGGAACTATGCGTTTTTACCGGATACAAAGTAGCCTATGTCCTTTTTTATGTAAATCAGTCAACCGGTTGAAGCGTGAAGAGGTAACAGACAGACAGAAAGACAGACAGACAGAGTTACTTTCGCATTTTATTATTTATTAATAACTAGCTTCTGCCCGCGACTTCGTCTGCGTGGAATATAAAATTGCCGATAACTTTTCTTTCATACAACACAGCTAATATGTTGCTCCAAATGATGCTCTATCTACCATTGAAAACTGCATTCAAATCGGTTCAGTAGTTTCCGAGATTAACTCTAACAAACAGACAGAAAGACAGACAGACAGACAGAAAATAGATAGATAGATAGATATGGATTATTAGTATGGAAGGATGGATTATGGATTTTAATGTCATCAATTAAATATGTTCCCAGGCGGGACGTCAGTTCTTCAAGCGTCCGTCCCGACCGATTGACCTCGGCGACGGCCTGGAAATGTGGACCGGCATGTTCCAGTCAGCCATCTTCACCACGCAGCCATTCATCAACGTGGATGGTGAGTTTCACAATGAGGGCCTCCGTATTCCTACTACTACTACAGCCTATTTGCATCCCACTGCTGGGCACAGGCCTCCTCTCATCACGAGAGGGTTTGGGCTATAGTCCCCACGCGGGCCCAGTGCGGATTGGGGACTTACCGTACCCGTTACCGTATTCCTGCTCGCTTCAAAACACTTCAAAGTATTTAAAAAGCACCACCAATACTCTCAACGCATGTGTGCGTGCTGAGGCAGTCGTCAACTATACATTGAGTGTTTGTGGTGCTTTTCAAACAATAATGAATACATTGGAGCGTTTTGAAATTTGGAGGCGCGGGACTACCTTTAGTAGATTATCTCTATATTGTATTGTATAATGTGTAAATTTGGCAACACTGCACCTCGTAGGACTCCAAGCGCCTCTAGCGGCCGATCCACTCGCGATGGTCCTCATTAGATGAGAGCCGCTGTATTCCTACTCACATGCTACTCACCAGTTAACGCCACTGTCGTGTCAGGTGTTGGCTGTCAATGTCAAATGTCAGCACCATAATGCTATCGATGTCGAAGTTTGTCGCGAGATACAATATCATTGAAATTTCAGGGACCCCTGTGTTGCCAATTTAGCGTGTAATATGACAATAATATACAACTTCCGTTACTGATTGATGACAATGCACAGCCGAAACTACTGGTCGTAAGAAGCTGAAATTAGGCGAGTAGGTTCCTTGGCCAGTGTAGTGAAGCACCAAGAGACGATTTCCAGAAATTCCCACGAGAACGGGAAAAACGAGGTTTTTGAATGGTTGTGTTTCTGCGCATACGAAGTCGCGGGCAAAAGATGTTATTTGATAAAATGTGGCATATTTCACTCAGCTATAGGTAAACAACTTAAGTAAGTCACCTGTTGTATGTAGTAGTAACCTGTCTGTATACGAAAGTTGACGTTCCATATTAGAATTTTCCTCGAATTTTCATATCATTTTGGAACACAACTATATACAACAGGTGACTTACTTAAGTTTTTTACCTATGCTACTAGTGAAAGAACTTTTTTTTAAAGTCTGTTCAGTATTTTTGATTTAATCCATTATTATAAACAAACAAATCTTTCATATTTACGATATTAGTATAGGTAGATGATAATTTTGCAGCCACTTCTGCTGACCATTTGTTTTTACTCCACAGTGGCTCATAAAGGGTTCCCTAGGCAGCAACCATTGGTAGAGGCCCTCATCAATGACTTCAAACTGAACCCGAACCAGACGGTCGAACAGCAACGTGGTCGCGGGGTCGAAAATTTCTTGGCCTTCATCAAGGGACTGAGGGTAAGCTCAACTAATAGTACATTCCTGTTGCTGTTGTCCACTGCTGGACATAGGCCTCCCCCAAGGCTCGCCACTCAGACCGGTCCTGTACTACTTGCTTCCACCGGTTTCCCCCAACCTCACGAGGTTGTCGCCCATCTTGTTGGACGCCTACCGACAGCTCGTCTCCCGGTTCGCGGACGCCACTCGAGAACTTTCTGGCCCCATCGGCATCAGTCCTGCGAGCAATGTACACCGCCCACTGCCATTTAAGGCTCGCAATTCTTCGGGCTATGTCGGTGACCCTTTTTTTTAACGTTGGGGAAATGAATTTACGCATACCACCCGCCCGGGGGGGGGGGGGGAGGTGGTTATGTGGGACTCGCCGGCCAGAGTGGCCGAAATACCCGCTAAAACCCCAGCGATTCTCTTGCTCGGGCCCTCCTCCGAGTGAGTGCCCCGGGAGAGTAACAGGGATGTCGGTGACCCTAGTTCTACTGCGGATATCCTCATTTCTGATTCTAGCACGCAGGTAAACCCCGAGCCGGGCATAGCTCTCTCCATTGTCCTTTGCGCGACTTCACCCGCACTTACATATGTCCTTCTCCGGGACTCCCAACTAATATTATAGTTACCGTATTCTAGTTACCATGTTAATAGTTCAAGTTTGATGTTTATTTCACGATCCTCACCAGGTGGTCGCATATATCGGCGGGGACGTTTCCAAGACGGGTCAGAAGCGTGAGTTCATCATAAACGGACTCTCCGCTCCGCCCAGCAAACAAACCTTCCCCATGGAAATAGGAGGCGGGAAGACCAAGATGATAACCGTTACGGATTATTTCGCAACAGAGAAGAAATATAGGTGAGTTGGAAAGACCTCTCCGGTCACTGTTTTTCTCTAAGGGTTAAAAATTTGTTGTCTATAAAGTCGGTTTACGGACGATATTTTTACTTGATAACGTCACGCTTAGAACGTAGCTTAGTACACGCCGAACCCTCTCGTGATGAGAGGAGGTTTGTGCCCAGCAGTTGGACGCAAATAGGCTGTAGTAGTAGTAGTAGTCACGCTAAGGCCGATCGTGCCTCTCTATCGCTTGTTCCGCGCTCTCACTTGCACCGTAACGTTACTATTTCGTCAAGTTTTTTCGTGTGCGCAGCCGGCGTTCATAGATTTCTAAGAGTCACGTCAAAATGCCCCTGAATGTGATGTAACATACTGGACATGTCTGCAGTTCTTTTGGTACTGAAAGTATTTTTCGCCTCTTTAATATGTACTAGAATGTCTAGTTAACCTTGTCACAATCTTATGCTATATGCTTAAACTTTAAATCCCATTCCTTGAAGTAGGTTTTTCTTAGTTTTTAACCCTTTGTTCGCCAAGAATACCTAAAGATGCCATGCACTGCCATGCCTACTACGCCAACGACACCTAAAGTTGTCTGAGCTAAAATGTAATTAAAGAGGTTAAATACGTAATGCCTAAGATCCATATTCGGTTTAGACGTCAGCTACCCTTGGCTTGTGAGTGGCGGCTTTTTTTATTTGACATGGCGTTGACAGAGTTAATAAAAACATTTTATATTTGGTGGATTTAAAGTATACTAGCTTTTCCCCGCAACTTCGTATGCGCAGAGATATTAAAATGTAAAATCCTGTTTTTTTTCCGTTCCCGTGGGAATTTCGCAAAATCCTCTCTTAGTGTTCCCCTACATTCCATAAGGAACCTGCATGCCAAATTTCAGTTCTCTACGACCAGTAGTTTCGGCTCTGCGTTGATCGATCAGTCAATATATGCCATACCCTGCCAGGGTCCATGTACTCTACTATATTTACTAGTTATTTAAGATCTAATGTTCCTACATTAAGAAAAATGTATATGGTTGCATTGAATAAATAAATAAATAAAGTCAGTCAGTCAGTTTCTTGTTTTATATATATAGACTAGCTTCTGCCCGCGACTTCGTCCGCGTGGAATTCTGTTATCGCGTTCCCGCGGGAACTATGCGTTTTCCGGGATGAAAAGTAGCCTATGTCCTTTCCAGGGTCCCCAACTATCTTTATGCCGAATTTCATCTCAATCAGTACAGCGATTGAAGCGTGAATAGATAACAGACAGACAGACTTACTTTCGCATTTATAATATTAATAGCTTCTGCCCGCGACTTCGTCCGCGTGGAATTTGTTAATAGCCTTCCCGCGAGAACTATGCATTTTCTCGGGATAAAAAGTAGCCTATATGTTGACCAGTGTTATAAACTATCCCCATACCAAATTTTGTTTCAATCCGTCCAGTAGTTTTCGAGTTAAATCCGGACATACATACATACAGTATTTTTTTCTAAAAATCGTTATTTTGTGTTCAGTATATCGTTCATATAGTCCCTTTGATTTGATAGTTTCTTTTAATTTTCTATTTTCAGCGGCGACTTCTTCTACAGAATTATTATTTATTATATGTATAGATTTTTCCTTTTTTTTTCATTTCATTAATCTCTTATGAATAAATAGTTTAGTGCCAAAATTTATTATTTAGGTAATAGCAGACTGGTTTAAACAATGTTTTAGTGAACTCATCAATCATTTCCTTTTCACACCATTTTTCCCGTTCCCGTGGGAATATCGGGAAATCCTTTCATAGTGCTCCCCTACGCTCCCCAAGGAACCTGCATGCCAAATTTCATCTCTCTACGATGATCCCCGCGACTTCGTACGCGCCTAAACATTAAAATGTAAAAATCCCTTTTTTTCCCGTTCCCGTGAAATTTCGGGAAATCCTTTCTTAGTCCTTCCCTACGCTCCCCAAGGAACCTGCATGCCAAATTTCAGCTCTCTACGACCAGTAGTTTCGGCTCTGCGTTGATATGTCAGTCAGTCAGTTTCTTCTTTTATATATTTAGATAGAAGATAGATAGCTGTTTCCCGCGACTTCTTACGCGCCTAAACATTAAAATGTAAAAATCATATTTTTCCCGTTCCCGTGGGAATATCGGGAAATCCTGTCTTAGTGCTCCCCTACGCTCCCCAAGGAACCTGCATGCCAAATTTCATCTCTCTACGATGATCCCCGCGACTTCATACACGCCTAAACATTAAAATGTAAAAATCCCTTTTTTTCCCGTTCCCGTGGGAATTTCGGGAAATCCTTTCTTAGTGCTCCCCTACGCTCCCCAAGGAACCTGCATGCGAAATTTCAGCTCTCTACCTATACGACCAGTAGTTTCGGCTCTGCGTTGATATGTCAGTCAGTCAGTCAGTTTCTTCTTTTATATATTTAGATAGAAGATAGATAGATAGCTGTTTCCCGCGACTTCGTACGCGCCTAAACATTAAAATGTAAAAATCCCATTTTTCCCGTTCCCGTGGGAATATCGGGAAATCCTTTCTTAGTGCTCCCCTACGCTCCCCAAGGAACCTGCATGCTAAATTTCATCTCTCTACGATGATCCCCGCGACTACGTACGCGCCTTAAAATGTAATAAACCCATTTTTTCCCGTTCCCGTAGGAATTTCGGAAAGTCCTTTCTCAGTACTCCCCTACGCTCCCCAAGGAACCTGCATGCCAAATTTCAGCTCTCTACGCTGATCCCCGCGACTACGTACGCGTCTTAAAATGTAATAAACCCATTTTATCCCGTTCCTGTAGGAATTTCGGGAAGTCCTTTCTTAGTGCTCCCCTACGCTCCCCAAGGAACCTGCATGCCAAATTTCAGCTCTCTACGATGATCCCCGCGACTACGTACGCGCCTTAAAATGTAAAAAAAAACATTTTTTCCCGTCCCCGTGGGAATTTCGGGAAGTCCTTTCTTAGTCCTCCCCTACGCTCCCCAAGGAACCTGCATGCCAAATTTCAGCTCTCTACGATGATCCCCGCGACTACGTACGCGTCTTAAAATGTAATAAACCCATTTTATCCCGTTCCTGTAGGAATTTCGGGAAGTCCTTTCTTAGTGCTCCCCTACGCTCCCCAAGGAACCTGCATGCCAAATTTCAGCTCTCTACGATGATCCCCGCGACTACGTACGCGCCTTAAAATGTAAAAAAAAACATTTTTTCCCGTCCCCGTGGGAATTTCGGGAAGTCCTTTCTTAGTCCTCCCCTACGCTCCCCAAGGAACCTGCATGCCAAATTTCAGCTCTCTACGACCAGTAATTTCGGCTCTACGTTGATATGTCAGTCAGTCAGTCAGTCAGTCAGTCAATCAGTCAGTCAGTCAGTCAGTTTCTTCTTTTATATATTTAGATAGATAGATAGCTGTTTCCCGTGACTTCGTACGCGCCTAAACATTAAAATGTAAAAATCCCGTTATTCCCGTTCCCGTGGGAATATCGGGAAATCCTGTCTTAGTGCTCCTCTGCGCTCCCCAAGGAACCTGCATGCCAAATTTCATCTCTCTACGATGATCCCCGCGACTACGTACGCGCCTTAAAATGCAATAAACCCATTTTTTCCCGTTCCCGTAGGAATTTCGGGAAGTCCTTTCTTAGTACTCCCATACGCTCCCCAAGGAACCTGCATGCCAAATTTCAGCTCTCTACGATGATCCCCGCGACTACGTACGCGCCTTAAAATGTAAAAAAAAACATTTTTTCCCGTCCCCGTGGGAATTTCGGGAAGTCCTTTCTTAGTCTGAAATTTGGCATGCAGGTTGCATGCCAAATTTCAGCTCTCTACGATGATCCCCGCGACTACGTACGCGCCTTAAAATGTAAAAAAAAAAATTTTTTCCCGTTCCCGTGGGAATTTCGGGAAGTCCTTTCTTAGTGCTCTCCTACGCTCCCTAAGGAACCTGCATGCCAAATTTCAGATCTCTACGATGTTTCCCGCGACTTCGTACGCGCTTAAACATTAAAATGTAAAAATCCTTTTTTTTTCCCGTTCCCGTGGGAATTTTGCAAAATCCTTTCTTAGCGGATGCCTACGTCATAACATCTACCTGCATGCCAAATTTCAGCCCGATCCGTCCAGTGGTTTGGGCTGTGCGTTGATAGATCACTATGTCAGTCAGTCAGTCAGTCAGTCACCTTTGAGTTTTATATATTTAGATTTATGACACTTTATTGTTTCACAGATTGCGCTACCCTAACTTGAATTGCGTGTGGGTCGGCCCTCGGGATAAGAACATTAATTATCCTATGGAGCTTCTCGAAGTGGCATACGGTCATGTAAGTGATATTTAAATTGTATTCGGAACTTCAAAAGTTACTTCTGAGAAGTTCTAGAGCGAGAGACCAAGTTAATGCACAGAGTATCAAGTATTTTAATTGGACTGCCTTCATCAAAAATAGCTTCCGTTCAAAAAGTACATTGTTGCTTTTGCTACAGATTTGTAGCAAAAAAATACTTGATGCGTTGGCAAACTGTGTTGTTCTATTGAGATGCAAGTTTTCAACATAGAAATTTGTTATTAATCTAATGGGTATTGAGGTGCATTGTTGTGTGTACAGGCGCGCAACAGACAGCTGAATGAGATGCAATTATCGACCATGGTGCGACAGGCCGCCACACCTCCCGACGAGAGGAAGCGGAAAATAGAGGAGGTCATTAAAGACGTAAGTTATCTCGATTGAAATCCTATTGTCCAGCATGGAGAAACTAATGAGGGCGACTGTATTTCTGCTCACTTGGTGCCACTACAATGTCGGAGACCTAAATGTTGCCAATTTAGCTTATAATATGGCATATAATGTGCTAAATTGGCTACATAGCACCTCGTGGGACTCTAGCGCCTCTAGCGGCGAATTCACTCGCGGTGACAGTCATTCGTTTTAATTAGAGTACATAATGTAAAGCAGTTTTATTACTTGTGATTTCTCAACCACCTACAACATCCTATTTTTCATTCCGCTGCCGGGCACAGGCTTTCATTAAGGGATATAGTACCCAAGCTGACCTTGTGTTGATTCATCATCATCATCATCATCATCATTTCAGCCGAAAGACGTCCACTGCTGGACATAGGCCTCCCCCAAGGCTCGCCACTCCGACCGGTCCTGTGCTACTTGCTTCCACCGGTTTCCCGCGACCTTCACGAGGTCGTCGCTCCATCTTGTTGGAGGCCTACCGACAGCTCGTCTCCCGGTTCGCGGGCGCCACTCGAGAACTTTCCGGCCCCATCGGCCATCGGTCCTGCGAGCAATGTGCCCCGCCCACTGCCACTTAAGGTTCGCAATTCTTCGGGCTATGTCGGTGACCCCAGTTCTGCTGCGGATATCCTCATTTCTGATTCTATCACGCAGAGAAACCCCGAGCATAGCCCTTTCCATTGCCCTCTGAGTGACTTTGAGCCTTCTTATGAGACCCATCGTGAGCGCCCACGTCTCGGAACCATAAGTCATCACTGGCAACACACACTGGTCGAAGACTTTCGACTTGAGACACTGCGGTAATTTGGACGAAAAGACACTGCGAAGCTTCCCGAACGCTGCCCAACCGAGTCGGATTCGACGATTGACCTCTTTCTCGAAGTTGGACCTACCTAACTGGACTGTTTGTCCCAGGTATACATAATGGTCGACAGCTTCGAGCGCAGAGCCTCCGATTATTACGGGAGTTGGCACAACATGGACATTAGACATAATTTTCGTCTTGTCCATGTTCATTTTAAGACCAACTCGATCGGAAACTCTGCTGAGGTCAGCGAGCATAGTACTGAGTTCTTCCATGGTCGCAGCCATGACTACAATATCGTCAGCAAATCGAAGGTGAGAGATGTACTCGCCGTTAACATTGATGCCTCGACCTTTCCAGTCCAGCACCTTAAAAGCATCCTCCAATGCAGCGGTGAATAGCTTCGGAGAAATCACGTCTCCTTGTCACGCTTTTTAATGTAAATTATGTAATTGAACATTTGTACAGATGGACTACTCGAGGAACAAAGATTTCAAAGCGTTCGGATTGGAGATAGAAGACAAATTCTTCCCGGTCGTGGCGAAAGTGCTGGCGCCGCCCAAACTGGAAACCGGCTCGGGATTAATCGAGCCCCGGTAAGTTTATTATCAATCGATATCAATAGTAATATTATAAATGCGAAGGTAACTCTGTCTGTGTGTCTGTTACATCTTCACGTTAAAAGTATTGGTCGGATTGCAACAAAATTTGGTATGGGGATAGTTTATAATACTAGTCAACATAATTTCCCCCGGAAAAACGGGTTTTAAAAACATAGTCTCGCGGGAAAGCTATTACCGCGAATTCCACGCGGGCAGAAGCTAGTACCTATTTAAAACTCTTCCGTTACTGATTGATTGAATGAGAAAATTTAATAATAGGATCGTAGATAAATGTGTGTATGCAAATGTACATAATTATGCCTTAAAACACGAGTGTGGATGTATGAAACGAGCCGCCAGGCGAGTTGCATAATAAGATCACACGAGTTGTGTAACAGTTTCGTAAGCTACTATAAAATGTACATGCTTTATATTATTCGGTACAGGAACGGCTCGTGGCAAGCCAACAAGCTGCTCAAGGCGGAGACACTGCAGCGCTGGGGCTTCATCGTCATCGAGCCCGACATGCGAGCCAACTGCGACTACGCCGGGATCATCAACCTGGTACGTCGCCTCTCTAGTACTCCTGAAGTAACCGGGAATCACGATATTGGGATCAAATATCGAACAAAATGTACAATATTTTAGTATGAGATACGGCCTAAGGAGTTCTTCTACTTAGTCGTTATACTCTTTAACAGAAACTTGCGTGAAGAAAGGGATGAATCGAGGGTGGTATGCTTAATAACATATGGACGAACAGTGCCTAACAGAATATGTCAAAATATATGGAGCAAACTGACATTGAAAATACGTTCCAATATGCTAATAACGCCTCTTTATAACGAAGGCCGAAAGGCCAAAGCTGTTCGGGCACCCGTTTTGACGGGGCCATTTTTCTGCGGCTGATTGTGAATCCTTACTTATAATATAATAGATCAATGATTTCAGGTGATGTCCTGCGGCCGTCAAATGGGCATGTCAGTGATGGACCCCGTGGTGAAGCAGTTCAACGTGCAGATGCGCGACCTCAGGAATATGCTCTTCAAATGCTTGGAGGACACTGTCAAGTTCCTCTTCATCATCGTGCCCACAAGGGGGCGTGATTATTATCACCGGGTTAGTGAAACTGACAGTTTTTACAACGCTTTTATTAGGTCGTCGTGTAGTTAGTTTACTAACAACACTATGTAAGAAATCTTGAAAGCTACCCACTTCTAATTATCGTATCATGATGAAACTTGGCACGTATATGTAACTTGGATGACAATGCAATAATATGGTACCAACGAGCTGATCTGATGATGGAGCTTGGTGGTTTGCATGGAAATGTCAAAGCGTCGTTTGAGTTTTTTAAACTATTAATTTATTTATTGCGTTTTTACCACTGGTAAACTGAAACAAGTCGGTCTGAGATTTATTTTTTTACCGACTTCAAAGAAAAGAGGAGGTACTGTATTCTTCTGTACATTGTTGTTGTATATACATACTATTATATTCCTGGATTATTCCATCAAAAGAATCATCGAAATCGAACCGATTTTGATGATTTTTTTTTAATCGAAAGGTGGTACTTACCTCCGGGTTGGTTTCATTTTAACTTTGTTTAGTTCTGATAATGGGATCCACGAAAAAAGTGATTTTGGTATCAATTTGGGAGACTACAGAGATACTTACGTCCCGTTGTACCCATGCTTGGAAACTGAAAAAAAAACTGCGTTCGCCTTTGTACATTGTTATTATTTGTGATTTTTGTGTGTGTATTAATTTTGTGGTGTACAATAAAGTGTTATTTACTTTACTTACTTTAGTTTAGAAACTCTTACTATAGAATATTATTGTGATAGGTGAAGCAGCTGGCGGAACGCGAAGTGGGTATTCTCACTCAGTGCATCAAAGAGCAGACCGCAGCCAGACGCATGAATCCGCAGACTGCACGGAACATTCTACTGAAGGTAATCCTTACAATTTACCCTTACAACAACACAATAAAAAAAAGTTAATTAAAAAAACCAAAAAACCCGACTGCGTAAAAAACTAAAAAGAAAAAAACAAGACTACTTAGTTCAGTAGTAGCTAGGATTATGTTAAGTAATATTTACCGTCGCCATCAGATATAAAATATGGTAGCGAACAATGTGATCATAAATATCTGGACACGATCTTACTGTCAAGACGTTAGACTACATGCTCGTAATATGAGCAAGCAAGAATGATCAGAAATATCTGATCATTCTTGCTTGCTCATATTACGTCTAATGGTGATCGTACCTACTGAGAAATGACACCATGGAAATAATTTCATGTTCGACACTAACATAAATCAAATATTGATTGCTATTGAGGAATCTAAAGATGCCTACTATCGGGACCCATTATTTGTAACATTTTAACCTAGATTTTAAATGGGTCCCGACTGTAGGCATCTTTAGATTCCTCAATAGCAATCAATATTAATAGGTTGGGCCGTTTTAGCGTGATTGACTAACAAACATCCAAACAAACTTTCAGCTTTTTATATGTATTAGTAAGATTTGTCAAATGTAGCCAAAACGAGGCGATTTAGGTAATCACAGCATTATTTTCATAATACTTTCAGGTGAATTCCAAACTGATGGGCATCAACCAGGCTCTGGACAACAGGTGCCTGCCGAATTGCCTCAAAACGGGTCGAGTCATGGTGGTCGGGGCGGACGTTACTCATCCCTCGCCGGAGCAGGTATAATTACAACAGCTTATAACATCCCACTGTTTGGGGACATGGGGCCTGGGATTGGGGAATCCGCACATATCTTTGAATTGCTACGCTAATAAAAACAGCCAGCGATAAACTATAAATATAGGAATGTATGTCTCTTACTGACACACGATCTATACTTATCCTCTGTTTGTTTCATTAGCGAGACAATAGTCGATAGCTAATCGTTTCCTTGTCATTTTGCCTGCATTCCTATTTGATACGAAAGCAATCAAACACCTCGAATTTATTGACAGTGTTATCTTGCAATTATGTTTAATTCTTATATAAACAAATATACATATATTAACCGCAAAGTCATTTTCTAAATACACTGCAATTTGCTGAGCTCACTATTAAATAGTGAACAAAATAGCTTAGATTTAATTATACGTACATATAAGAAGTTCATAGCGTTGCCATAAGTATATCAGAGATAATCTCGTTTCAGACTTCGGTGCCCAGTATTGCCGCCGTGACTGCGTCCATAGATCCCAAATGCTTCATGTACAATATTGGATTGAGCATCCAGACGCCAAAGGTAAATTAAATACCGAATCTATCCACTAACTAAACTTATGACATCATCTATAAAATAATGGAGAAATAAGATTGTAATTCTATGTTAGATGAGCAAGAAAGTGTAATGATGTTTTTCAAGTCCCAAATACAGGTTTACACAACTTAGAAGGCGCGTGGATTTAGCAATAATAGACTCTGCGTCAACGGCATAAGTGCTTCGCCGCGCGCCTTCTAAGTTGTGTCGGGCTATAAAGACGAAGCGAAGTTAAAATTAATGTTCTTATTTTACAGAAAGAAATGATTGTCGAGTTCAAAGACATGATGGTTGAGCATCTAGCCCTCTACAAGGAGCGTAACGGCGAGCTTCCAACCAAGATATACGTTTTCAGAGATGGCGTTTCAGAGGGGCAATTCGCTCAGGTATTAATAGTATTTTATGCAGTTGTATAAGAGAGGTAAAATAGGCGGCATGATGCGATGTGAGGCGAAGCCGCCGGATTTAAAATTAGGGGAGTACGAAATAGTACATTACACACCTAGGGCGGTCAAGTAAAGAAAGTGTCAGACCGCGGGTAATTGAGGCCCGAGCCGGAGGCGAGGGCTATAATCTAGCGGTCTGAGGATTTCTTTACGACCGCCCGTGGTTAGTATTAGAGGTGTGTAGATCAGGAATGAGAGATTCAAATGAACTATATCTTTACATTTATATCACTCGCTCACTCGCTCACTGAAGAATTAAACAACTCACTATATCAGTTGACATTTCAGTCCATCCCGTTCTGAGCCGAACAGACACGTGAGAGCACTCTTCACACTTACGAATCGAACGTATAAATCTGTCTCATGCATACTCGCTCACGTTAAGAATTCATTGTGTGAGTCGCTCAATTCGCTCAGTTTTACCTGTGTGTGTGATATAGTTGATTGATTGACATGATTATCCCTACAGATGTCGCGATTAAGAGTTGTAGGAGTTTATAGATAGAGAGTTTGGAGAGACTGAGCGAGATGAGCGAAATGAGCGAAAAGAGTGAACCATATCTCGGTGACATAAAGATATGTATCGCTCTTTTCACTTCAGTGATATGCTTTGCGCATCTCTAGTTAGTATACGATTTTACGTCACCACCTGGCCGTGAAGAGGGATTTTTCGTAGCGCCCAAGGGCGGTAAATCCCGGTTTTCGGCCTGGTGTGACGTAAAAAATATTACAGGTAAAATAACATAGAAGTAACAAAAAGTTTCTCTAGATCTGAGTCGAGGTGTAGTAACACTTTATTTCCATTTTGAATTTAATGTATTTTCTGACTCATGCTGTTAAATTATACAACCGACTTTTCTTTGCTCTGTTTTGTGCCTTACAGATCAAAGTTCGAGTTGCTAGTACAGACAGAGTATTTAATCTAGTATAGAATCGATTTATTCTGAGTTAGGTTTTGACCCTTTATCAGCACTAACCCTGTTTGTATTCAAGAACATTTAAAAAAAGTCTATAAAGCGTTGATAAGTCTACGAGTGGCAATGCCATTTTAACAGGTAAACTCGTCTCATTTAACATTCCATTTCATAAGCTGCGTTCCGAATCGCGTTCAGAGCGCCCACAGCACCCTGCATCCTTGTTCCTCTTTGCAGTCGACTTAAATGAAGAAAGAGGATGCAAAGTTCGCGATTCTAAACGCAGCAGGCTATACTGTACGGTATAATAAGGTCGAATTTTCGTCAGGTGATGAACAGCGAGTTGTTAGCGGTGCACCAGGCCTACCAAACTCTGGCAGGTCCTAACGGCAAACCAGAGGTTCTCTTCCTATTGGTGCAGAAGCGCCATCACACCAGGTAAGGATAGACTATTACGTAAAAAAAGACAAAGGAGAAAGAAAAATACGAAGAATAGATACTCTGGCATCTTTCTGCGCTGCCTAATGAATATAGATAATAAGTTTATATGCTAAATTTGCCACTAATTTAAAAAGAAAAGAAAGTTGTCTCCAACTTGAATTAATTGATAGAATTGGCAGCCAATAATTATGCAATATCTATGAATAACATACTTACGTGATAAATAAAGCTGAGACGTAATGTGAAATTTAATAATGTAATCTATAAGTTCACTGATCAAATTTTCATTGGTCTCTGTGTTTCCAGATTGTTCTCGGGTGAAAATAACCCAAGAAACGTAGAACCTGGTACGGTAGTTGACAAGCACATCGTGCATGCCACCGAATTGGACTTTTACTTGGTAAGTGTCCTTATTTTGAATCCATACTAATATTATAAACGCGAAAGTAACTCCGTCTGTCTATCTATCTGTCTGTTACCTCTTCACGATTAAACCATTGGACCGATTTAGACGAAATTTGATATGGAAATAGTTCGAGTCCCGGGTTTTATCCAGGAAAAATGTATAGTTCCCACGGGAACGCCATAACCGAATTCCACGCGTGCGAAGTCGATAGTAATAATAAATAATTACTTCATTGTATGTAGTAATTATTGTATTAATAAATAATTACTTCATTGTATGTAGTAATCGACTTAAGACACTGCGGTAATTTGGACGAAAAGACACTGCGAAGCTTCCCGAACGCTGCCCAGCCGAGTCGGATTCGACGATTAACCTCTTTCTCGAAGTTGGACCTACCTAACTGGACTGTTTGTCCCAGGTATACACGGTGATGATGTAGTAATAGAATGAAGTAATTATTTATTATTTTATTTTATTTATTTTAGTACACGTGCGAATCCGGGCCGGACCGCCTATAATAGATAATTATATATATTTTTTGAATATTTTTCGAATAATCTTGATGTGGTAGGACCCGGTTCTAGGTCCTTCCGGGTTAGCATTGCGCACACTGTTGTGTTCCGGTAAGGGGTTAAGGCAGCCGGTGAAATTACTGGCACAGAGGCATACCATCTTAGGCGACAGTGTAGGCAACGCATTCGGGATCTTATGGTAAGAAATCATAAGATTACTATGTTCATGGGTCGTAGTGACCGCTTACCACCAGGTGGCCTGTGTGCTTGTTTGTCTATCATACTACATGAAAAAATGAACTTATTTCCCAGGTGTCCCACCAAGCTATAAAAGGCACCGCTCGTCCGACGCGCTATCACGCCGTCTGCAACGACGGCGGCATAAAGCACGACGAGGTGGAGCAGTTGACGTACTACCTGTGCCACCTGTACTCCCGCTGCATGCGCTCCGTGTCCTACCCGACGCCCACGTACTACGCGCACCTCGCCTGCCTGCGGGCGCGCTCGCTCACCTTGTGAGTACATAAACAGTTGACGTACTACCTGTGCCACCTGTACTCCCGCTGCATGCGCTCCGTGTCCTACCCGACGCCCACGTACTACGCGCACCTCGCCTGCCTGCGGGCGCGCTCGCTCACCTTGTGAGTACATAAACAGTTGACGTACTACCTGTGCCACCTGTACTCCCGCTGCATGCGCTCCGTGTCCTACCCGACGCCCACGTACTACGCGCACCTCGCCTGCCTGCGGGCGCGCTCGCTCACCTTGTGAGTACATAAACAGTTGACGTACTACCTGTGCCACCTGTACTCCCACTGCATGCGCTCCGTGTCCTACCCGACGCCCACGTACTACGCGCACCTCGCCTGCCTGCGGGCGCGCTCGCTCACCTTGTGAGTACATAAACAGTTGACGTACTACCTGTGCCACCTGTACTCCCGCTGCATGCGCTCCGTGTCCTACCCGACGCCCACGTACTACGCGCACCTCGCCTGCCTGCGGGCGCGCTCGCTCACCTTGTGAGTACATAAACAGTTGACGTACTACCTGTGCCACCTGTACTCCCACTGCATGCGCTCCGTGTCCTACCCGACGCCCACGTACTACGCGCACCTCGCCTGCCTGCGGGCGCGCTCGCTCACCTTGTGAGTACATAAACAGTTGACGTACTACCTGTGCCACCTGTACTCCCGCTGCATGCGCTCCGTGTCCTACCCGACGCCCACGTACTACGCGCACCTCGCCTGCCTGCGGGCGCGCTCGCTCACCTTGTGAGTACATAAACAGTTGACGTACTACCTGTGCCACCTGTACTCCCGCTGCATGCGCTCCGTGTCCTACCCGACGCCCACGTACTACGCGCACCTCGCCTGCCTGCGGGCGCGCTCGCTCACCTTGTGAGTACATAAACAGTTGACGTACTACCTGTGCCACCTGTACTCCCGCTGCATGCGCTCCGTGTCCTACCCGACGCCCACGTACTACGCGCACCTCGCCTGCCTGCGGGCGCGCTCGCTCACCTTGTGAGTACATAAACAGTTGACGTACTACCTGTGCCACCTGTACTCCCGCTGCATGCGCTCCGTGTCCTACCCGACGCCCACGTACTACGCGCACCTCGCCTGCCTGCGGGCGCGCTCGCTCACCTTGTGAGTACATAAACAGTTGACGTACTACCTGTGCCACCTGTACTCCCGCTGCATGCGCTCCGTGTCCTACCCGACGCCCACGTACTACGCGCACCTCGCCTGCCTGCGGGCGCGCTCGCTCACCTTGTGAGTACATAAACAGTTGACGTACTACCTGTGCCACCTGTACTCCCGCTGCATGCGCTCCGTGTCCTACCCGACGCCCACGTACTACGCGCACCTCGCCTGCCTGCGGGCGCGCTCGCTCACCTTGTGAGTACATAAACAGTTGACGTACTACCTGTGCCACCTGTACTCCCGCTGCATGCGCTCCGTGTCCTACCCGACGCCCACGTACTACGCGCACCTCGCCTGCCTGCGGGCGCGCTCGCTCACCTTGTGAGTACATAAACAGTTGACGTACTACCTGTGCCACCTGTACTCCCGCTGCATGCGCTCCGTGTCCTACCCGACGCCCACGTACTACGCGCACCTCGCCTGTTTGCGGGCGCGCTCGCTCACCTTGTGAGTACATAAACAGTTGACGTACTACCTGTGCCACCTGTACTCCCGCTGCATGCGCTCCGTGTCCTACCCGACGCCCACGTACTACGCGCACCTCGCCTGCCTGCGGGCGCGCTCGCTCACCTTGTGAGTACATAAACAGTTGACGTACTACCTGTGCCACCTGTACTCCCGCTGCATGCGCTCCGTGTCCTACCCGACGCCCACGTACTACGCGCACCTCGCCTGCCTGCGGGCGCGCTCGCTCACCTTGTGAGTACATAAACAGTTGACGTACTACCTGTGCCACCTGTACTCCCGCTGCATGCGCTCCGTGTCCTACCCGACGCCCACGTACTACGCGCACCTCGCCTGCCTGCGGGCGCGCTCGCTCACCTTGTGAGTACATAAACAGTTGACGTACTACCTGTGCCACCTGTACTCCCGCTGCATGCGCTCCGTGTCCTACCCGACGCCCACGTACTACGCGCACCTCGCCTGCCTGCGGGCGCGCTCGCTCACCTTGTGAGTACATAAACAGTTGACGTACTACCTGTGCCACCTGTACTCGCGCAATTCAATTCGCACCTAACTCGCCTTGCCGTCATTTGTTTCATCCGGAGATTAATCATTGGCCCACGTCGACTAATAAATTCGCTCTTATCATACAAAGTTTCCTTGTGTAAGTGCAAGTGTTAGCGACAACACAGTGACCTACTGCACTACCTCGTGCTAAAAAATAGTCGCGACTACTCGCCATCAATCCATCCACCAAAACAGCTATAATACGTCCTGCTGGATACACTCTGGGTTTGGGCTATGTGCACTTAACGGATAGGGAACTTCACACACTTACCTATGTGAATTATTTTCCGGATGTCTGCATCTTTTTTGATTTTTCCTTCCCCGAAAAGCTCAGTGGTAAATTATAAATTATCATACTATAGACGAATGTAAGCGAAGTGTTATAATGTATTATGAAGTTATCTGTTCAAATTTACCATGATCTAAGTAGAGCCAAATTCTTTTATTTTTAATTGTGGGTATATACTCTAATTAAGTTTTTTTTTCAGTGACGAGAAATTTGACAACGCCCGCTTGGAAAAAGAGCCGAAACGACTGCGTGTGCTGGACAAGATGCTCAAAAATAGCCGAATGTTCTTTGTGTAACCTCATCTAACTACGTACTCGAGAAACATAAAAAAAAATATAAAAATGTAATAAAAATCCCAAAAAAATATGTCATCATGTAATGGATATTAACTTATAAGGAAATTTATCTTAATTTATAGCAAAACGTTGCAACGATATTTTCCCCACAGAATCAGCTAAGTATCTATTCTTAGCATGTTTTTTAGGTTTTTATTTTTTTTCGAGTTTGTAAAAAAAATGTATAGCCCAGTCCATATCGGGGGATTGACGTCGTGAGTGATACCTGAATCCCATACAACATTATTTTTACTAGGTATCTCGAAAAAAAGTAAAAACCTGAAAAACACCTGGAATCGATAACTGATTCCGTAGGTAAAATATCGTCACAACATTTTGCGTGACCGGTGACCCCGTATAATCGATTTTAAGACTAAAGTGAAATTGATTTGTAAATTATTAAGGAAACATTGATCTGTCGAGTTTAATTCTTCCAGTTGTGTTACTGGACAAACATTTTTATATCCGTAAGAGTAATTCCGTATGTTTCTTGGGTTTTTCAATGTTTTTTTACAATTGAATAAATCGCTCACCTGTCTACAAAGTATCGGAACCGGAAAAAATATTGAAATCTTTTTTGTACTATTACGTAATAATGATTAGCTTTTATGGCACATATAACGACGAAAAACAACCTAAGGCAGTCCAGATACTTTCGAGACATTTTAAAAATTCTTTCACTTGTTCTAAAGTTGTTTTTGACTCCTGGGAAAACTGAGTATTTTAATCACTTAAAATTTAATGGAAATTATGTATTCAATGTCTAGAATTTCAATATAAAAAAAATCATATAAGGTGACATGGGTCTATTGCAGCTACGGGCCTATTTCATGTGTTAAGTTTACATGTGGCGTACAACATATATATGCCCTAAATCATTTATTTCAGGTAAAGTTAAGGGAAGTAGGTTGTAATCTACATAGCGAGCCAATACCTACCTAAGATGCAATAGCTCATAGCTGTTATGCCCCCGGGTTACCTTATACTTAAGCAACTCTGGTTTTTTTCAATTCTCTTCCATCACAGGGATCCTTTCAGTCGAAATTCCTCCAAATGGGATATGTTCCCATTATGAAGAATACATGAGACCTAAATACACTCAACAGCAATGAAAACGGTTCACTTTTTATAGCATTTTCCATACAAAGTGACCCGTTTTCATTGCTGTTGAGTTTAGATTGTTTTTTCACCGGTAATCACAAACGACTCTGTTCGGCGGCCGATGCAGAGGGGGGGGGGTCCTCATCATGAGAGGATTTTGGGGCCCCAGTGCGGATTGGGGACTTCACACACACATCCTTGAATTACTTCAGCGTGCAGGTGCAGGTTTTCTTCACGGTGTTTTCCTTCACCGAAAAGCTCAGTGGTAAATTCAATTGGATTTCGCACATAAATAATTTCAGTGGTGCGAGCTGGATTCGAAGCCCCGTTTCTCTATTATTATTTTTATTAATTAGTTTTAACCCTCTGCATAGAAGCGGTAGGCCAAACCACTAGGCTATGCCAGCTTCTAGTTTTTAAAGATGACAAGAAAAACCCAGCTTAGTCATATGGCCGCGAGTACCCGCCGTTTCACGCACGATCGGGCCAGAAAATGATAAGCTTCCTAACACATTTACGTTCCCCTTGACCGTAAGACATGCTAATTACCTACGCCTACATTATCTCTGATCACGCACCCTTGCATCTGTCGTGCGCGTAATCAGAGGTCTTGTACTAACGAAATCACAGTGTTCAATTGAGCAGTTAGCAGTAATTAGGCATCGTAAATGAATTATTGTATCCGCTCGACCTGGTAATCATATCAGTTTAGTAGGGCTCTTAGTTTAAAGAAAACGAATGCCTATTGTTAATTTACCTATCCGTTATCACCAGCTTCTTGTCCACCGCCATCACATCCTGTCTGTATTATTCCTGTTCCTTCCATTTCCTTTTCCTATCCTAATCCGCCAATCCGTGCTAGGTCAGGATTATGACAGCCGGTGAAATTGCTGGTGCAGAGGCATTCCATCTTAGGCCTCAGGGTAGGCAACGCATTCGAGGTCTAATGGTTTCTTAATAAGAAATCATGGGATTTCGTTTCCCGGGCATACTGTAAAAGACAGTAAGGGACGCGTGGGTCTTGGCATACCTACCGTGGGCGATTGGCTGACAACCTGTCACTACATGCCAGTGTTGATGATTTCACTGCCCTCGAAACTTTGTCAAAGGTGGCGTGATGTGACCTTGATGGTCACTAACGCTCTGCCTATCCTGCAAGGGAACATAGGCCTGACGATATGTATGTATGTATGTACTTACCGTTTATCCACACTAATATTATAAATGCGAAAGTACCTCTTGTCTGTGTGTCTGTTACGTCTTCACGCTTCAACCGCTGGACCAATGGGATGAAATACCGTATGGAGATAGCTGGGAGTCCCGGAAAGGGATAGGCTCCATTTCCGCGTTAACGCTATAACCGACTTCCACGCGGACGAAGTCGCGGGCAGAAGCTAGTTAAAGGAAATGTAGAAGCGGCTTCTTGATCTTTACTACCGTTGTTACTAACAAGTAACCACAGCAGACCAGGGCCTATATTCGAAGTCTTTAAATAAGGATCTCACTGTTCCCTATAGTATCGCTCACGCATTTAAAGTTTTCAACTTGACGCGTGAGCGATCCTATAGGGAACAGCGAGATCGCTGTTTAAGATTTCAAATATAGGCCCAGGCAAATCTCATTAATCAACATTTTGATGTGCAGAAAATAATGGCTGATGATTAGATAAAAATGTTAATTTAATTATCAAAGTCTCAAGCTCAACAATAGTTTTGAGCCTCCTCAGACTGACGCTGCGAGGCTTAGAGTGGATTGGGGACTTCGTAGATAAACATAACGAGAATTGCTGCTTCTGTTACCTAAAGTAGGTAGATATATCAATTAGGTAGGTAGTTAATTTATGTACGTCAGTAGTCGGGCTTTTTATAAATATTTATTGCATATTACACTTATTATGTAGGTTCTTATGTAGGCATCCATCTAAATATATAAAACTCAAAGGTGACTGACTGACTGACTGACATAGTGATCTATCAACGCACAGCCCAAACCACTAGACGGATCGGGCTGAAATTTGGCATGCAGGTAGATGTTATGACGTAGGCATCCGCTAAGAAAGGATTTTGCAAAATTCCCACGGGAACGGGAAAAATCGGGATTTTACTTTTTAATATTTCTGCGCATACGATGTTGCGGGGAAAAGCTAGTGAATTTATAAATGGGAAATAAAAGTAGAGGAGTAAGTACAAGAATAACATAAAGGCATATTAATGTGTGTGTGTTAAACGGACTAATTGATTGATTTATAATGTTAAATACGCGATATGCCAGTACTTGCAGATCGTGACTAACCGGCGGAACCGAGTACTTAAGGATTTAGTTAATACCATTTAATAGATCGCGCTTCTGTTCCGCGTAATCAGTCATGCCTTAGTTGGCGATCATTTCTCATCAAGATAGGTAAGGTATAGATAAACGTATAATTCCTTCCTTTTTAGGGTTCCGAAGTCCACAAGGAACCCTTATAGTTTCGCCATGTCCGTCCGTCCGTCCGTCCGTCCGTCCGTCCGTCTGTCCGCACTATTGCTCGGAGATGCTTAGGTCTAGAGAGCTGTAATTTGGCATGAATATGCATATTAGTTACGCTGACAAAGTGGTACAATAAAATTTTGAAATATATTTTTTTATAGGGTACCTCCCCTACACGTAAAGTGGGGATGTAATTTTTTTTTCTTGCGTACCCCATGGTGCGGCATATCGTTGAATAGGTCTTAAAAAAATATTGTGGGTTTGTTAAAACCATTTTTTGATTAAGTGATGCGTTTGTGAAATATTAAGCTTTAAAGTGCTATTTTTTGTTAGAGTCCCGTGTCCCCCCCCCTGCCAACTAAATGGTGGTATTTGGATGGCTGAAAAAAATCACGGTTGTGGCATATATAACGTAGTTGAAAGGAAAACTATCAGAGCTAAGTAGGCTGTACAAACTTACGAGTAATAGTCGACCAACTTATAATGATGATTTTTCTCGAGCGGCAGGGGCGTCGGGCGGGCACGTCATACCACAGGCTAGCTAGATGCTAATAAGTCTTAGAAAGGTACTGTGGGCATCCTCAACTTCGGAACCCTATAATTTGCGCGTGGCCCGACACGCACTTGGCCGGTTTTTTTAGGATTCCGTACCCAAAAGGTTAAACAGGAACACATTACTAAGACTCCACTGTCCGTCTGTCACCAGGCTGTATCTCATGAACCGTGATAGTTTAGACACTTGAAAATTTCACAGATGATGTATTTCTGTTGCAGCTAAAACAACAAATAATAATAAACATAATAAAATACATATTTAAGGGGGCTCCCATAAACCAGACATGTTTTTTTTGCTAATAGTACGGAACCCTTCGTGCGCCAGTCCGACTCGCATTTGGCCAGTTTCTTTTTTCATTTTTAACGGTAAAGTGTGAATTGAAGTTGAGCGCAGAGAATACCGAATGGAAATTACTATTTTTGATACAATTATACATTATCAAGCAAAAATATTTTGTTAAAGAAGAATAAAAAGATGGTACCTCAATTTACTACATTTCAAGCAAATAGCCTATAGAATATCTAGTCATGATAGGTACAGGGGCCTCATTCCAGACGCAAAGGGATTTCATTGAGATCCTATGGGGTGTTATATAATCTGTGAACATGGCAATGCGCTGTCAGACAGATTAGCGCCCATTCATTGTCAATGTCATATAAGTAAATGAGTATCGAAAGTTTATGTTTTCCAATTGTTATACTAATGTAATAAATACATTGTGAGTAAGTCTGAATAGTTCATTTATTAAATAAAACATGGCGCAGTCGGCCGTCAAGCTTCCACCTAATTTCGACTTGCGAGCGAAAAATGCGGCGGCGGAATGGCGATTTTGGAAAAGTTGTTTCAGTGATTATTTAATAAGTATTGGGAAGGAAAATGCAGAAGATAAAGTAAAGTTAGCATTGCTACGAAATATGATGGGCTTAGAATCAGCTCGAATATTGATGACGTTGCCTCTCTCGGAGAAAGAGTTTGAAAATTTTGAAAGCGTCATGACGGCCATTGGCAAGTATGTAAGTCCAAGAATTAATGAAGTGTTCGAGCGTTACAAGTTTAACGAAAGGAAACAAAAACCCAACGAATCCTTTGAAAATTTTTTCACGGATTGCAAACAGCTGATTGGAAGTTGCAACTACAAATTATCTGATCAACCAATAGAAGACCAACTTCTTAGGGACAAAATTGTCCAAGGAATCAATGACAAAACTGTCCAAGAAAATTTACTCAGGATGAACGAGTTAACATTGGAAAGAGCTGCGAATTTTTGCCGGACCTCGGAACAAAGCAAATTACAAGTGCAAGAGATGAATCCAGGCCTAAGTGTGGAAATAGATTATGTACAAAAAAGTACTTCAAATAAAATTTTCAAATGCAGAAGATGCCAAACTAAGCATGGCTACCGTCAATGCCCAGCATATGGGAAAAAATGCACCAATTGTGGTATTATGAACCATTTAGCAGTGAGCTGTAGAATAAAAGGCCGTAAAAGTGTAAGGGCTGTAGCGGAAGAAGTCAACAACACTGGAAAATCAGAAAATAATGACTCTGATGACTCTATCTACTGCGGATGTGTAAAAAAGATAGGCGCTGATAAACATGATTGGGTAGAGAAAATCACCATAGAAAAGAAAGTCATTAAGTGCCGGATTGATACAGGAGCGGATGTTAGTGTCATGCCCATCAGAGTGTTTGAAAATCTTGGTACAAATTTAACTCTGAAACCATGTAACAAAAAACTTGAAGCATTCCAGGGCTCAATGATTACACCCATAGGAATGGTAAATCTGCAGTGTAAATATAAAAATCAAGAATGTTATGAGAACTTCATGGTGGTGGACTGCAAATCTATGCTATTAGGTTTACCAGCATGTATATCTTTAAATCTGATAAAAAGGATCCACTCAGTAGAAGTTCAAGGAGATACGGGTAAGGAAAAATTTATCAATGATAATTTAGATGTGTTTCAAGGACATGGTAGATTTCCAAAACAGTGTTCAATACCCACGGTCCCTCATGAACAAATTTGTCATCCTGCACCGAAAATTCCCTACAGTTTGCATGAGCCATTGCGCTTAGAACTAGATAGATTAGTAAATAGAGGTGCAATAATAAACGTAGACGACATTGACTCTACAGCTTGTATAAATAGAGTTGTAATTGTTGAGAAGCCTAATAAGAAAATCCGACTCTGTCTTGATCCATCTGATCTCAATAAAAGTATTGTAAGAAAGCCTAAAACATTACTTACTGTAGATGAAATTTCAGAAAGGCTAGAAGGAAAGCAATATTTTTCTGTATTTGACCTATCCGAAGCTTTTCACTGTATACCTCTTACTGAAGAATCTTCATGGAAGTGTTGCTTCTCCACACCATTTGGAGTATATAGGTACTTAGTATTACCATATGGTTTGTCTAACTCTCCTGACCTTTTCCAGGACCAAATTGAAGGCTACTTTGGGAACATTCCCAATGTGATAACCTGGTTTGATGATATTTTAATTATGGGTGATACTGAGGAAGCACATGATGAGACTGTGAGTAAAGTTTTAGATAAAGCTCGTCAAATAAATGCCACTTTTAATAAAGATAAATTGCAGTATAAACAAAAAGAAGTTAAGTATGTAGGCCAGATATTTAATGGCAAGGGCATGAGTATTGACAAAGTAAGAGTAGAGTCACTTCTGGAATTACAAGCACCCAATAATAAAGAACAACTACAAAAAATTATTGGTTCATTTAACTATGTAAGAAGATATCTTCCAGAAATGGCTGAACTAATGTCACCATTATGCAAGTTGCTTAGAAAAGATACAGAGTTTCAATGGTTGCCATATCATGATAAAGTTTTTAATGAATTAAAATTAAAAATATCCGCTGCTCCTGCTCTGTGCTCATTTAACCCTCGCAAACAAATTGTACTTCAATGTGACGCTTCTCAAAATGGAATTGCCTGTTGCCTATTTCAAAAGGATGAAAATAATGTACTCCAATTAGTGGCCTGTGCGTCTAGAACTATGAACGATTGTGAACTAAATTATAGTCAAACGGAAAAGGAACTACTAGCGATTTATTTCGGGACTCAGAAATTTCATAAATACATATATGGCTCAAAAGTTCTAGTCCAAACTGACCACAAGCCATTACTTGCTATTGTCGTAAAACCCATAAGTAAGGTAGGATCACCACGGTTACGCCGTCTTTGTTTAAAATTGTTAAATTACAGTCTGGAGTTAAAGTATATTCCAGGTAAAGAAATACACTTTGCAGACATGTTATCTAGGAATGGTCTAAAAGTAACTGAAACTGACCCACAAATGTTAGAAATGGTTCATTCTGTATCCTCTAATTTGCCTATGAGTGATGAAAGAAAAGAACAATTCAGACTTGAAACCAGTCGCGATGAAACCCTTTCACAGATAAGCAACTACTATTATAACGGTTGGCCAAAAGAAGATAAAATTTTAGATAATTGCTTACCATATTACAAGCTCAAAAATGACATATATGTCGAGTCTGGATTGGTTTTTGTTGGCAACAAAATAATAGTGCCTGATTCGTTAAAACAATATGTGTTAAAACTTGTCCATGAGGGCCATTGTGGTATAAGTAAGTGTACACAAAGAACCAGGCAATTGTTCTACTGGCCAAAACTTAATGTAGACATTCAGACGTTTATA
Source organism: Aethes cnicana (assembly GCA_963971205.1). Classification (NCBI taxonomy): domain Eukaryota; kingdom Metazoa; phylum Arthropoda; class Insecta; order Lepidoptera; family Tortricidae; genus Aethes; species Aethes cnicana. The sequence goes on from OZ020281.1 coordinate 9,218,442, forward strand.
ACACAATGTCGCACATGTGAAAAATATAGCAGAGCTAATTCACATGAACCATTGTTTCCTCACAAAATTCCAAAGGGTAGGTATTTGAAAATTGGGACTGACATATTGGAATTTGCAGGGAAGCCATATCTAGTCATTGTTGACTATTTCTCGCATTGGTTAGAAATCAGACCATTATTAAATAAAACTTCTACATGTGTAATAGATGCCATGCAAGAGGTATTCACAAGATTTGGCTATCCTGTAGAAATAATAGCAGATAACAATCCATTTAAATCCCAAGAGTGTATTGATTACTATAAGTCAAAAGATATTACAATTACTACCAGTAGTCCACATTATCCCAGAAGCAACGGCATGGCCGAAAAAGCAGTTGGTATCAGTAAGAATTTGTTAAGGAAAGCTGCTGAGGATCAAGTGGATTTCAGGGACTATTTAATGAATTATAATAACACCCCATTGTCCGGCTTACAAGTGTCACCTTCTCAGATTTTAAACAGTAGACGAGTAAGAACTAATGTACCCACAACTTTAATGGCATTAGAACCTAAGGTAGAGAAGGAAATTTTTAAGTTGTTAACGTTGAAACAGTCTTATACAAAAAAAATACATGACAAGAATATTAAAAAAAAAGACGTTTCTTTCAAAGAGGGTGATAAAGTTGTAATCAAAACAAATAGAAATGACTGTTGGGAGAAAGGTGTAATTGTAAAGAAATGTAAGGAACCTAAATCATATTGGGTGAGAAAGGATAGTGGTACCAGGCCCTTCAGGCGTACCACATATCATTTGAAAAAATCATCCACAAAGTCTGACCCTCTCAATAGAAATATAAGTGATGACTTATTAGAATTTAATTTAGCAAATAAGGATAAAGAAGTTATAGTTGATTGTGAAGTTGAGGAGTCTGCAGCACCACCACCTCAGATCTGTACGCGAAGTGGTCGTGTTGTCAGACCTAGGCAGGTCTTAGACTTGTAGGGGACGTGTTATATAATCTGTGAACATGGCAATGCGCTGTCAGACAGATTAGCGCCCATTCATTGTCAATGTCATATAAGTAAATGAGTATCGAAAGTTTATGTTTTCCAATTGTTATACTAATGTAATAAATACATTGTGAGTAAGTCTGAATAGTTCATTTATTAAATAAAACATGGGGAACGTCAAAACGTCCCTCACGGCGTTCAAATTTATCTTTCATCATCATCATCATCATTTCAGCCGAAAGACGTCCACTGCTGGACATAGGCCTCCCCCAAGCCTCGCCACTCAGACCGGTCCTGTGCTACTTGCTTCCACCGGTTTCCCGCAACCTTCACGAGGTCGTCGCTCCATCTTGTTGGAGGCCTACCGACAGCTCGTCTCCCGGTTCGCGGGCGCCACTCGAGAACTTTCCGGCCCCATCGGCCATCAGTCCTGCGAGCAATGTGCCCCGCCCACTGCCACTTAAGGCTCGCAATTCTTCGGGCTATGTCGGTGACCCTAGTTCTACTGCGGATATCCTCATTTCTGATTCTATCACGCAGAGAAACCCCGAGCATAGCCCTCTCCATTGCCCTCTGAGTGACTTTGAGCCTTCTTATGAGGCCCATCGTAAGCGCCCACGTCTCGGAACCATAAGTCATCACTGGCAACACACACTGGTCGAAGACTTTCGACTTGAGACACTGCGGTAATTTGGACGAAAAGACACTGCGAAGCTTCCCGAACGCTGCCCAGCCGAGTCGGATTCGACGATTGACCTCTTTCTCGAAGTTGGACCTACCTAACTGGACTGTTTGTCCCAGGTATACATAATGGTCAACAACTTCGAGCGCAGAGCCTCCGATTATTACGGGAGTTGGCACAACATGGACATTAGACATAATTTTCGTCTTGTCCATGTTCATTTTAAGACCAACTCGATCGGAAACTCTGCTGAGGTCAGCGAGCATAATACTGAGGTCCTCCATGGTCTCAGCCATGACTACAATATCGTCGGCAAATCGAAGGTGAGAGATGTACTCGCCATTAACATTGATGCCTCGACCTTTCCAGTCCAGCACCTTGAACGCATCCTCCAATAATAATAATAATAGTATTCTGCCGGAGGATGTTGTGCAGGAGACTGTTTCGGTCACTGACCCTGCACCCACCACCAGCGAAATAAAAACGCGTAAAAGATGGAGTAAAGATATGAATGAATTCATCTTGCGAACATATCTTCAGCTTACCTTAATGGAAACTGACACAAACGGCTACTTACCACCGCTTTACACCAAGTTTATTGAGAGGTTCCCAGAGATGAATGGGGCTAGTAGACAGAGGGTGGGAGACCAAAGAAGGGCCATAATTCGTAGGAAACTCCTTACTCAAAATGACATAGACCGTATTTATAGGGAAACAAGCGAAGAAATAAATAAAAACGGGAGTAATGTAAACACATCACATACACTAACACCCACTACCAGCACAGACAACATCTTCCATTCACAATATAGACATATACAACAACATGTCAATAATGAGCACTCCAGCCAACGCATGCGTTGGACTAAGGAGCATAACGAGGCCATAATGCGTGCCTATTATAAAATAACGCTCCTAGAAGCAAATATATCAGCCTACAGGGGACCACTACATCAAGCATTTGTGGCTGAATTTCCTCACCTAGCACACATTACCGAGCAGAGAGTTGCTGATCAGAGACGAGCAATAATATATAACAAATACATAAGCGAAGAAAGGCTACAAAACATCAGAACTGAAGTAGCAGACGAATTAAACTCATTACAACATGATACCGGCATTAGTACGACAACTCAAAATGCTGACGAAACAGAACAGCTGAACAACTCTCTCAATAACATTGACACAGAAATTTTTAGCGTTAACGACACGAATACACCCTCAGTTGCAGCATCACGTACAACTTATCCGAACGTTCAAGATTTAGAACAAACTTTTAAAACCACCTACGACTATTTTAAAAATACGGACCCCACCCAAAGGCAATTTATTCCAAAGCAGAAACCTTCCAAAAAATTAGCTTCTATAGTTCACTGCATCAACTTTAGCATTCTACCCTTGTACGTTGATGCTGAAACAGAATTTACTACCCTGCAGACAGTTTTGTATTGTGCGGCGTGGGTTGCAGCTAAGACCAATGGAACTAAATTGCAATTACTCCCAAACAACACAGAGATAAATCACCGATTATTACAAAAGAAGAAACCGAAATGGCAAAGTAGATTAGAACGTAAAGTCGAAAAACTAAGATCAAATATAGGTAGATTAACACAGTTTATAAACGGAAATAGAAACAAAAAAGTCGTAAAAACAGTAAAGTATATTAAGAGACATTATAATACACATGCAACCCATGAAGGACCTAATACAAATCTGTCTGATTTCTTAGACACACTGAAACAGAAACTAACTACCCTAAGTAATCGTTTGAAAAGATATACGACATGCACATTACGTAAAGTTCAGAATAAACAGTTTACAACGAACGAAAAACAATTTTACCGAGGACTGAAAAATTCCAAGATTAATTCAGTAGTAACTAATACGCACTCTCAAACAACTAATACCATACAAAGAGATGCACAGAACTCTCACCACAATGTACCAGATGTAGATGACCTACGTAGTTTCTGGGCAAACATTTGGGAAAACCAGGTGGAATATAATGAAAACGCTGACTTTATACTAACGGAAGAAAACAAGTTTCTTAGCTCTGAGCCTATGGAATTCGATTGCATACCTATTGAAGTTTTCCAAGACGTTATCAAAAAATTGCATAACTGGAAGGCTCCAGGGTCTGACAACATTCACAACTTTTGGTATAAAAAACTCACCTATGCACATCCATATCTATACAATCACATCAATAATTTCGTACAGGCTCCACATACATTACCAGACTACATTACTGCAGGAAATACATACATGTTACCAAAAGACCTAAATAATTTAACAGACCCAGCAAAATATAGACCTATAACTTGCCTTCAAACTATTTACAAAATAATCACATCATGTTTAACCCAAATCATATACAAACACATAAATAATAACAACATATTAGCTGAACAACAAAAGGGATGTCGTAAATATAGCCAAGGTTGTAAAGAACAACTTACAATAGACTCAATAGTTCTCAATCAGACCCAGCGACAAAAATCCGACCTATTTACTATGTACATCGATTATAAAAAAGCCTTCGACTCCGTCCCTCATACATGGCTGCTAAAAATCTTGAATATATTTCGTATACACCCGCAAATAGTCTCTTTCTTACAAAACACAATGACAAAATGGACGACAAGACTAAAAATCAGCACCGGCCAAGACACACTCATCACAGAACCCATTCAAATACAGAGAGGCATATTTCAGGGAGATGCCCTAAGCCCTCTATGGTTTTGCTTGGCACTAAACCCTTTATCCAATATTCTGAATGCAACAAATGCTGGGCACAATTTAGAGGTTGGAAACAATGACCACCAACAAAGCCATAAATTAAACCATCTCTTGTATATGGACGATATAAAGTTGTACGGTAGCACAGAAGACGAACTACAAGAACTAGCGAATATTACTGAGCAGTTTTCATTGGATATTGGTATGGAATTTGGTATCGACAAGTGCAGAATCAACTCAGTTAAGGCAGGACAAAACTACGAACATCAATACAACCTACAAACGGGAGAATGTATAGAACCGCTAACTGAGAATGATGTTTATAAATACTTGGGTTACAACCAATCTAAGCACATACAACATAAAGATGTAAAGCAATCTCTGATCAAACAATTCAAACACAGAATTAATACAATATTAAGAAGCCATCTATACGCCAAAAATTGTTTGAAAGCTATTAATACCTTCGCAATACCTATACTCACTTATTCTTTTGGAATCATTAACTGGAATAAAACAGAACTAAAATCACTTCAGAGGACTATTAACACTGCAATGACTAGACATAGAAAACATCATCCCAGATCTTGCGTTCAGAGACTGACTTTACCGCGTATAGATGGTGGCAGAGGATTAATCGATATTCAAAATCTGCACAACAAACAAATAACCAGCTTACGAACATACTTCCATAGCAAAGCCATGACATCTCCACTTCATAATGCAATAGCCCAGAATGATAAAAAACTCACCCCACTTAACCTAACTGAGAAATCGACACAAAAAAATGAAGTACAGACCGACAGACTGACTAAACTAAATGAATGGTCCCGAAAAACTTTACATGGTCGGCATCTTAGCGACCTGAACCAACCCAACGTCGACAAGACAGCGTCGAACGAGTGGCTCAGGCGTGGTGAACTGTTTCCCGAAACAGAGGGATTCATGCTTGCTATACAAGACCAGGTCATCGAAACCAATAACTACAGAAAACACATAATGAAAGTACCAAATTCATCGGATGACTCCTGTAGGAAATGTAAAGGACCCCCCGAAACGATCCAACATATAACTGGAGCATGTAGAACAATAGCTCACACTGACTACAAGCACAGACATGATCAAGCTGCAGCCATCATCCATCAGTATCTTGCACTCAAACACAAACTCATATCAGAAAAGGTAGCATACTACAAATATACACCACAGACAGTACTAGACACTACAGACTTTAAACTTTACTGGGACAGGACTATACTTACAGATAAAACAGTACACTATAACCGACCGGACATAACGCTACACGACAAAAAAAACCAGGTAGCATATTTAATTGATATAGCTATTCCTAACACGCATAACCTTTCATCTACACATACTGAAAAACTTACCAAATATACAGACCTAGCTATAGAACTAAAATGTCAGTGGAGATTAAAAATGGTAAAAACTGTGCCTATCATTCTGTCATCCACTGGAGTCATACCTCACACACTACACACAAGCCTCAAACTACTAGACATCCATCCTCTCACATACATCACGTTGCAGAAAGCGGTCATACTCAACACATGCAGGATTGTCAGGAAATTCCTGTCTATGGATTCATCGTCAGCTTTCGTGCTTGGCTAAGGCCCGCACGAAAGTGTAGAACTGACCCCCCTTTTAGGGAGAAACAAAAAGTTAAAAAGCATAATAATAATAATAATAATAATAAATTTTATTTCAGGCATCTAGGCCCATATTACATATACCTTAAAGACTAACATACATATTAAAATGAATCTTAAAAACTAACACGATTGCTTCTTCGTCGTGAGGCGCACTCTGGAATCGCTGTTCAGTCTTCCACGGAAGCGACGGAACACGACTCCCTTCGGCCAAAATTCCTCTCTCGTGAAGGTTGACAGATGTTCGGTGGGAACCCTCACCACGAACGAACTAAAATTCACGCTGTGGCGTGGCTCCAACCGTTCAACCCTCAGAGTGAATTTGGTCTTCACTCGTACATACTCCACAATCTCCTCGCTCTTAGTGGAGTGATGCAGGCGGGACACGTACAGCTGCGTCGTGGGTATCGCGGGACGCAGCAGGTGGTTCGGTCCGGTTGGTGCGGTGCCGCACTGGTTCCGACTGGCGGGCTTCTTCTTCCGTTCCACCTTGATGAAGCCCTCCTCGTCGCATCGGTCCTTCTTCGGACTCGGCTTCCGCAGATCTCCAAGAACTGGTTGACTGCGGCTCAGCTGCCCCTTTTTCTCCTTTGCGGCATCAGCAAATGCACGGGCAGGGGTCAACAGCTGCACCAATCCAGCGCAGCGGTCCAATGCAGCGGTGAACAGCTTCGGAGAGATCACATCTCCTTGTCTGACTCCCCGCTGCAGTGGAATAGGCTTCGTGGTCTGGTCCTGTAGTCGGACGGACATGGTGGCATTTTCGTACAAACACTTCAACACTTCGATGTACCGGTAGTCAACTTGGCACCTCTGGAGAGACTGCAGCACAGCCCAAGTCTCGATCGAATCGAAGGCTTTCTCGTAGTCCACAAATGCAAGGCAAAGGGGGAGGTTATACTCTTCGGTCTTCTGTACAACCTGCCGCAACGCATGTATGTGGTCTACGGTACTATAGCCCTTTCGGAAACCGGCTTGTTCGGGAGGCTGGAATTCGTCAAACCTGCGCGCGAGACGGTTCGTAATGACTCTCGAAAACAGCTTGTAAACATGGCTCAGAAGTGAGATGGGTCTATAATTCTTCAACAAGGTGTTATCACCTTTTTTGAAGAAGAGCACCACCACACTTCTGTTCCATGCTCGTTTAATTTATCTTTAAAAATAGCTATTTAAAGTTCGGTTTCAACGCCCTGACATCCATGTACCATTTCGAATAGAGCCCCTGGTTTAGCCTGAACAAGTTGGCAGCTCGAGAGTGCTCGGGAGTGTCATTTTACGGGATTGCCCTTTAACGAAGTACGATGTCACTATTTTGGTTCTTTATTATAGAGTGACGAGCCTTGGGCGGGGCGGGGCCATGTCCAGCAGTGGACGTATACATGGTGGGTCAGAAAATATGGCAAATAATTATCGGCTATCGATTCTATAGTATATTTTTTTTTAAGACCTATACGGTCTTAAAAAAAATTTGAGTTGGTAAAAAAAAAAATTTTGTATAGGATTCAGGCGTCGCTCACACAACCAATCCCATATATATATATATATATTTACCAATAACTGATATCTGATGATAATACTCTATTTGGTCAAATAAACTTGTATCTTTTCCTTATTAAAGTGGATATTCAGTGTTCAGACAAAGGCACAGTATGGCTACTTACCTACTTACGTTCAATTGTTAGAATAATCTGAAATCCTTCTGTATTTAAAAACACCTCCAATTATTAAGACAGTGTTTACGTCAAATGAAATCACTTCACGCAGAGTTGTTTTTGCGAGTTACAACCCACAACTGCGTACCTATCTTGACATCATTTATATATATCCATACTGTACATAATATACAGACTACTCCAAAAAAAATGTGAAAGTACTTAACTCTGTTTCTGTCTCTTGCGCTCACGCTACAACCGCTTGACCGATTTTGATGAAATTTGGTATGGAGATAGTTGGAGTCCCGGGGAAGGACATAGGCTACCTAACATACTTTTATCCCGGAAAAACGCATAGAACCCGTGGGAATGCGACAGAGGAATTCCACGCGGGCGAAGCCACCGGCGGCCAATCCCATTAGAATTATTTCATCTCATTGGTCTAGCGGTTGCGGTTGAAGCGTGAAGAGGTAAGAGACCGACAGACAAGAGGTACTTTCGCATTTATAATATTAGTGTGGATAAACGGTAGTACATACATACATACATATAGTCACGCATCAAAATTCGTTGCGTCATTTTAAAGATCTAAGCATAGGTAGACAGTGAAGCGACTTTGTTTTATACTATGTAGTGATTTATCACATCATATAAATATGTAACTTACTTATAAGTACCTGTGTGAATCAGGTCTGCGAATTATGTCTGACTTTTTTATGTTTTCCTAGCTAGGTGATAGCGGAAGTACGGTAGGAAGTGATATTACGGTCAATCCAAGTAGGTAGTAAGCCTTTAGTATATCCTTCAGGAACACCCAGTTCCTATACTCACAAAACGCCTCGTTTTGGCTTCCGATGGTTAGAATCTGTCATTTGCTCCAGAGAAAATCTCAGATGAATTTTTAACATACTTAGCCAAAACGAAGCGTTTTGTGCATATGGGGAACTCTGCGTTAGTGATTTTTAGGATTCCGAAGTCCACAAGGAACCCTTATAGTTTCGCCATGTCCGTCCGTCCGTCCGTCCGTCCGTCCGTCTGTCCGCACTATTGCTCGGAGATGCTTCGTTCTAGAAAGCTGTAATTTGGCATGAATATACATATTAGTTACGCTGACAAAGTGGTACAATAAAATTTAGAAATATTTTTTTTAAGGTGTACAGTACCTTTTCTTTCTAAGACTTATTAGCATCTAGCTAGCCTGGCATCGTCAACTTCGGAACCCTATACTTTGCGCGTGGCCCGACACGCACTTGGCTGGTTTTTTTATAAGGCCAGGAGCCCACAATGGTATAGGCTAAATAATGAACTTAACTCTACGAGTCCGTATACCAAACCTTTTATTGCATTCTAGAGGACATTTTTTTTGGACTTCCTAGTTAATTCTGGCAGTGTTTAACCCGGAAAGATGACTACGTCATCGTCATGGATTTGAATGATATTTTAATTCACATATCGATGCTTCTGCATATTAAGTAAAATCGATATAGGCTCATTAGTGGTTTAAGGAGGTCACCAGCTCCGTTCAAGCCTCGGAAGTGACAGCAAGGTCCCTTCCTTCCTTCCGGATTTATCTTAAAATATACTTTACCACTCTACTTTTACTTATTAATGCCTTTTCGGCAATTCGCCGGTGACAAGCCGCTCTATATTATGTTAAAACCCGAGGTCGACAGATAAAACCTGTTAATTAAACGAAGTACTTTACTTACTTAAATTATTCTGATATGCGATGATCGTACCACAGTTACTAGCCCTGGTAGCTAGCCTACTAAGCAGCATAGTAGCTGTCGTTTACTTCCGTTCTTAATGCCTTCAACCTCCGACAGCTTGCAAAGTCGGTGTCAAGTGAACCGACCTAAAGCTATGCACAAACTTATAGTGGTGAACTTTAATACCGACTTTGCAGGCTGGCTCTCGGTTTTGAAGGCGGTTTTCATTATTTTTTTTGCACGACAGTATTCAGTTACATTACTGCAGGGGCTATATTCGAAGTCTTAAATAGGTGTCTCCCTGTTCCCTATGGATCGCTCACGCGTCCCGTGAACTTTAAGCAACTAGATTTAAAGTTCAACTTGAGCCCCAGGAGAGCACTAAATTGTACATGTTCATATGCTTGCCTTCGATTAGGTTGTATTTACGTCTTTCTGGAAGCTGTAATCCCCGTATATATCTATTCTTTCTACAAACAATCAAACCCAACGGCGAAGTTCATGCCTGATCAGCCCATTGAACTTGGCCCCAATACTTGGATTATGGATTATTTAATAAAACTTTTTTCTCGTTTCGGTTGAACGCCACCGCAAGGTGAAGGCTGTTCAACGTCTAACTTCTGACATAACTTGCGTCCAAGCTTCCTCTTAAATTCAAATCAAGTAACGCCGAAGTAAAATCCATATTATTTATTTATAATTATAAATGCGAAAGTAACTCTGTCTGTCTGTTACCTCTTCACGTATCAACCGCTGGACCGATTGAGATGAAATTTGGCATGGGGATAGTTGGGATCTCGGGAGCTGACATTGGCTACTTTTTCAGCGGATGCGTGATAACTGAATTCACGCGGGCGAAGTCGCGGGCAAAAGCTTGTTTTTAGGGTTCCGAAGTCCACAAGGAACCCTTATAGTTTCGCCATGTCCGTCCGTCCGTCTGTCCGCACTATTGCTCGGAGATGCTTAGTTCTAGACAGCTGTAATTTGGCATGAATATACATATTAGTTACGCTGACAAAGTGGTGCAATAAAATAAAATGTCTGTTCGCGATAAAGTTAAAAACTGCTGAATGGATTTTCATGCGGTAAAATGTTTAAACTGGGAATGATTATTTGTAATTGGTTAGGTACTTCATCTGGATGACCATCAACGTGAGAATCGGTGGCTTGGAAGTTCCCATTGCAGTAAAAACCGTGAAATCAAGTTTCTTAGCTGAAGACAATCGCAACTGTTTAATTACAAATATTATTAGACTTTATCAACTGGTTGGTTAGCGTGTTTCATCCGCAATTACGTACGGAAAGGTCGAACTATTCACCATTTAATAGCAAAAAACGCGGGAACAGATCATCTCTATTGAATTTTCCTACGTTTTATTGTAGCAGTTCATTCATTGCGATGTAACATTTAGGTCAATGTTGTAGATTTCAAGTAACTATGAAATTCATGGAAAATTTATGTTAGAATAGGCTATCTTCATCATCATCATTTCAGCCGATAGACGTCCACTGCTGGACATAGGCCTCCCCCAAGGCGCGCCACTCAGACCGGTCCTGTGCCACTCGCATCCACCGCGTTCCCGCGACATTTACAAGGTCGTCACTCCATCTTGTTGGAGACCTACCGACAAATAGCTTTAAAGGTTTACAAATACGAAGCTCTTAAAGAAATATGCGGTTGACAAAATAGGTACATAACAGAATACGTAGTAAACGATGTGACCAGCGATTTGGAAAATTCTTCTTTATTTTGTTTAGGTACTGATTTTTTTCGTCCTTTATCAAATCATAATAGTTTAAGCTAGGTATCTTATTTACGAATTTGCCACGTTTATAGTACTTATTCGAAATATTCACACTACAAGATGATGATGACCTTAACATTGAGGTGTTTACTATAAAATTGGAATAACAAAAATTTGAATTTCAAATACAAAGATAAGAACGCCATTAAAATTAGGCTGAATGAAGCACTCGGAAGAATGAATATTATTAAAAATGTTATGAAATAATTAATTTAACTCGTTTCTCACGTTTTTGATTCAGCAAAAGACGCCTGATTGTTTACGAATTTCAATGTTTGACGATTCATTCACAGCGTAAAGCACATGTCGAAATGGCCCTTGTAATAATTATTAATTAAGTAAGTAACCATTTTTGACACATATGCACTTTTGACACATATGCATTTTTGATACATATGGCCACTGGGGTCTAGACCCCAGTGGCCATCTTCTCCAAGAAATACGAGACATGTCTCCAAGAAATGTGTTCTAAGACTTCGCATAGAGCCCCTGTAAGAGTATCTAGATACAACATCTTTCAGTGGCTCTATGCGAAGTCTTAAATAGGGATCTCGCTTTTCCCTATAGGATCGCTCACGCGTCAAGTTGAACTTTAAATCTAGCTTATTAAAGTTCACGCGACGCGTGAGCGATTCTATAGGGAAGAGCGAGATCCCTATTTAAAGACTTCGACTATATGCCCAGGTGTCCATTTCTACAACATTGCCAGGGGCCTTAATCGAGATTAAATAGCGATATGGGATTTTCCATATCTCTAGAATCGTGTTCACTGTCTCCCTTTTCAGATCATTTTTAAAGTTATTCGGCGAAATTAGTCTCTTTTAAAGGACTCATATGGACAGCATTCTAACATAATCTTCGCTATTTTAGAGAGAGACAATGTATCATTATTTAGGGGACCCTAATAATATGTATATATATTTTAGTACGTGGTTCTAACTTTTTAAAACTCATTGGTAGGTAGGTACTTGCATTTTTTTATCGAGTACTAATTATCCAGATGTAAATTTTGGTAACATACCTAATAGACAGAACAATGTAGGCGTAAATATATAATTTGTATATCAGACTAATTACGCCTTTACATGTTGAGACTAAAGCACCTGTCCGAGGATTTTAAACTCACGCGCATGTCTAGGGCCCGGGGGCAATGACCTTCGCGCCCACTATCACCACGGCGACCATATGGATTGCGGAAGCATGAAAAATGACAAAAGTCAACGATTGGTAGCTACGGTATGTAAACTTTTTGTCAATGAAGTAAGTATATTAGCCGCGAATATTCTTAGTTTCTAAGGAGGGGGTCCATAAATTACGATAGTGATTTCGGCAATCTTTCACCCCCCCCCCCCTTCGCCCCTTTGTAAGATACTTAGGTAAGTATCATTGAAGACAATATTAATTTAGAAAATAATTGTGATGCTAATTTTGTAGAGAAATCTGGGGCACATTCATTATTCACCACTCCAGGGTAAGTCATATTAAGGTATGGTTTACTTAATTTACTTAACACATTTGTTTTTTTCTGACCGTTTCTGCTGGGAAAAAAGACGTGATATTTTGCGTGAACCCCCTTCTCCCCTGCGTGCGATTTGGTGCGATTTTGCTTGACCCCCCATCCCCCTAAACACTTCACGTAATTAATATATGGACGCCTCCTAAACGATCCGTATTATTGATCGATCGATCTGAGGTTTTATTCGAGTTTGTATATGTATAAGTACATAGTCTCCTTTTTTAGCGAAGATTTTATCAGAAAATTATTCCAATAGAGTCCTTGAAATTGAGATAGAAGCTTAGAGACCCATTTCCCCGAATAACATTTTTAATGATAATAGGGAGATAGTGATCCGTTATTTAGGGATGTGGGAAATCCCATACTTACTCGGATAAAGCCCGGTAGTAAGAAAGAACTCAATGACTAGATGACATTTGCCATAAGGTGAGATAAAGAACGAAAACATAATTTAGACTGTTATAATAATTAAGAAATTAATAGCCGAGAGGGCAAGAAAGTTTTCGAGTGGCGACCGCGAACTGGGAGGGAGGCGAGCTGCCGGTCTATCCAACAAGATGGAGCGACGACCTGGTGAAGGTCGCGGGAACGCGGTAGATGCGAGTGGCACAAGACCGGTCTGAGAGAGGGTCGTACCTTGGGGGACTGGGTGAGTTGTCCAGCAGTGGGCGTCTATCTATCGGCGGAAATGATGATGATGACTAAATTAATAAGGTACTGCCAGTATTTTCTTGGTGGGACCGGCTTGCTCGCTAAACTGGCATAGAGTTAGTCTTAGGCCTCAGGGTTGGCAACGTATTCGAAATCCTATGATTTCTTATGTCCATGGGCCACAGTGACCGCTTACCACCAGGTGGACTATGTGCTCATCTGCCTACCAATCACATAAAAAAACATCAGGTACCTGCATACTCCCTGTAATACTATTTAGTTACCTACTTTAAATATTATAGCATGAGTACTTACCTACCAAGTATACTTTATTTATTGTATACAATACTACTTATTAATACACTTTATTGAACATCGTAATTACAGAAGAATGTCATACTCTAGCGATCTCTACTAAGACAAATTTTGTTTAGAGGATTCGAAGAAAGCAGACTAGGTTTACTACGCGGGTGCTCTGTACTATATATAAGACTAGCTGACCCCGCGGACTTCGTACCGCCTTAGTTTTTTTTATAAACCTCACGGAGCCCGAGACCTTTCCAACGAATGCAAAACCGTGGAAATCGGTTCGTGCGTTCTGGAGTTATAGCGTCAGGAAGGAAAACCCGACTTATTTTTATATAGTAGACTAGCTGACCCCGCGGACTTCGTACCGCCTTAAACCTCACGGAGCCCGAGACCTTTCCAACGAATGCAAAACCGTGGAAATCGGTTCGTGCGTTCTGGAGTTATAGCGTCAGGGAGGAAAACCCGACTTATTTTTATATAGTAGAAGATGACACAAAAAAAAATATGTACAAATTATAATTATAGGTAAACATACCAATAACTTGTGTGCTTTAAAATTTTAATTTCACTGTGTACCTCTTTGTGTATGTTTTTATTTCTTCAATAAATGTTACCTACCAAAAACTGCATTGATAAAAATCTGGATTAAACTGCTTTGTATTTTCATCTAATGTTGTTGTATGGTCTTTGTTATTGTGCATGCATGGTATAAGTATATGAACAGGTATCATCTTTATTTATTTTTTCCGGTAAGGGCATTATTCCTTGCTGATAACGTCCCGCCCTGCCCGGGCGCCGCTAGGGCGGCGCGCACGCCGCGTCGCGAGGCCGCGCGCTAACCTATATAACCAGTTGACGCCGCTGAAGCGCTTACTACCGCCTCCAGCGCCCTCCGCCAACACCCGTACGCATACTCCAGTACGTAACGAATAAAAAACTACCTAAAACTTTTGTAAATGTTAATTAAAATTCCAAGCCAGCACTGCCAAGGTCGCGTGCGTGCATTCTGAAAAGTTACGACACGGCGCACGTGATCTATCGAGCTGGAAATTGTCTATTTGTATATTTGTGCGCGTTACCACCACCGAGGCGTCCGTTTGGGTTGCAGGCCGTCTGCGTCAGTCGCCAGCGGTCCAGCTCGGCCGAGCCCAGTGCGCACGCGCGCCCAGTGATCTGTGACAGTGTCCGGAACAAACCACAACATGACCAATTACATCACAATCGTAAGTTTTAATACATCACGTTACCTACCCTCTATTTTACAGTGCGTAAACGTGGATATAATTATCAAATAATTTTTTAACAAGCCAAAGTAGAATTTGGCTTCATAACGTAATATTTACGTCAGTGTATGCATTTTGTATAATAAACTCGTATACCGTTTAACGTTACGAGATTCGTGTAAATGGAACCAATAAAAGTAATGTTATAATTTTGGTTAATGCGATGGTTGCTGAACCGTAATGGCATACGTGTGAAATCCATTAAAATCTTCAACAAGTGTGGGAAACGTACTTTAATAATTTTACGAATTCTCAAGGATCTGGGTTGGCCGATGACACTGCGATAAGTATGATCTTAATAAACGTATGAAGATCTCGAAAGCTATTGTGAAACTCATCGTGGGCAAGCATTACGCCACGGCTAAGATTAATACTTTGTCTTAAAGTGAGTAACAAAACTAATTGATTGTCAACACGAGGGCTTAAAGATCGCGATAAGGATTAGCAAGCATTTTTTATTAAGCGCCTACATAGCTGCTGTTTTTTTTTGTGAGGGATTTACATCACGGGTCGATCCAGTCATAAGTTATTTTATCTTACTTTAGTAATCACTGAAAATGTGCATCGTGAAGCCATAATTTCGAGTAGGTAGCTCGTTAAGGAATCCTTTGTACCTACAAGCGTAGATATTTGTTAGTTCGAAATGTTTGCATATCGAGCGATCTTGTTAGTAGGTTAGCCACAATGCATCTTACAAAATAAGGTCCAAACCAGCTAAATGGAACAAATTTCTTAATTCAATTGTCGTGTAAGCCACCGTCTTATCGCGTCATTAAATTTTCCTTAAAAGCACTCCATTCGGGCAATAAAAGGCTTTGTTTAATTTCGCATCATGGTTTGAGTTAGTATTAACTAAGTAGTTATCAGCATCTTTATTGCAAAGTTGTACAGTCGCCATCAAATATATGGAAGCAAATATGGTGATCATAAATATCTTATCACGACCTTATTGTCAAGACATTAGGCTAGATGCTTGCTCACATATTTATATCACCTCGCCCGCAACTATTTATCTGATGGCGACTCTAGAAATGGTGAACTAGTTGCACATATTATAAATATGTATACTGTCACTAAGAAGATTCAAGTTACGAGTTCCTATACAAAAACAACATTTTTAACTTAGGTACTTTCAATTCTTATGTAGAGGGTTTTCGTAGCTTATTTTCGTTAATGTACCGAGTTTTCAATTACTTAATTGTTTTTGCGTACGTAATTCAAATAACATGATAGGAAGTACGAGAAATTAATTCGTTGCTACAACGCGAATTATTTGTACAAACTAAAAAGTCAACTTACATAATTTGAGTTAAAAATATCATGTTACGTCATTTAATTGAGATTGCAGCTGCATTTTAAGTACCTATATGAACGGTCATCTATAACTTCGTTTACCGTTTTAGCAATTTCGAGTAAACAATTTGTCTTCTTTGATTCGCTTTTGCAATTTGAGCGGAACATACAATCCCTTTGTGAAGCAAGTGCGGTCGCACACGTCCTTCAAGTATGTTATTATCATTATCAACAATGAAGAAATCGACGGCTTATGATACTTTGCTATTAATATCTATTTGTATAGTTATTTTTAACCAATTTTATTGTTAACGCTTGAGTTATTTCACTCAAAATTTGCAAACAGAACTTGATTAAATGGTTTCTTTTATAGACCCAATTAAGTCCATACTTCACAAAAGATTTTGACTTTGATAGGTACGTATTCATTGTGTCTTCATATTAAATACATTATCGATAACGAAGGTGTAACAATCAAATAGCATGTATGGCAGCTATTAAACCCGTGAGGTAATTTACTTGGATTAGATAGTTTTGCATGAAAACGAATTTTCAGAACAGTACTTATGCCTAATAATAACGTTCATTAAATCGTTTTGTATCTCATCAAAGTAATTTGCTAAAAATTGAAGCGACAACATTCCCAAGATAAATATTTGGTGCGATCAGCTGAGGGTCGTTTTTATTGACATGTCTCGAGAGAGACATATATTGTCTTGGTCAAGCAAATCATTTTGACGTTGACGATAAAAATATCGTCAAAACGTTAAAAACCCACACTATCAGCTATCAATTCTAAGCATGTTTTCAAGGTTTTTTTTCGACTGTTTTTCGAGTCCAATAATAATCAATAGGTTGATGGCAATGGTGTATTTTATAAGGTACCTACTAATCTCCTAGTCGAATTTTCCCGGGGTTTAAAGGAGTCTGTGATTTATTTGCCTCGTTGCGATATGATTAATGGTTTTACTAACCGAGTTGAGCTGTTATAAACAACAGCTAGCCGATTTGAAATAAGTAACATCAATAGCTCCGGATTAAATAGGGATGACGACAGGGTGAAGAAATCGAAATTCCAATTAGTCCGTCAGTGCAGTCATAAAAAATATTAGACACGTATTTTTTGTTTTATCAAATTAACAAAGAATGACTAAGTTAAAACGCATTAAAGTTGGAGAGTGGGGGCTAACTACGTCACCGTTAGGTATAAATCGTACCTAACCGTGACGTCACGCGACATTTCAACTCAATATATCTCCGTATAAGTTTGATTACGTGAAAAAAGAAAAAATACGTGTCCAATACTTTTTAATAATCTTCCTGATAAACTAAGGAAAAAAAAGTAGTAGTCATCCCTATTAATAGAGGCATATATAAGAGGATTTATATAGTTTGGCAAAATACGCTAAATGTAATATTTGCTTAATAAAGCAGTAACTTACATGGGCGACCCAGCTTTGCTCGGGTGAAAATGGCTAAAACCGAGTTTTCTCAAATATGAGACCTATATACCTAGATCGATTAGTAGCCCCCGTAAACCCCTATATTCCTAATTTCGTCCAAATAGTCAGTGCCGTTACTGAGATCACTTGGATAAATAAATAAATGTATAATCTTCCTGATAGACTAAGGAAAAAATATTGTCGTCATCCCTATTTAGATTCGTTTAGTTATATCACGGAAACCACATTGAGCAATGCAATACAGACGATGTTGTCGTTTGTATTACGATATTAATGAGACGAATGAACTATTAATTGCCTACATGAGGATAAAATTAGTATTTCTCTTAATACCTAAAGAGGTATTAATCTACTTTGACTGAGTTTTTACTACATATTTTATAGTAGGTACTTAAAGCTTAACTTTGCAGATACAATTTTAATGATCTTGAATAGAATAAGAATATTTAAAAAAATACCTGTTAAGAATATATTTTTCCGTCGTCTCAGAGTGACCGGTGCTCCCAACCGCTGGAAATCAGTACCTAAAATTTTCTTAAATATCAGGAGATACACGTAAAATTTTGCCGTTTAGGCGTGGTTATAACACAGGTAACAAAATTGTTGATTTATTACGGCCAAGGGCGCTCGTTATCAAACAATCACGAAGATATTTCTCACGTTAATTGCAAACAGTTGTGTTGCTGTAGATGATCAGCCGCGGGCTCGTGACGCGAAAAAACCAACCTTCAGGGTTACCACGGTGAATGACCCATTTTTTCAACACTCCGCTAAAAACTCCCTTTATTAGCAATTTTTTCATAGTTCCGGTTCGCTAATGAGCTCAGAAGAATATTAAAAACAAAAAATATATAAATCTGCCAATTTTTTGCTGCATCTAATTGGGTTAGGTAAGTAATTTGTTATAGTTATAGTAGGGTTAGGTAACTATGTTAAGTTTCATTGTTATTATGCTATTTTTGTTTTGTTTAACTTTAATTATCTAGTGTCTAGCAATATCTAGTTAAAATATCTAAGTCTGACATAAGGGGATTTCGTTGCTAAGTCATTTTAATTTAACTCTATACTTACTTTACATTTGGTTTTGCAATTCAACACAATTTACTACGATAATTTATTACAGTTATTTCTAATTTATTATCAAAGAAACAGCGGGCTAACTGCAAGTTGTAGTATTGTAATACCAATAAAAAATAAAATGACAATAACATGCATTGACAAACTCAGGATTTTACATATTTACCTACAATAGTTTCATAGGCTATTAAATCTTTATTGACATACAACTTTTCGCTATTGCAAGGCTTATAATTGTATCATTCCACATTTTAGCTAAATAATAGACTGCAATTGGCTTTAGTCTGGAGTAGTGTGTTGCGTAAGTTGAAAACAAGATTAATATAGATTTATCACTTCGTATTGCATCAACAATCTATATTAAATCATATTATAAAATAAATGACAAAGTAACTGTCTGACTGTTACCACTTAACGCTTAAACCGCTGGCGCGTAACAATTCTAGTCCCTTAGCCTTCCCTTAAATAGGCTATTTTTTCCCCGGAAAAAAAAACGCATACGTAGTTTCCGTGGGCACGCCATAACCAAATTTCACGCGGATGATAAGTCACGGGCAAAAGCTTGTTTAATATGTATATACTAAATCAGGTATTGGTATGTCTGTTTTTGGTCTATATAATATTAAAATTAGTGGGATATGGGTTGATTTACGAAGATACTTGATCGCAAAACCTGATAAAAGTATAAAGTATATAGTAGTGTAGTAAGCTGATTTAAGTAGTATATGTAGTGTTTATCAATAGTTATATATGTATTTAGGTATATGTATATTTGTGTATACATTCTTTTCATTATTTAATATGAACTCTATCTCAGTTTACTTGATATTATGTACGTACTTCTTTGCTCCTAAGTAAATATTCTCAGCTTCACCCCAAGGTTGAATGGTAGAAAATGCTTGTAGCATTAAGTCCGCCTTTTGTACACTGCATTTTTTTTGTTTGTGCAATAAAGAGTTTAAATAATAATAATAATAAAGTTACCTCTTCAAAGAGCAACTGGGAAAGTTTATATTTGAATGTAGATGATAGGTACTCGTATTATAAAATAGTCTAAATTACTATCGCACGATTATAACTTAGAGCTAGTTCTTAAAACGGTTATTATGATACTGATCTATCTACTTTCTTTCCTAAATCAAATCACAACTTCATGATTATCTAGCTGAATTAATAGAATGGATAATAATTGTAATAGTATTCAATTTATGTGATGTGAACCATTTCTCTAACGTTGCATGGTTATGCATAAACGAAACACGAAATCAGTAGGTTCATTCTTTATAATAACGCGTTTCTGCCTTAACATCAACAACGGATAGCCAAATTTTTAAATAATTTTGCGATAAACTTAATAAAACTTCCATTGGATTATGTCATGTTAGCCGTTTATCATTTTCTACGAGCATGAAATTTATGATGTGCTTCATATCATAAACCGTGTTAATTTAAAGAGAATTGCTGCTATTACATTTGCCATTTATAAATATTAGTGCTTTGATTGGTTGGATGTCTTATGCTTAATCTACGCCGTGTTGAATGCTTGTTACTCCACGTTGAACATTCAAGGTAGGTGAGTGGTGTTTAAATAGAGTAAAAGATGTGTGTGGTAAAATTTTGTTATGAAATGTATATGTATATCCACAATTGACGAGTAGGTATATTTCCAATTTCCAAGGCGATATTGTGCCACTATATATACTGCTCTTACATTACCCTTGCTTGGCAATCGGGTAAAAATAGGCCGTCTGATAAATCTGTCAAAATATTGAAAGGTTAATAACCGCAATTAAGTATTGCCATCGAGTCGAGGGAGTACTTGACGGCACCGTCAATGACAGCCTTACGACCTACTCGTAATTGTGAATAGAACTATTGTGACATGTCCACACTTCCTCTTTTTAACTAGCGTATACAAGTCAAGGCGAATATAAATGTGCACTTGTTATATCGCTTTAATGTCGATTCAGACCTTGTCATTGTGGATTTACATAATTGCCGACCTTGTGTCTGATATTACATTTTCTATATTCACGTAATTCTGTGATAACCATGGAGCACACGAAAATTTTCTTGATTCGGTTTTAATTGTATGTCGTTGCTTTAAAAAAATGTTCTCGTAAAGGTGCAAACATTATTATATCAGTTTCCATGTAAATAGGCACCCCAATGCTCTCGAATAAATTATAAAAAAATATTTATTAAATATCACTATCACGTTCTTGCTCTTAGCAGTGAAAGTGTCAAATAGGAGTTCTATCTATTAGACAACAACATCATCTAAAAATAAATATCCAGTTAATTTTATCTCACTCTTAAAAGTTTTTAAACACTGTTTAGTGATTAGAAATCGAATCATCTACTTATTGATTGAAGATATGATCGAATAACGGGAAACGCTGGCAGGCTAACTAGTAGTGAGTGATATAAAAATCGTTACCTCTCGCGCCGTGAATGGGCCGTCTAGGGCGACGCGTGAGCCCAGATAGGAGTGGCTGTCAACGAAACCTTTTCCAACACAATATTTGATATCTTTGACGAAGCTTGATGCGGATTTTGATGATGTTTTGTTTTATCAATTATGTAATTTTGTGACTTAAATATATGATTTTTATTTTTTATATGTTCTAAAATATATGTATATTCCAAACCCTTTCGTGGTGAGAGCAGGCCTATGCTCAGGAGGTTGTGTTATTCCATATGCATTTATTAGTTATGATTGAGAATACTCCCTGAGATTTAATGTTTACCTATTTATAGCTTTCGTGACTTAAATACTTACAACGTCAAAATTTGACATAATAAATGTGTCTGCTATTCTACTCTACCCTAACAAAGTCTTCTCGTATGTTTCGGACAATTATTTAGTTTTATTTTATTACAACTGAGAACGATGCAAAAGCGTGTATATTGGCGAACTCGGCTGTACCACTATTTCACGTAAATATTTTTTCCAAAACGAATTCTATGTGAATAATTTTATTTACGTGAATATTTCCATACTAGTTTTAATATAAGTAAAATAACAAAAACACTACTTCCTAATCTAAAAGTCCTATACTACGTGGCATGGTACCCAAAATGCTGGCAGCATTGCCACGTTGAATGTCAATGTCTCAGTCTCTATGCAAGATAGAGGCCAGCATTTGGTTACCAGAGGCTAATTAATTAATTACTAATTCTATTACATATTTTGACAACCCTATCAAACCGCGGCATACATGTGAGTGCGCACACAGCCTTGCGCACGCGTCTGACCGGTCGGCAGCTTCCGCCTTCCGCTGCAGTCGGTTTATTGGTCGCGTGCCTTATATCGACTAGCATGTCATATCAAATGTGTTAAGACGACTCATTAATGTTATCTCCAGTGAAATCTAAAAAATGATTTATAGAATACATGCATCGTTCTATTCGACGGTTTTGTGTTAAAATTAACACCTCACGTTTTATAGGCCAGGTTTAATTGTCACTAATTAATTTATTGCATTACCTGTTAAAAATATTATTTCAAGGAGTTCCTTTCCTACAGAATTAACTGGAAGTAATAAATTCGATTTGTAAAACTTGTAAAAAATACCTAACAAAAACTTGTTCACTAAATACTTGGTATAAGATAAAAGATTTTTTGTTTTTGCATTGATTATTGTTATAGTTTAGTTTTTACAAGGCCCACTCGCGGCTGTAAAGCCTTAGATAGATAGATAGATAGATTAGTTTTTACAGTGAGTCTCGATAGTGTCAAAAATATCTTTGTTACAGTACAACTTTACGTATAATTGCTTTTCAAATGATTTGCACGATAGCTACCTGTCAGTTTGCAAGTATTGAGCATTTTGTGGCCGCCTAAATTATAATTATTATCCAAATTATGATGGCTATTACCTATGCAGCTTTTTAGTAGCGCAGATAATTGGAAATTACGGTTAAGTAGGGCCTTAGGGCTTAACTTAACACGTGAATTTAGAGACTTATCTGATCTTACTTGACTCTATTTAAAGTTGAGGTAGGTAGTTTGAAAAGTATTGACTTTTAGAGGTCTATGATTTCTGTCTTTAGTACACCTACTAGGTACGATATACACAAAAAGATAACGTCATAATCGATGGTAAAGACTAATTATGGAGTTAGGTAGTTGATTTTAGAGTAATGAACGGACATTCCAAACCGAATTATGGGAAGTGAAACAAGTTAACCTCGTTTTAAATACCTTTATGCAGATTTTTCGCCGACGTTGTGACATTCTGAGTACAAAATTAATAATTTGTAGTATTAGTTTGTAGCCAGATATAAACATATTTAATACATAGGTATAATGTACATCGTTCCAAGGATAGGCATGTCAAAGTACTATTCGCACGTTTTATGATATCCTCTTTGCTAATTTAAATAGCTCTACCATTAACAACCCCAGTCTAAATTAAAATACATCACAAGCTAATAACGCAAGCTGTTATTAAGATCAATCATGTGGTGATTAATTCTGTAACTCGAATCCGGGTACACAAAATCCGCCACAATTATTTAGCATGGGTGGCCAGAATGCGGAACAGTTTTCCTTTTACAATATGCCTCAAAGTTTACGATTCCAAGAGAATACATGACCACACTTGACGTAATTATAAACTGGATTTCTTATTTGTTTGTTGACATGCTCGAGATTTTATAGGTTTTATTTGTTTTCAGATAAGCATTACCGTGCAGTTTCCGTTACTTTCATTTAAATATCACCCGATTTGTTGACACTCCGCTTTCATTTACCTTATTGGTGATGAGATATTATTAGCCGTACTCGCTAGTTGTAGATTATATATTACAAAATGTATGTATTATGAGTCATAATTTATGACATTATTACTACTATGCTACGGGCTACGTGTTTTTGTAGTCGACTCTAATTAAGAATTAATTTAGCTCATTTAATATATTTAATCCAAAAAGATGGAGCGACGACCTGAATGTTGGAACTCCGCTAGATGCAAGTGGCACATGACCAGTCGTAATGGCGAGCCTTGAGCCTATCCAGTCCAGCATTATGGTATGTCGGCCGAAAGACGTCCGGCTGACGTGACGATTATGATGAATTAAGCTTAGAACAAATAATCAAACACTTTCACAATGTTTGTCCAAAGCATCGTCTGCATTGTCAAAATTGTGTAACATAACGGCGAGTCCATTAATTTGAATAAAACAACAGCGCGCTTAAGTCGTTTGAATCTATCATTTTGTCATTGTCTGCAATTTTACATAACAAACGATTGGGGTATGTTCGACCTTATGCTACTTTCGATACTTAGGAACAATTTTATAATGGTCCGTAACGAGAACAAAACCGTTTTATAGAGGTCCAAATGGTTCCAAGCATGAAGGTGTGGTCTGATGCTGTTAGCATGGTGTCTTGGATAAACACAATTTATAACCAACATGGCACGTAAACGACCTTACTACATAAATATCTTGAAATTGGAAACAAGGAGGTCCTTAATTTGCCGCGTTTTTTTTACGATTTAAAATACCGAAGTATACTCGTATGTCAACTGAACTAGCACTGGAAACTGGTCAGTTTACTTGTAATTCTTTTAAGTTTGTCTGAAATTGATATGACTGATTTTATTTTACAAACGCCTGACAGAAATTAAAATTTCAGCGAGTTGTTATACTTACTTTTTACCATTATAGGGCGAGTCCGTACCCCGATGGGAACTGTGGTGATTGAGAATGGTAAATAATCACAGAATTAGATATACTAAGTTCTGTGTAAATAATACTTAACTGTTATGTTCCTTTTAGTTGGTATGTTTTATATCTGTCCCTCGTGGCTCGTGAGACATTGTAGTTCGTAACCTTCGATATGTAGGTGACAATTCCACTTAGGATACTTGCTATGTCACTTCTTACCGCATCATACCACTTAGCGTGCGTTGCACAACAGAATTGTGCTGTGATGTTTATCCGTCTTCTGATGTTACGTGTTTCGGGTCCAAAATTATCTAGCTCAATTTCTCATAGAATCATGAAGTTTTTTTACAATTTTTAGTTCCAATTTTATCTTTTTTGTGGCTTACAGCCTATTAAGTCCTATTGACGCAGCCGTCAATAGGACTTAATAGGCACACACAGACCACTTCCTGACGAGAGGATCATGACAATAATACTCGTAGGCCTCATATACTTGCAGGTTACCTGAGTTGAGTGCTGAATTAAATAAAAAAATCAATATTTCTTGAATCTCATTTAAGCAATCAATCTGATTTTATAAACGAAGCGAAAAATGTTTGAATACGAGTAGACTTAACTATTTCCCTAATATTTGACTCAAGGAAGTCCTTTGCGCAACGCTTGTGTGTGAACTGACGTCCAAATATTATTATACCGTCGACATTGACACGGAGGGTAATTATTTCATAATTTGAAAATAAATACTCATTAATAAAGGTTGTCTGGGAGAGATCGCTCTATTAGCGATAAGACCGCTTGATGTATACCTAACAACATGTTTTCCTGATCTGTGAACTGTTGTATCTGTATTTGGATTATGGTGTCCAATAAATTATAAATAGATGTTATCCTATGCCTAAAGCTACACATAAAGCTTACTTATAAAGCATTTGTCCAGCAAGGATACCCTTGACGGACTTGAAACACTGAAGAAAATCCGTGTGCTTGTCCAATTAGGGAAAAGAGTAAGAGATGATAACGATGATTACAATAGCCTTTAAGAAATTTAAAACGCTTATCCACTGAAACACTGAAACAAATTGTGGAATAATTACTAGCTATGATTAGGCTAACTTTAATTACTCCATAATCCGTAGTCTCAATTTTGGATCTTAAAAATACAACATTTAAAATCTATTCGTATCATTATTTCTATAGGCATGCTAGTCAGTTTAATGATTACTCAAGTATATTAAGCGTAATAAAATCTATAAAGTGGATTCGATACATTGTCTGTCAAGGAGGTCACCTAAGTAGTTTCCGTAAAATGATTAATTAAATGATTCAGGGTCCGTAGCAATAACTGATAATTATACGTGACTAGCTGGTGCCCGCGACTTCGTCTGCGCAGGATTAGTATTTCGAGTAGCTTACATACACAATATCTTTATAAATTGTAACCTATGTGTTATTCTGATGTATAAGCTATATTATTGTAAAGTTTCATTAAAATCCATTCAGTAGTTTTTACGTGAAAGAGCAACATACATCCAGCCATACTTACATACTTTCGCGTTTATAATATTTGTAGGATATTCTAAGATTAGATAATGTGAATGTGTGCTCTTCTTAAGAAGCCAATCGCGAAGTATCTTTGATATTTAAAAAATCCAACTGGATGCAGGCGTGCTAACAATTCCTCCGATAGACATAGAAGAAGTAAGGTAAACTTAGAATGTCAAACTTCAAACAAATCAGCGTACGCCCGAAATAAGTGTTAAATGCGGTAATAGATGTCGCTGCCTAGATAGCCTGCATATCAATTTGAACTCCATAAGCAACATCTAGATTGTACTATACGGGGGAAGTATGAAAATTTGCAGCTCCATGGTTATTTCCGATGTGCGCCGGAATGTAGGAGATTGACAGTCTTATATGTCTAGATTACACGGAGTTGATAATTCTTATGAGGAAAATCAGAAAAAGGCGTTTTAAAGAACCCTGTACCTTAAAACAAAGGAGTAGGTACCTAGCATGTCGAATCACGCAATATGACTCATTCCGGTAACGCCCAAACTATTCGCTCAACCCTTCAACGCCAATTTGAACGCACCGCCAATTTGAACTATAGGATCTACGGTCTAGTGTATATTTTGAGCGGTAAGCTTTGACGGCTGTAACCGACAGTGGCGTCGAAGTTAAGGAAATCAATCACGAAACTGAAACCAATTAGTTACAAATCAAATAGCCGAGGCTGATCATTTGCATACCGATAAGTTCTGCACTAAAGAGGACCTATTGAGTCTGGTGCAATTTGATATTGCATAAGTTAGAGACTAAATAGTGGGTAATACTAATCGATCTGGCAATTAAAATATAAACAACTAGAATGCGTACATATTTCCCGTGGAAATTCTGATCCTGTGGTAATTGATGAGATGAAATGACCTATGTTGTCTATTGTGTATCTATATCTGAGTGTTAAGGCAGCCGGTGAAATTTCTGGCACAGTGGCATTCCATCTTAGACCTCAACGCATTCGAGATCTTATTGTTTCTTAATGGAAGATCATAGGATTTCGGTATCAATGGACAGTGACTGCTTACCATCAGGTGGGCTGTGCGCTCGTTTGCCTATACCATTGGTATATAAAAAAACAGTCGGTACGGAAAAAAAATGTTCATTATATTAATTTAATATTACTTTAAAGTTACTACTTAACTTTTTACTTTTTTTACGGGTCTGGTCTGGTATTTTTTGGTGTATAGATAAAAATCAAAAGACTGGACCATTTATTTTTAGTTTCTGAGGGAATGTAGATTTATGAGAGAAATGAGAATGGAATAGAACGACAAGAGTTTGAATTTCGTAATTCCGCAATTGTAACAAGTATATATAACTCGTAAAATATCAAAGGTACTGTGCCAAACACGGTTAATACAGCCGGGTAATAAACAAACATAAAAATATAAATTACAATCTTAAAACTGCAACTAACCTGTCAGTATTTCCTCTCGTTCAGATTTGATGAATACATCAGTGTCGATAGCATAGACTGCAGCGCCGTGACTACAATAATTTATGGTTTCGTTAGTAACTGAAATATTGATTCATTATTGATTTACAAGGCAATCGATATTCATGAAAGTGAACCACAAACCATGTATTAAAGTAGACTCAACAAATGCTCGTACTTTGAGTGCGGTAGTATTTCCCATCACAATTATCTCTTGACGCCTACTTAGTATATAGGTGTCAAAGAAATCGGCACGCTTGGTTTTCATACATACATACATAGAGGCGCTTGTTTATTCTAGTTCAATAATATAATTATGTGAAGTGAACAATGGAACATTGAGAAGACAAGTAATGAGCTAAGCCTCTACTTCACAAAGTAGTAGTCAAAACCCAGTACAATAAAAAATGGAGCAACGGAAGTAAATAGGTAAAGAGTGTAGGCAAAGACTTACCAATTGTATCATGAATCAGAATTCATTGTTTCGTCACGTATTCGGTGATCAGAGCACTAAATTCTTTTTGGACTTCATTTTCACCTAAAAAATCGCTAAAATTTACGATTTTACTTGAACAAAAGTACTAAAGTTGTTAGACTTTATTTTAAAATCTTCAGTCTTTGAATTAAGATTAAACCGTAAAGAAAGAAACTAAAGTCTCAAGGTATACAAAGCGTGTCTTAGAATCCTATAGAAAGGATATTCAACGGCAATAAATTTCAAAGTAAACTAGCGGGATCGGCGATGGCCCGGCCGTGGCTATATTTTACCGTGTAATCCAGGACAAGCGTTTGATACTTACAGTGATATGTAGAGTGATCCTAGCATGTCGCAACGTCCCAGTCTGAGGCATTTGTTGGCTTAATGTCGCAATTATTCTGTTGTCCTGTTAACAAGCTGTGGAACTTTACTGAATCGTTAATGACGATCGAATCGGCTGAGTTGGTAGTGATTCTGCCTAATGCGCTGAAGGTCACTTTCGAATCCAGTCTACGATCAAACTTTCTGTTATCAGAAAAGTATCTTTTTACATGAGTTATGAATACTAGACATCCTAGTATTTGTATACATACGTATTTTTCTATGTGGTTGTCGTCTATGATAGCATCGGTTTTGCTTGGTTTAGGGTCTGGGTCAATTTGAGTGCAATAATGTTTTCTCCATCATTATTTTTTAAAGAAAGCACTATGAGTGTTGCGCCCAAGGTCGTGTTTGATGTTTGTCAAATCAAATATACGTTCCAGTTTTACCACAAGAAAAATTGCCGCGTTAATATTCGCGAATTTAATTACAAATAGCAACATACTTACAAGACAAACATGTTGAAATTATTTATTAGCGTCATTGTAACGTTGAGGTGTAATTTGTTATTCATATGAGATAATAACTGATCATTAGTCCTGCTTCTGTGTGAAGTCATAATCGGTAGATTATAATGATTGTATTGTATGGGATCTTGCAATCAAGTTCCTTCAATGCTTAATTCATTAGCATCAATTCCTCTGTTATGCAGTATTCCATTCACATCTTTGCCTTCCGTTATTTTAAGGTATTTAAACCATTAGCAGGATTCAAATGACTATACTATTGGCATAAAGCGTTAGTACATTGTCCAGTGTCCGAGTTGTGTCATTGTGTTGCAACGTTCACACTTGATTTGGTTTCACTGCACGCGTGCGCATGATCCGAAGCTTGTCCACAACTTGCATGTACTTTGCATTCCGTGACACGATAGTCATCTTATCTTCGCTATACCGAATTTTACTCTATTTTGGATTCAGTTGGAATAATGCAAGAATTGTTCTGGAATGCGGTTTCGCCTTCTGCGTAACTGTCTTGATGTAACGCTGAAACAAAATGGAAGTGCTTCAGTAATTTTGAAAGATTTAATATTATTTACTACTACATATGCGTTTTCCGGGATAAAAGCTTTTATTTCTTTCAGGGACTAGAACTATCGCCATACCAAATTGTAGCTAAATCGGTCCAGTGTTTTAACCATGAAGTCACAGACAAACAGAGTTACTTTCGCAATTATTATATGAGTCTTATATGACATTATATTATTACTGTATTATTTCTTACGGTGTCAGCAAGAACTGCGCTTAGGATCTATGGAAAAAACTTTTGAAATGTTTAACACCTTGTATACTATCGGACCTTAATCGACTGTTTAAATGGGCGTTGTTCTATTGTCCTTGCGAGTCGGTATGTAGGGCGGAAATTCGCTTGAGCGCGGCTGACGGCCAAATCAGGGTTTTCCTTAAGCTGTGCGAACCTATTAAAATGCGGTAACCTTAATCTTTCATGGAGTATGTATACCTAGTTCAATACATGTATGCTAAAATCTCAATATTTAGATATGATCTAAGAGTAGAAATCAGATGAAGTCTGATTCTAATCGGTATCGGTATTGCAATCTATATTGTTGTCGATGTGTTTGAAATGCGTTGCGTTAGCGGAAAGCGGTAGCAACGAGCAATGTCTAACAGACGAGGCTAACCCCAGACTGAAACTCGGTTTTAAGAACTTGCACGTTCTACATTGCTTGCTTAATACCTAAAATCGAGACGTCACAAAGCGTAAAACGCGTAACGTACACTGATTGAAAAATCAATCCTAATTATCGTTAAACTATTGGAACAGGTATGCAGACCGGTCTGTATACATAGCTAATAGTGCAGTTACCGTCCAGTGGTTGCAAGAATCATACAGATATTTTACAGTACGAAACCAACATTTGTCTTACAAAGTTTTTCAACGGCATTTAAGTATTTTTATTGTTTAAAATCTCAGTAATACAAATGTTGACCGTTACGGAGTAATTCTAATAAGCCATTTCGTAAATACTTGCGAGAATACACGAATAACAATACTTACTTTTCAAAATTACTCAATAAGGTAATATAGGGTTAAATTCAAACCTTATGGTTTGTACTATCATGCCCTTAAAGGAATGTATCGAATTACCAATAACCCTGCATGTTGTCTATATTTACCTGCCACAATGTAGTAGCTGTTAGCAGCAGGTCTGGCGCGAAGTTGTTCCAGTCGGGGTTTATCGTTGCTACAGTTTCATCAATACCTGGCCAAACTTCCTAGACTGCATGTAACTTGACGCTATGATGAATATTTAAAGGGTTTCTTAATAATATTTCTATACATTTGCTAAAATACAGCATTAATAATGATTAAATGCATCAGCGGCTACGTTGAATGACATATCTTTGGGGAAAAATTGAATGCGCTATGTGAATTCTGTATCAATCATACTCCATACTTGATGTATTTTTTATTATTTGTTGAATTTGCCATGTAGATATTACTGATAATATTACCATAGTTGATAAGAGTAAAGTACTTAATTATCTTATTGACTCTGGTATTTTTATTGGGAATACGAAATAAGTACTTATTTTCACTCAAATACATATAGTTAGTCTTTTTGATGTCATAATAATACTTAGGTATATTTATTTTTGTTTTAGTTAGATTTTGTCTGATATGCTCTCATCATCACATAAAATCAGTATCAAGTAACCAGTCGCATAAGTATGATTGAGTAGTTGATGTAGTGTGCTCTAAGGCGTCAATTCGATCAGAATCAACTTTAGTAGGTCATGGAGCTAAAACATCTTTGTGTAAACATTATTACCATAATCAAGCGTTCCGTTTGGCCGGTGGGCAGTTCTAAAGCAAGGACATATTTATAAGTGTGAAATGAAAACTGCATTATGATTTGCATAACGTATTGAATTGCGTACACGCAGACCGGCGTTCCGACCTCTCCCGTACTAAGAATTAAGAATTATGTAGGGCTTATTACGAAACTAAACTAAGACAAATTACTAGTCACGAACACCGCATTTCGTAAATTATTAAGCTAGGTATTCGATTCTTAAAAGGCATGGTGTTTAGACCTTTATGATAAAGTTGCGACTAATTTTACAAACGGTCAGATTGCATTCACGTCTTGAAAATTATATTGTTCTTCTTGCGCGCACTCCCGCGGGGACTACCTTTGTGTTTTTACGGGATAAAAAATAACCTATGTTCTTCCCCGGCGGGACTTTAGGTATATACATACCAAACTTGATCGGTCCAGTGGTTTAAGCGTGCTGAAGAGCGTACAGTCAGACATACAGAGTTAATTCCGCATTTATAATTTTAGTATTGATAAAATTTTCTTCCTTGCGTTCCTGCAGAACTAACCTTTCAAAATCGAGCAGAGTTTGCCAGTTCTATAAACCGGTTTACAAACTGCATTTGGAAGTGCACAGACGCCCGACTGCATGCGTACATTCGCAAATAGCACGTGCACATATCAGTTAAAGGTTCACACGAACAGACCCCAGACGAGGTCAGCTCAAGTTCAGGCACTTGTTTGAACTAAACCAGTCTGATATGTGGACATGAACAGGTTGTGTTATGTAACCACGCGTTTCCGCGGTTTCACTCGCGGACTATTGGCGGGATGTGTACGTAAAACGCGTTTTTAGACTGAAAAGTGAAAATTGCGGATCAATTTGGTCATCAGTACATTGAAAAAGTTGCTGCATATTAAAATCTAGGGACTGTAATCAACAATAACAATCTTACTTAGGTCAAGTAAGTACTCAAATTGCCCTATTAACTTTGTATGTTGTTTTAAAGACTGGAACTTAAATAGAAATATTTTATTTTATTGCCAAAAGCCCTCATGTTTGAGTCGCGAATTCGCGATTGTCAAACATTGAAGTTTTATTACAGCGTCTACTTCCAAAGTTCAACTCAATCTGTCCAACAGACAGTCACTGACTGCAAAAGATGATTCTAGACGATTCAGTGAAAGGCCGATGACCCATGGCGGAAATTCTTTAAAATCGTATTACATGACTAATTGTGTTTGTATGAATGTACTACTTTCACGATTGTTTCGTCGGTTAATCCATTTGTATTCGGAATTGTGCAAGTATTAGGAGTAAGGTCGCGGAAGACCGCCAACTGTGATTATTACAACGATCGTTCGATCGATTGGTTAGGTCGGTAGGTATGTGACTGGATAAATGATCAAGCGTTGGCGTAACAGCAAGATAGTAGGAGATACGGCCAAAGGAAGGAATTATACCTTCATCAGGTATTTCAAGATACCTAGGTTTAGATAATGAGTATATTAATAAATTGCAAGTGGGTTGCTTAGCTAAATATGGGGCATAAGGAGTGAGGTAAAAATAATAATTAGTCAACTTTTTTGATCAACTAGCTACTAACTAGCAAATATTTAACGATGGCTTTTTATAATGTCAGTTTATTTCTTTGGTTTAATTGTTAACAGACACTCAGACGTAGTAATAAATTAAACTACAGTCCTTTTACGCATGCCCGACGATGATTAGACGGTCTTCAACGCATTAAAAAAACGTGCGTTCAATACGAATCTAGCCGATCGACCGACAGTGTGTGTAACATGCATACCTTACTGCATCGCAACCGAGCGGGGTCACAAGGTATCAGATCAAAGATATCAATGGTAATGACATTGTATTTATGTTACGCGTTTAATCACCTAGTTAACGCCTAGTTAACTTCATAGCCCATTAGTTAAACTAGCGCCGTGAACTTTTAATTTGAATTATTTCATCAGCAAATCCTTCGCATTCACCATGTTATCTGAAAATCGTCCTTGTATTATTCTGATGTAGTGCAAGTTCAATACAAATGGAGGAATAAAATAAAATTCATTATTTTGTGGCTTTAAATGATTTTACAATTAGATATCAGCACTCATTCTGTTCATAAACAGCTGAACTTAGAACTGCTGGAATTCAAATGGCAGACGTTTTCGCAGCGTTTCGCAGCTAAGGCGGGCGAGGCGGCACTAACAAAAAAAGCTTGAAATATGTCAGTGTTGGCTCAGGGGGTTACTTTCCGCTATTTTTCCCATAAATCGACCCGAAAATACCGGTATAAAAATCCTGTTTCGGTATTATAATTCACATATGGCCTGCATCTAGAATTCTAGGTCAAAATTGAATGGAATCTTTGGAGTCTATTTGGTGCATGAAAACGTAACGAATAATATACAAACTAAGTATTTACACTTTTTTTATATATATTAATAGGATGTGTCTCTTCTTCACCAGGCGTTCGTGCTATGCGCTTGCGCAGCGGTAGCATTGGCCCAGTTCAACTTTGACTACGGCTTGGACTATAGCGATAGCTTCGCGCCCACAAACTTCGGGGGGCCCCTGATCAACACGCTCTCCTCCGCTGGAGCGAGAGACCCTAGGGCCAACACAGGTACGTTGGCAAAATTTGATTTACTACCACACCTTATAATGCCAAGAAAATTCCCTTAACTTTATAATCCTGGAACTTTGTGTCAGCGGCCTATGAGGGTGACCGCGAGTATGGAGGGTTGAAGTAAAGGAGCGCAATCTTTATAGTTCCAAAAGTGGACACCAAATTGGGTAGGTTGGGGGCGCTGCGGTCGCCAGAAGTGTCAAGCCACCTAGGCGGATAGTCTGCAGTAGCGCCTTCAGATGGCGCTGCTGAGGAGAAAACGGTTGTGAGGAGTGTGTTTTGTTGCTTATCAAATCCGCTAGACACGTTTTCAACTGTTTCGTCATATAAGATTGCGCTCCTTGCCAAGACACATTCCATACTCCATAACCGCGAGTGAATTTGCCGTTAGAGGCGCTTGGATCCTATGAGGTGCTACGTTGCCAATTTAGCACATATAATATTATAAGCTAAATTGGCAGCAATGAGGTCTTCGAAACCTCAAATGTCACATTGAAATTTACACTTTTGGAATACGGTGGCATTGTAGGCATTGTTTGACGCCTGTCTCAGCAGGCGCACATGCGTTGGGAGTCGTGGTCATGCATTATAATTAAATAGTTTTCCAAAAATACATTGAAGCTATTTGAATTTTGGAGTAGTGGGGCGGGTCATGTTATCGTAGTTTATCACTATTCTAGAATTGAAAAACAACATAGAACAAACTTAATTTAGTTACAGCATGACTGAAGGATACGTTACTAGCGTCAATGTAGCTGATGTACCTAGATAAGCCCTAAAGTTCCAAATGGACATCTCAACCCTCGAAAATGATCGTAAAGATAATGTATGTATTGCGAAACGCACAAAGCTACATTGTATGCGAAAATGGCAATATCGCTTTTCTATAAAACACTTATTTCTCAACTGCTCGGCCCTTGCCACTGCATATCAAACACAGCTGTCAAAATGTAAATATCTATCGAAATTCCATATCTAGCAAACGCCAACATAAAATCGCTTAAAGCGACAAGTTTGGCTGAGTACTTTTATCGCAATGCTTGGCTTGGCAGAATACTTAATGACTTAATTTTATACGATTGAAGGTCTATACTACCTACTTTTAAGCGAGTAAGAACATATTGAATTAGCACATTCATTTACAATTCACAACACTATTACATTTTATGTTAAAGAAATATAATGAAATGATTTACATATTAAATTTTATACTTACCGATCATATTTTTCGTGCAATTATTTGGGAAGTTTTCCTGATACGTATTTATAAAGTAAAGTTACCCGTGATGATTGTCTGTTGTTTTAAGCTCAAAAAGTACGGAACGGATTATCACGCGGTCTTCAATAACAATAGAGGGGTTAATGAGGATGGTAAGTATATATAAGCATTGTTGTACTACTTACTATAAGGGCGAAACCGAGGTGGGCCGCCAATTCACACAACGAAAATCCAAGCGTAATTTTAAATTCACAGCTACTAAGCGGACAGGTTACACAATTTAAAGGGTTTACGGAGGCTTAGTGGACGTGACATTTTCTTATCTCGCGGCTTTGTCTTAAGCCGCTATTTGTAATGGAAACAATCATTCAAAGGGATATAAGTAACCATTTTCATCAATGAGAGAGCTAAAATGATTGCCTAGCGGGTATTAGGTACGAGTAACTCAATGAATTGTGTCGTAAGAAAATACAACCGATGTAGAACTTTCTCAGGATATTAGGATGCTCCTCAGTTGTCAAGAATTTTCAGAAAACATTTAGGTATAGGTATTTTTTTCATAAAAGAATCTTGAATATCCACAGAAATATAACAAGACCTTTGGAAGTTGTTGAAGGGTTTAATGCTATAAAATCCATGTTTTACAAAAGTTTTAAAAGGATTGGAAATGCAATTTCGTAGGTTTTCGTGGATTAAGTACCTATAATAATTTTGGGCAGCTGCAACATTCTTCAAGATGGTTGACCCTATTTATTATTATTAATATTATTGTAGTATAATAAGCAAACGAGCAGACAGGCCTCATTTTTTTCATAATTTCTTGATAATAATAATAATAATATAATAATAATAATCATTTCTTGATAAAGAGAACCCGGATATATTGATAATGCAAGGCTATAAGTTGTCTAGCACCGACACCGTATCAATTAAGACTGCCCGCGGCTGTTGTGAAAACAATCGCGCTCGATTTTATCGGATCTACGTTACAAAATATAAATTTAGTTTGGTAATTACAATATTGCAAGTTACTATTACTATACCCACCCAGTCTTTAAACTAAGACTTGATTGCAGAGGCGTATTTAAAAAAATTGCGCCCTGGGCCACGGGTTTTGCCGCCCCTTACAAGGCGGCATTTTTTTTTTCTAAAATAAAAGTGAAAAACAATAGGTACAAATAATTTATTTAGAAAATATACTTACATAAAAGGATTTTTTTTAAAGAACGCATTCATCTTGCAGATCATCTGCAAGATCTATTGGGTAAATGCTTCGCAAGTTTATGGCTTTCTGTTTCAGCCATTGTCGCTAATTTGCCTAAACCGCAAAATTGGCACTCACTGCGTGTAAAGCTCGGTCCACACTTGTATCATTTCAGCGTATCGTATCTCCGTCGCGTAGCACCGACGCGTATCATGATCGTTAGTGACTGTGGACGCAAAAAGATCGCGATCATGCTACGCGCCGTATCTGATCGCTTGCTGGATCGCATGTTGATACGCGTTTATTAAAGTCCCCACACACTCGCGATCGGATACGCGTATCAACATCGGTAAGTATGGACTTGTTTTCATGATACGCAGTTACGATTTGAGGCTGTTTTCACACCTCCGCCGCGAATTGGAAATAGCGGTAACGCTGAACATCCGCAATCGTTTGTCCGTTGTACGACGTACGAATCATTCGCGGAAATGCCTGTTCATGGCCTGCACTAACGCGTTGAGTCGACTATAGTTCTATCTCTCTCGCCCGGAATACCGCCGCGGTGCCGCCGCTCTTTCTAGACGCCGTGCACATCTCCGCGTAGGATCCGCCAGTCCGCCACTGTACCGCAGTAGGTACCACGACGGACGATCTGTGGCTGTCGACAGCTTTTTCTTAGCGGAATAGTTAATTTTAGTAAAAAATGGGCATTGAATTTACAGAAAACTTATTAAAGAGGTCAGGAATAGGCCGATTATATATTTAGATAGTCACCCAGACCACAATAATACAAAAAAATAAGAAACAAAAAACCCGTCTACGTAAAATATAAAATAAAAAATACAAAAATAAGACTAAAATAAGGTCAGTTTGCTTATTTAAGATCAAAACGGGTAGCCAATAAAATAACTTAAATTTTACGTATATTGGTATATTTCCATTTTAAAAATCACACCCTGGGATTATTTATTTTTTGGTTGTATTAAAACTACGTTTTAAATAAGCAAATTGATTATACTTTCATTATTTTTGCCAAAAAACTGCATAAAATCTTCATGAGACTAGCTTTTTGTATTAATTTGTTTTCGCCTAGGTTTTTCATCTTTTAACTTATGTCGTGCACCCAAATTCGAGGGTGTTTTTTAAATGCTAAAGAACACAATATTTTTTGCCCTCCTCGGACTCCGTCAGAGACGACATTTTGCTTCGATTGCAACAACTGGCCGCTACAAGCACACACCGCGTCCGCTACTCGATCCGCGGCGTGTGTGGAAGCAGTCCGCCGCGGCATTAGTGTAGCGATTCAGCGCTGCTGCTTCCGCGGCGGAGGTGTGAAAACGTCGCGATCCACCTCGAGTCGGTTTTTCCCTGATCATCAAAGGGTATACGGACACGCTGTTGACAAGTGTACGTGTACCCGATCTGAGCACCGATCCGATCAGTGAACATTGGCGTCCAAAGTTGTTACAGCAACAAGTGTTTATTTGTGTGTATGTTTGAAATCATGAATGACGGGCGTAAGGTACTATTTAGGTACTATTTTTTGAGCTATAAATCATTCCTGAGAACCAAAGCCGTTTCAGTGATCCAATTCAAGGGTACTATTTTTTAACCTAGATATTCCGTAGGTACTATTTGGGTACTATTTATTGGTATAATCAGATCCTGGATAACATTACGGTGTACGCTATCTTGACGGTCACCAGATCGCGACTGCGTGGGGACTTTAATAAACGCGTTTCAACATGGATCACAAGCGATCAGATACGGCGCGTAGCATGATCGCGATCTTTTTGCGTCCACACTGACGATCATGATACGCGTCGGTGCTACGCGACGGAGATACGATACTGATACAAGTGTAGAACGAGCTAACACATTTTAATGTTAAAAAGTTCAGTAATATTTTAATGTAGAATATACTCGTAGTTTTGTTTGATTTTTTGAAAATTCGACCGAGGCTGGCTTTGAGGGGCGGCTAGCGCCGCCCCTCAGAGCCTGCCGCCCCGGGCCATGGCCCCCTTGGCCCTAGGGTAAATACGCCTCTGCTTGATTGGACCTGAAAATGTAATTAGGCGATGATTGAGTTATAATTTCTCAATCAGTAGTGGGCTAAGGAATCTATCTGTAGGTATAATTAAGGAATGAAGTAATCTTAATTAATTAAAGAAAAGGCACCGTTCAAAATATGTTTATTAAATTACTAGTCATTGGCCGCGACTTCGTCCCGCGTAGACTTAAAATTTGCGTAGGTATCTACACGATATACGTAGTTTATAAAAGTATTGAAAACCGGGTTTGATCTATGGAAAACCCGTGGAAACATCAGGATAAAAATATCACCCAAATCAGTCCAGTCGTTTCGACGTGAAGAAAGTAAAAACCAACGAAAAACACACTCACATTTATAATATTACCCTCGTATGGAAGTATGGATTACACAGTAGATTAGATAGTAGTTAATGCTAACTGAAATGTTCACACAAATTGATATCAGCAGAGTTATCTCATATTTGTTACGAAAAAGTCGTGATCGCATAGAAATTAAACTTGACAGCTGTCAAACGCACAATCGCTATCGTTCCATGAAAGTAGCTTTTAATCGCCGCTTGGCTAATGTAACCGTAAGTATAATTATACTGTAATTTGAAGATAAAAAGAACAAGAATGCAACCGCACGTCCACACCACATCTACGATTACGATTAGGTACGTATAATTATTTAGTTCAGATTTGACACACGTTTCTGGATAGATTACCTATGTAGAGATCTTCTACTATCTAAAGTCCCGCTCCCTCACATTTCAAAACACTTCAATGTATTTAAAAAGCACCACCAACACTCTCAAACATGTGTGTGTGCTGAGACAGCCATCAACTATGCGTTGACAGTGTTGGTGGTGCTTTTTAAATAATAATGAAAAAATTGAAGCGTTTTGAAATGTGAAGGCGCGGGACTTTAGATAGTAGAAGATCTCTAATCCAGGTCTGAACTGAACATTTCAACGAACACAAAGGTTTACTGCGCTTCAATAAAAAAAAGTATTAGTACCTATTCAGAATTTGTAAGGTGGAAGTAACCAATTTTCATCGTGTGGGCCGTGTCTGTTTATCTGAAAAAAAAACCTTTTTGAGTCTTTATGATAAAATGCTGCACTATGCCTTCTACTTAGTCTAAAATGTACAGTCGCTTGAAGCTAACCACAACACACTTACTGTTCAAACAGCGTTAAAGGAAAGAAGGCCTAGGCCAAACAAACGCAGTGACCAACATTTAGCCGTCGCACAAGGCTCACTAATGTCACCTCTGTTATTAATCCTCAGAGCCGTTTCGTAAGTATAATTTGGACCCGGATTTTATGGTTGTGCGACAAAGCGGTGAGAGGAAGCAATGCACATTACACTTGGAGTTAATGACAGCTAACTAGCAGGCTCATGTTCACAATAACCCATAAAACATTGTTGGGAAATATTTTTATTAGGTACGCGCCAAGGGTATGAAGGGCGAGCCCTTTTACTAACCTTGTCGTAGGTAATATAAAACTTATTATAGGTTCGAATGATAATAAAATCATTGTCAATTTTATTTATTAAATACGTGCCAAATGTGCAAAGTTATCCATAGGTTAATGCGAAAATGGCTGTGACTGACAGAGCTACGTTACGATTAAACTGCTTCGCCGATTTAAATGAAATTTGTTATGTAGATTGTTGGAGACCCTATAAATAAATAAATAAATATTTTGGGTCATTTCACACAAATTGACCTAGCCCCATACTAAGCAAAGCTCGTACTATGGGTGCTAGAGAATGATATAAATACTTATATAGAGAAATACATACATACTGCTATTTTTTATCCTGAAAAAAAACAGATCATTGTTCCCTCTTGAACGCGATCACCTAATCTCATGAGGTCAAAATGCAAGTTGCTGTACGTAATAAAATAACGCTTGTGGTCAGAACTGAAGCAGAAGACATCTTTATATGTATTCATCCTTACTAATATTATAAATGTGAAAGTGTTTTTGTTTGTACTTCCTTCACGTCGTCGCGACGACGGGACCGATTTGGATGAAATTTTGTATGGAGACTTTTTATCCCGATATTTCAACGGGAACGGGTTTTACACGGATCATACCAGTTTTTCAATACCTCTGTAACTATAACCATCTATATATATAGTACGTAAATTCTAAGTTCACGCGGGACGAAGTCGCGGGCAAACGGCTGGTCTATATATATAAAACAAGAAGCTGACTGACTGACTGACTGATGGATCAACGCAGAGCCGAATCTACTGGTCATAGAGAGCTGAAATTTGGCATGCAGGCTCCTTAGGGAACGTAGGGGAGCACTAAGAGAAGATTTGCGAAATTCTCACGGGAACGGAAAAAAAACGGGATTTACCATTTTAATATTTCTGCGCATACGAAGTCGCGGGCAAACGGCTAGTATCCAATAAAGCAATTTAACAAGACACTCAATTTCCGGAACTAGATTTAAGTTGAGTAACATTAGAAATCATCTAACAGGGTGTAATCAAATTAATTTCGAGATAAACTTCATCAATATTCAGCGGTAGAGTATTGGTGCTCTGTATTTGTGTAGGGAAGTAGTCTTCTTGTGTAACAATGTAAATTGGTTTTGCCTCGTGGTTTACTTAAGGACCGATCTGGTTAATAATGTTTAATTTCCATTTCTGAAGTGTATTCACTTGATCTATATCAAGCGCTTAATATGCAAGATTGCGTTATAATATTACACTTATTTAATCAAGGCTGATTCACTATTCGATATCCTTCTTAAATATATCTCCTTATTGTCCCTTAGTATACATAATTCGGGTCGCATCTCACTAAGAATATTCCTTATCAAATATACAATCAGGGAGTACTTACCTAAATTAACGCATTCACTGCCACCGACGCATATATGCATTTTGCTGACTTTCCCGCAGTGCCTTGAACGCACATGTGCGTTGCAATGTTCCCTTAATGACAGATGTGGCACCTGGCGAAAGTTCGTAAAAAGAAGTGGCAGTGAATGCGTTAAATAAGTAGGTACTGACTCGTGAAAAATCATAAAGTACCTAATCCGAATGATACATGAGTTGAAAACAATGTAGGTAGGTTATTACCCACATCTAATGCATCAGTAGTTGTGATCCTTTACCCTACTACGTTGGTGGTATACGCGCCATATTTTCCGCTGTTAACCATAAACATAAACACTCGGCAACATGTCACACACAGTCACGGCGCGCGCTCGAAGGGTCTCGCCAAAGGGGATCACTGCGTCGGGTCGGGCCCAACCAAGCGGACGGCGCAAATGTGCGTCCCTCATAGCAAATTCAATCCCAGTCCAGCAAAATTTATGCAAATATTAATTCTAACGTCGAATTCCTAAGCTCAATTTGGACAAATTAAAAAATGTCAATGACCAATTTAATTTTACAAAGCGAGGTAAATGAGCATTAATATATAGAAGATTTTACTGAATTGTATGACATCAAAAGCCTTTCAATATTATACCTACTTTGCTTACACACTTATTACGATGTTATTAACAAATAAAAAAGCTGCATCATATAAGTAAAATCAGTTATAAAGCTCCGCTATTAGGTTTTGAATTTTAACATTGTTAAAATTTCATTATATAAAATCTCATTTATCCATCAACATGAATAACTATCACCTCTTCTACGTCTGTGATGTTAAGGCCCTTCCCTGACCCAGCATCGTCAAATTGCTTATTTAAGATCATACTTTTCTAAGAAATATTAAAAGTTAAAAATATGAAAAAAACATATGTTATATTTGATTATATCATCCTTCCATTGACAGCTTTCGATACACGTTTCACGAAACTTCGCTCGATACAATTTAATTCCAAAGTAACCTCTAACTCGAACCGCTAATCCAACTTTACTCCAGTTTATTATATCAAACAGTGTAAAACTAATTATAACACAAAAAATATCCATATTATATGCATACATCGACAGCTTTATAAATGCCATTTTTTTAGACGGTATTTTTATAGAAATTAAAACGTGTTAAAAAGTAACTAAATCGGGCGTTCTGTGCGTAGCGCTTTCTCTTTCACTCGTCCCACGAGTGACAGTGACGGCTGAGCTGGGTCTATGAACCGCCTTAACATATACATTCAAACAACAACGGATTTGTCCGCCCGCCTCATCGAGGCTTCTGGTGACCAAAGGGCTGGCCACTACTTCGCTCAGCGAATAAGCATTGCCATCCAGCGCGGCAATGTTGCCAGCCTTTTGGGAACCTTGCCGAGCGACACTGATCTGTGCCAATTTTTTTATTTATAAGTTATTTTTAGTTATAGTTTTTAGTTTTATTTTTATTGTAAGTATTTTAGTTTGTGTTTAAAAATAAAAG
Source organism: Aethes cnicana (assembly GCA_963971205.1). NCBI lineage: Eukaryota > Metazoa > Arthropoda > Insecta > Lepidoptera > Tortricidae > Aethes > Aethes cnicana. The sequence continues at coordinate 9,261,061 of OZ020281.1, forward strand.
AATTACTCCCTTCAAACAACATATCGTCCTCCTGCGAGTTTTAATTATTTGTAACAAATAATTAAATGAATCCCCAGTGCGTAATTATCTGATGACAGGTGTAGTCGGTATAATTGCTGGAAGTGTAACACTTGAGGCCGCGCTCTGTTTGCGTTCAGCCAATGTCAGATGTGCCAAGAGCCGACCAAGGATGGTGCTTCCTACGCATCGTTCAACTATCGATTAAGTACTAATACTAGTTAATTAATTTATCGACAGCTTTTGCCCGCGACTTCGTTTACACAGAAAAACTAACACGGGAGTTTATGGAAATCGTCTCTTAGTGCTTCCCTACACTCCGCAAGGAATCCACTCTACATGCCAAATTTCAGCTTTCAGTCAGTTAATAACGAAATAGATTTATGTAGGTACTCGTATATTGATGGTTATCACATTGAAATTCACTATAACAACAAAGTTAAGTATGTTTAACTTGTCAGCTCAACTTTTGACAATGTTTGTTCCCAAATGTTGACTTTATTCAGTGGTTTCTTAATTGAGTATGAAATTGGATATTAATGCAATTTATCCATCAATTAATTATTCCGGATTTAACTTTTTTGTCGGGGGTAACTAAATAAATTGGTATTTTTTCATTAAAAAGTTAAGTACTAGATGCGAGGTAGACATATAGAGTTTATTTATAACGCAGCAGATTATACGGCCATTTACCGATAGAAAATTTAATCACTTGTTAAAGTAAATAAAATATATGTTACCAATAAGACCTATAATTTTCCGTGGCCATATAATTAGAATCTGCTCAATTAGAATTATTATTTCGAAATTACAAGAAAACACTTAAACTGCTTCAAGCCACAGGTGACATTGACGTGGTATACCGCCATTATTGACCACTTAAAGGTCCATTACAATGTAACATCTTATTTTATTTGAGACCTACATTCGTCAGCTCTATAATTTACTCACATTGATCGCTGCAGGGTTATAATTAACTTATAACCCTGCAGCGATCAATGAGAGTACCACTTTATATGTTTATCTTGATTGTACGCAATGCGTCAATTTAAGTCAATATTGAGTAATAAAACTCTTATTTTTAGTTTCATTAAATTTCATTAGACGCTCAGGTTTTTATGAAACTTAAATAAGAAAATACTCGTATGTAAAGTTTCTATCGTCTTGGTCACAACACTAGTAGACTTTCCAATTTGTGCTAACTTCATTTGGTCAGGTCACTGTTGTTAATAACAATAATTTCTTAATGCATATGTTATAATCATAAAAATAAGTTATTACTTGTATCAATAATTAAATCAATAGGAATGTTATGTTATCGAGTTTTAAAATGCAAATTATTTTCGAAGAACGTCCAATATTTGCGTGTAATCGTAAATTATTGTTGATGCCTCAACCCAATTCACGTTTTATATAATAATGAAAGTGATTTTAAAGTTTATATCAATTTTGCGTAATTAAGTTTATTTTCGTTTCCAGTTTGTCGATAAACTTATGCTCATTGCTAATAACTTTACTATAAAATTTATTACGTGAATCAAAAATCATGTTCAGAGGTTAATGAAACGCAAGTCGAACAGTTTTTACGAGTTTTTTTACCATTTGCATAGCCGAAAACTAGCGCATTGGCTTCTTTCCTTTGTGATGACCTCTTTGACTCTCTGTATATGAAGGGTACAAGGAAAGGCCAGTCACATTCTTAAAATGAGATTTTAATATCAAAATGTAGAGCTCATTAAACACTATTCGTACAATGACTCAAATCCATTGACCTATAATAAGTAATAACATAAGGACGAACAGTGCCTAACAGAATATGTCAAACAAAATATATGTAGCAAACTGACATTAAAAAATACGTTCTAATATGCTAATAACGCCTCAGTATAACGAAGGCCAAACGGGTGCCCGAGCTGTTCGGGCACCCGTTTTGACGGGGCCATTTTTCTCCGGCTGATTGTGAATCCTTTCCCATTAAAGTTGTCATGGGGTGCGTTGCTGATCTACCGACTATTGTTAGTTGTTTAACATAATAATTGCAATTTCCAGGACCAGTGGTGTTCCCCCCCTCACCCCCCGGCGACCCGTCGCAGACCAGCGGTGTGGTTGTAGGCGCCTCAGGGTACGGTTTCGTGCCACCAGGCTCCCAAGGTAAAATCTCCGGACGATGATTAACTAGTCATCTTAGTTTGTACTAACGCTTTGACTGTCACAGCCGTCAAAAACATAGGAAAAGTAATGCAAACCTAGAAGGACAATCTCCGTACAAATCAGCGTGCGCCCGAAATAAATGCTAAATGTGATACAAAGATGTCGCTGTCTATTGAGCCTGTATGGTTGGTTAGGACCAACTTAAAGCGCCATCTATGTTTTGCATGCATACAGAGCTGTATGCATGCAAATAACGCCGCAATGTAAGGAGATTGTCATTATGTACCTACAAGTATTTGGTAAAACACACGCGTATAGTTCAAATTAGTGGTATGGCAGCCAGTGATATTTCTGGCACAGAGGCATTCCATCATTGTCCTCAGGGTAAGCAACGCATTCCAGATCTTATGGTTTCTTAATGGGGGATCATAGGATTTCGGTGTCCATGGGACGCAGTGACTACTTACCATCAGGTGGGCTGTGCGCTCGTTTGCCTATACCATTGGTATAAAAAAAAATGTTTGCGATTGGCGTGGCAGTCAAAAAGCAACTGTAACGCTCCGTACTTACCTCAGAATTGAACAGCTTTACAATGGTGAAAGAAACATCTTGCGCAGTCGCTGATTTTGTAGTGATTTGTGAGAGATATGTTTTCATTTTAGTGTCTTCCTATGTCTTTAGTATCTTTATTTCTTTTGGTTCGGTGTTCTTACCCTTTTATCGCTATCAAAATTCTACCTATTCGATAATTTAGATTTCAAATCCGTTCCATCGCATCTATCTTTACTTTGAAATCTTTAAACCCCACCTATCTATTCTTAGTCTTTCTTTTTGATTAAAAACTTTCAACACCGACTAAATCATTTCTTGACCATTATAAAGATTGCTCCGATTTTAATGTGATAGTGTACGGGGTTAGTGTATAAATAGTAAATTATTATAAATAGTAGACAGTAGTATAAATGCATGGGTATTGTTGTGCATGTGTTCCCCTGTATCCTAGTTTGACGGTATTCCTTTAAAAATCCTTATTGGTAATTTTTGTAAATGTCAATCCTATTCCTCGTATTAATTTTATACTGCACTAATTACGTTGTTGTTATTCATATGAGTTACGAATGAACATGTATAAATGAACATAATGTGTACCTTGTATTTATTAAGTAAGTATTTGTAATAAACAATGATCATTGTTACCTGTTTTATTACAGTGAAATCCTTTAGTTGTAAGTTGCACCAATATTATACAGGGTGGAAAGATCGAATGGCACATGGATGGCAACTACCTTAAATATTGTAAATAGCACATTTTGTGTAAGGGAGACTTTCCTTTGTTTTTAAAAACAATAAATACTGCATTTAAGGATTTATGAAAAATCGCTTGCCTCAGTCGGGACTCGAACCGGTCAAATGTGACAAAAAATAATGTGCTGTATTTTATGATGCAGATTGAAAGGGTTACTGATAAGGTTCATTTTTCTCTAAATAACAAATACAATCAGAATAACGGAAGGCCATGAAAATTGTAAACGAAAAATTAAAACACACAAAATAAAACAATATTCATTTAATAACCTTACTAAAACCTTGCTAACTAAAGTAGTTGTTCAAAATGAGCCCCGTGTGTTTTAATTTTTCGTTTACAATTTTCATGGCCTTCCGTTATTCTGATTGTATTTGTTATTTAGAGAAAAATGAACCTTATCAGTAACCCTTTCAATCTGCATCATAAAATACAGCACATTATTTTTTGTCACATCTGACCGGTTCGAGTCCCGACTGAGGCAAGCGATTTTTCATAAATCCTTAAATGCAGTATTTATTGTTTTTAAAAACAAAGGAAAGTCTCCCTTACACAAAATGTGCTATTTACAATATTTAAGGTAGTTGCCATCCATGTGCCATTCGATCTTTCCACCCTGTATATGCATGTCGCACTGTAGGGTATTTAGTACTGCAAAGTTTTTATAAAATGTCGGTAGTATGGGATAACAATAGCACTCGTAATATTGCAACAGTTAATATGAGAAATACCTATATTTGGTTAGTCAATTTCCTTTTTAGTAACCAATAATGGTTTTACAGAAATAGGATTTTGTTTGGTAAGTATGACAATTATGAGCACTAATCCTTGTAGGATAATAACCAATTAACACAAAAAGACCAATAAAATTACGATTGTAAGTAACGACGATCTTAAGAAGCCTTCACAAATGACACCAATTACTTTACATAAATGAAACTCTATTTAAAACGTACTTATATAATCAAAAGCTTCGAACATATCCTTGAGGATATTAATTCAAAAGTTCATACTAATTTACCAAGATACCCAAAATATATAGCTGGAGTACCAATGACACACTGCATACCTAGTGAATACTTCAAAGTTACATTCCTTAGTAACACATCCCCTCTTGTAAATGTGTATTGTGAAATTGAAACTTGTAATCATTGTAATTTTGGAAACAGCTCTCTGCTGAGTTTGTTTGGCTATCTTGTTCTCAGCAATGGGCTAGCAAGCGCAGGTAGAATCATTCAATTTTCTGATATGTAAAAGGGGTCGGATGTGGCCAATTTCCTGAATAAATAATTGAATTATGAGTTTTCGTAATATTGCCAATACAATTGCAGTACAAAATCGTAAAGCACGTCGTTTTAGCTCAGATATTAAGCTTTTTGCGTCTTGATAGTGATTAATAAAGACATAAAATGTTTTACGACGTCATCGCTCGCCAGCTGTTTGAGAATGAAGTGTATTTCCTGAATGGAACCGGTCAGAAATGGTCAGAATGCCCTCCGGCTAACTCTGTCTAATCTCATAAAATATAATCTAACATCTGTTTAATATTGTATTTAGGGTTCCTTAGCTTTTTGCGGATTTTTTTTAGTAATATTTAGAACGATGTTTGAACGGGTTCTATGGATGTATTGTAGTATTTATGACAGAGATAAGACAGTTATTGGCATGATGATGCCTATTCAAATAGTTAGGTATTTGAATGAAGAAAAAAATATTTACTATAGTCAAACACAATTTAAAAAAAAACAGTATCCCTTCCCAGGTAAAGAAATATTTGATTTGTTTGAATACGTACAGATTTACACAAATGTTAATTCTTTTCATATATAGGTAAAGAACACTTTATTGTACAAAAGAACATGAAAATGGTAAAATGTTAGAACAAAATTTAAATTGCTATGAAATATTTACTTACTTACGTTTTTTGTTCAAAATATAGTCTTTAAGATTTAAGTACCTTAATTAATTAGGTATATACAGCTACAAATACAGTGGCCAAATTTCACTTCATATTTTGTAATTCAATTCAATTCAATCATTTATTCAGCAAATGTGCCACATAGGGGTAATCTTACATGCCAGAAAAAGAATTTACCAGCGCTTCCTAGACCCATTGCTTGAGAAGAAGCGCCGCAACAAACTCGAGCAGAAGGCCTTTTTTTTAAATTTCCACATTACAAAATTTACATTAAATGTATAAGATATACATATAGGTACGTACTAAAATTACATTGAAGGGATGTATAACTATCCCTAACTTAAACTTAAATCTAAGATCTTAGAGTTCATTAATACATGTCAATAAGAACATGATGAGGTCTCTCGCTTAAAATGTTTGACTTAGTAATATATTTAAAGCTAATGATTATTTTTAAACGTCCTTGCAAGCATGAACAGACCGGACCTCACAGACCATAATGTCCATTAAAAACATTAAAATCTCACGGAACCTCCACATGACATTACTTTACTTGTCGTACCAGTTCAGGAAAGGCAATGCCGACTTGACCTTCGGCATGCCGGATCAGTCACTTTTCCTCTTAACGTTATTTATATTTATCGATCTTTTGTCGGCGACCATATTAATCACGACTGAGTTGGAGTCTTCACTAAGCGGAAGCGTTTAATAATAAACTAGAACTATGGCTCTATCCGAACCGTACATAAGGATAGGCAACGTCCTTATCCCTAAATAAAAATACGCTTTCTACCTAGTTAGCGAGACAGTATATCAGTAATTCAAGGATGTGTGTGAAGTCCGCAATCCGCACTGGGCCCGCGTGGGGACTATAGCCCAAGCTCTCTCGTGATGAGAGGAGGCCTGTGCCCAGCAGTGGTACGCAAATAGGCTGTAGTAGTAGTATATATCAGTATTATAGGTAGGTACTATCCTATTTAGGGATATGGTAAGTTATTGATTTACCTTTCACTGAATAGACATAAAATGTATGAATAAGAATTAGCAATTAGGAATTAGGGAAGCTCGCCGTACCGTTTGAAATAGAGCCCTTGGTCTGTGCGTCGAACCAAGGTTCAGTGATTTCGGAAGAAGGCATGACTCGATATACAGCCAATTTATGAGATTTGACACTTTGCACAAAATAAAAACGTAGGTAGTGAGTAAGTATGTCTATTTCCCAACTTACATTAAGCGAGCCTCAGCAGGTAATTCTGGGGCCTCAATAAAAATACGAAATAGGGATATGGGATTTCTCATGTAGGTACATTTATCTCCCTATTTAGCGCAAATCCAATTGGAATATTATCACAATAGAATCCTTCAAATTAAAATAGGAGGTCCATTTCCTTGAATAGCTTATTAAATTATTTAATTTATTGCTAAATAAGCCTATAAGAAATTTTCACATTATTCAACACGCGCGCTCTTATTTTAAAGCATAAAAATAAATCCGTAGAAAGCTAAGCAGGCATTATTTTTTAATATTACCTACAGTGAAACCATCTCTTCAATACATCTATATCTTCTCTCGTTACTTCATATAAAATGATTTTTTCATTCCAATTTATGAACTTGAAGGCACTTGTAGGCATTTTCTCTGTACTATTGAAAAAAATGCCTGCTTAGCTTTCTTAATTATTTATGTGCTGTAAAATAAGAGCGCGCGTGTCAAGTAAAACGTCAAAGACTGATACAGTTTCCATTTAAAGCGTTAACCAATCCAACAATTGTTACTAAACTGTCAATATCGATCTAATTATTGTTTAGTAAAAAAACTGATATCGCCTTTATCAGTGAGGTCAGTTCTACCGCTGCGCTCCATTCAAGGCGTAGCCTTACGTCTGACACGCTAGCGATAAGGTCACGTTTGTCAAAATTATACTTTGATCACTGTTATTGACACTATTCGACAATGATTTGACGGTAAATCACGTAGAACAACAGATCGATTAAATATTTTAGAAGCCGTAGGCGGTCGGTAGTTTATTTCTTATTTAATGTGTTTTAATATCACTTTGGTGAGGGCAATTTAATGGAATTATATCGAGAGCTATTGAATTGTCACTGTCAACTTAATTCGTTTTAGTAACCGATAGGTATTCAATGTTTGAATACAGCGCTGGATAGTGGTGATTTTCTAAGGCATGGAAAATAATAACAATAGCAGTATTTTTATGGAATGGACATGTCCGTATTTTTATTTATGGCGTATAGAAAACTATCGTGAGACGTGGCACTTTATTACACTTGTCTAGTATTAATTTAAATATCAACTCAACCGAATATTGCTAGTCAACCGAGTGAGCTATTACAAAACGTTTATAGAACAACCAATTTAATACCAATTACAGCTGGTAACACGTATTGAATCAGATTTCAATCGAATCACTTTTTGTGGGACAACCTTGATGTATATATGAGTTCACTGAAAGTTGCCTATACAGTGACCTTTCTACTTCAGACCGTTTGGACTCAAAACCTGTTTGAAATGGTTCCTGATTCGCGACACCCTTGAATTAACCACTGAGCTTTTCGGTGACGGAAAAACATCGTGAGGAAACCTGCACGCATCTGCGAATTCAAAGATGTGTGTGAAGTCCCCAATCCACACTGGGCTCGCGTGGGGACTATAGCCCAAATCATCTCGTGGTGAGAGGAGGCCTGTGCCCAGCAGTAGGACGCAAATAGGCTGTAGTAGTAGTAGTAGAAACCCTTGAATATTATCAAGTGACCACCAAGTTAAGTGCCAAAAATGGAGAATCTACTTTACAAAAAAAAAGAATTGGTACCTACAGTTTTCTCTGACGCTGATGTACATACATAATTTAGTATGAGGTAGGTAATGGTATTAGGTATTTATATCTCGGAAAAACGCATAGTTCTCGCAGAAACACAAGGTATCTATATCCGAATTCCACGCAAAAAAATGTTTAGAAGTTGCAAATCTGTCTGAGTAGGTACGTCATTTAGGACACAACATTCTCGCAGATGTCCAACTTGCGCTAATTGATTCAAAAACCTTGAGATAATTCAATGAAAAGGACTTCCCTGTATGCTGGCTACTTGTAACAATAATATCGGTAATTCAGAGAAATATTAACATGCCTTAATTTCATGTTTTGATTTTTGTAATTGGGATCCATATAACATCTTCTTAATAAAGAGATTAATCGTTTAAAAACTGTTTTAGAATATCTATATTGTAATTTCGTAACATGAGCTGATTAAAAAATAGATACCGAAACTATACCTATAGGTATGTACACAAATGTTTAACACAGTTATTTTATATTTACGTATGACAAGGCACAGGCATTAAGTATTTAAGTATTAGCTTACATCTTTATTTAAAATACAAATACGTAATTTTTTTAGAAATTAAAATGAGCTTCATCGCTTTTTTGTATTGGTAACAGTTGGCCGATTTGGCGATTTTTTTCTTTCTAAACCTTCCTTGAATCACAGGGAACAAAACAAAAAAAAGAATCAGCCAAATCGGTCCAGTAGTTCTCAAGCCTTAGCCAGAGTAACACACAGCAATTATTTTTTATATATAAGAAGATTCAAAACCTTAAGGTATTTTTATCCACTGTCTACTAAGTCTAGGTACTGACATAAAAAAGATCGTACCTAGTTTAACAATAATAAATAAATAAATAATATTTTTTTTTATTTTTTAATCCGAGTCTTATTTAAACTCTACCCCTTTCTCATTAGCACGGTTAAGGGTAAAACAAAGAAAGTTTCGCGATGAATTAATATTATACACGCGCATGTTATGTGTGGACGCCCTCCGTTAAAAATGAGCAAACACATAAATATGCATTAGATAAATATCACAACAACGGGCCGGCTAGAAAAGGTCGGTGCTTCAATTAATTTAATAAGTCCGAAAACTCTTTTATTAAATCACGAAATGGCCGCTCTCGTCGACTTGTGATATGTCAATTTCATAATTAAAATTCGTTTGACCGTGATCGGTGGGGTGGGGCCGGCGGGATTAGAAAAGCGCAAATTGAATGTTTGGGCGGACCCCGAAATGAAGTCAACGAGGAATACGACTAACACAATTAAAAGGGCCGTGAACAATTCCAAATGAACAACGCTCCATCATTATGACTGCATTTGCAGGCCATAATCAAAGTAAGCATTAATTTTATTCTCTATTAAAAGTAAGGACCTAGGCGACCGAGCTTTGTTCGGGTGAAAATAGATAAAACCGAGTTTTCTCAGATGTGAGACTTAGCTAGATCGATTTGTCTTCCCGTTAACCCCCTATATTTTAAATTTCGTCCAAATCGTTAGAGTCGTTTCTGAGATCGCTTAGATAAATAAATAAATAAACAGAGAGATTTGTACAAGTTAAGCGCGTTTAAAGTATAAGATTTTACTAGCAACGAATGCGTTTTATAGATTAAATATAGTAATAAACAAACAACTGTCTGCAAAGATTGCGGAAAAACGGATACGTTCCGGAAACTTGGATAAGTTTCTAACTCAGACAGTTTCATAAGCTTTTTTGGCGTGACAGCTTAGACGAGTACTTTCCTTTTATAAAAGCATTGTTTGTTTTCCTGCATCGGCGATATAAGAAAGTATGCGATGAGTTGGGGTTGATAAATTGAAATTGTTTTCTGCAGCATATTTTTCTTGCACAACAGTTTATTTAGATCAAAAATTGTTTAGTGTCGAATGAGCGAATTAGCCATAGTATATATTGCAGACAACCTATGCATATGTGTAATACCTACAGTACCTTGTCTTAACCATTTAATTGAAGACTGCACTCAAAAGGCGTCTTCTGATGTGTTTATTTTACGCTAGTCTGATTTTATCACGCATTTCAAATTCGGGTTGTGGGTCAGACATATTTTACAGACGGTTTCCAACTCAAGCCATACAGGAAATGACAGCCAGAAAGCGCCAGCTTGTTTAATTTAATCACGAGCAAATTTTTACCCAATTATAACGGAAAATAAGGCATTTATAAGTCCAAGATTTTAGCATTGTACTTTACATAAGTATAACACTGTTCAAACAAATCTTTTTCTGTCAGTCTAGAAAAAAAAAACGAGGCCTCTGGTAACCAAAATGCTGGTCTATCTCACACAAAAAATGAGCGTTGCCATCCAACCTGGCAATCTTGCCTCCATTTTGGGTACTATGCCGTGTAGTGTAGATGTTTTAGAATTAGTAATATAAGTAAATAGTGGATAAGTTTATTTACACTGTTAAATTGTATTCCGTTAACTTCACAAACTCTTCTGAATAAATAATCATTCTTGGCCACAACATTAAAAGATTCGAATTATATTTATTAATATTTAGTTAATATTTAGTTAATTAATGGTTTAAACTTTATTTTGCTGCGGATGTGGAAAAACCCATAGGGACCGGAATCGTAATCTAACCATCAGGTGACTTTATCGATTCCATATAAAAAGGTAACTAATCAGAACATTAATTCCGGCCGAAAATCCTGTACACACACGCAGTAGGTAGGTTATAGACTTTTGATAATTATGTAGTTATAGGTATAAATAACTAATTATATATCTATAGCTATAAATACATAAATTATATGTATATAACCTACCTACAGTCGTCGAAAAGCAGAACTCGATGTCCAGAGAGACCATATCAAAGCCAGACCACCTGCAGCGGTAGTATACAACTACGTTGGTGGAGTCCTTGCGTGTAGCCGCTGCGCTCGCTCGTTTAAAACGAAGGTGTCCTTTTGCAGCCACATGCGAGTGCATGAGAGGGCTGACCAGCTAAGCTCTTGAGAAGCGTTTTGCAGTCGCTGTGACCGAAACCGGTCGGGAGGATCATCATCACAGTGTGTGGAAAGGAATTAATGTTCTGATTAGTTACCTATGGGTTTTTCCACATCCCACTGTGTGTACACACAGTAATAGACTCAACATATCATAGGTATCATATAAAATGGCTTATTGTTTGAAGTTGACTTAGATGTTTACACTAGAATCATTGTCCTAAGATCAGCTTAGTTACATTAAACTGATTTCATAAAACTGTAAGTGATTCAAAAATGTACGTCAGCTAGTTGGTGGTTGACTTGCTTGTTTAATCCCAAATTACTTATATGTAGAGACCATAACCAGTGCATCATAGGTTGACTTGATGGATGAGGTTGAATTACTTGGTTCTATGCAGTAAGGCTAGTAAGATCATACTTTAATGGTTCCAAAAATGTAGTTATGTTAAGAGTCACGTCTGTCGTCAAAATCGGAGTCGGAAGTGACGTCGCGCCGCGCCGGCGCCGCGCCGGAACGGAACCGGCTGAAGGGTTTCGGCACAAATCAAGTTATGAGAAACGCCACAAAAGGAAACTTCGTACATTTCCGAACTCGACGCCAGCTAATGCCACCCCTAAAGTAGAACCCCTAAGAGCGGGTACAGCGTAACCCGGGGACTGCACAAGTGCTTCTGCTGATATGAACGCGAACAATTCGTATTATAATTTTAATTGTTCGTATTGCCTGGCGCGCTTGGATTAAACAAAACAAACTTGCAAGATAATAGTACATTACAGACCTAGGGTGGTGAATTCGTAAATGTCCCAGATCGCAGGTTTCTGTGGCCCGAACCGAAGGTGAGGGCCATAAATATGCGATCTGGGGCTTTACGAATTACCGCCCGTGGTTTGTCAAAAGTTTTACGTCTTGCCTTGGCCAAGAAGTGAGATTTTCTCTCCGCTTAGCGGGCATAAAATCCCACTTTATGGCCAAGGGTGATGTAAAGCCATTTACAAGTAAAAAGAAGCATTTAACGCCTTTTGGATTCAGAATCGCATACTTGAAATGTTATTTTTCATTTGTATCGGTTCACTTGATTTTAAAAGAATCAAACTTTGATGGAAGTTTTTTGTAATGAATATTTGTAATTAAGTAACTCTGTAGTCTTCGAAATCGACTCTAGAATATAATGACTACCAACTCAAGAATACAACATACGGAATGCCTTTTATTTTATTACGGTGCCATAAATAAGGCAGAGATGTAGTCTAATCTTTACTCAAATGTAAAAGTGATGAAATACAAAAGATCTTTTTTCAATTATTTCTTTTGTTCGTATATTGACTTCAGACCACTAGTAGTACATACAAAATAGTTAGAGCAGGGTTACTTTAATTAACACCTAATTAATATGTCTGTTTTTCTGTTCACAGGTCCAGCGCAACCTCGATATATCTATCCTGGATTCTACCTAAGAAGATAGAAAACATCAACCTAGTAGAAAAAACTCAGATGACGAATGTACAAATGCATTCATTTGTAATATACGCATTCAATCCATAGACGAAAACTGTAAAAAGTAATTTGTTATAATTTATATGAAATGTTACTACCATGTAAATCAATGTTGTACCTACGAAACTGTGATACGAAGATAGCTGTCTAAATTCAGTAAATAAGGAGTGTATTTTATTGTAAATTAAGATGTTTGATAAATCGATAGTTAATATAACCCGTTCCTATTCAAATTACGAATTTTTAAATAGGTATTTTTACCTCCTTTTTTGATGAAACAATTCGTATTTTGAGTATAGGAATCGGACTTTAATAAACTTAATATATTGTACAGAGGCTGGGGAAACGATCAAACGAGTGTAAATACAATAAACATTATTTAAAAACAAATGTTTCTTTTGTAGTATGTTGCCCTGAAACAATATTTTCTTACTAAGTATAAAAGCTGGCTTATCCTGGAAATTTATTAAATATTGTTTTGTTTATAAATACTAAAAGTACGTTAGGTAATGTTAGGTCTTGTGAGATACTTGTTAGCGCTCCAGGAAAATTAAGCGTATGCCTTCCGTTGCGTTCCTTGACAAAAATCACAAGTTTTCTTCGAAAACGCTACGTTACGTTACGTCGCTACGTTAGTTGAAAGTAAAAAATAAGAGAACTTTATTCAAAAATAATAGTACATTATTGCAGAGGCCGCCAAGTAGCGCATTGCCGGACGAGTCAGTTAGAAGGCTGAGCGAAGCGAAGCCTTCTATTAGTACGAGTCCGGCAATCGCAATTGCGGCCGAGGTATATATAATGCTTTTCTCAAACAGCGAGGAAATACGTAAGGTCAGTCGGGGCAAGTGCGCCAGGATGGGGTAAGTGCGCCTAACATAAATATATCGAAACCTATAAATATTACTCAACTAGTAGTTGGCTGTTTACAAGGCATAGGGGCGAAATAAATTTAGGCGCACTTACCCCACATCAGTATTTACTACTTCCATGATCGTGGATGATTTGGCCATGGAAGTTGTACTTATTACCTCCATGGATTTGTCAGTTTCGGGGCAAGTGCGCCAGGATGGGGTAAGTGCGCCTAACATAAATATATCGAAACCTATAAATATTGCTCAACTAGTAGTTGGCTGTTTACAAGGCATAGGGGCAAAATAAATTTAGGCGCACTTACCCCACATCAGTACTACTTCCATGATCGTGGATGATTTGGCCATGGAAGTTGTACTTATTACCTCCATGGATTTGTCAGTTTCTCTACAGAGGTGTCTCAAATAGCAAGCGAATTAAAAAAAAACACACACGACAATAATGTTTTTGCTGGCCAAGGCCGGCAATGGACAGCCTCGCGTCTTCTTTTTTTGAAAGTAACACGAACATTTCCGAGCATGTTTGAGAAAATAAGATTTTCTTCGGCAGATGCGGTAGTTTCGGAGGCACTTTCATAGCGTCACATGATCCATTTCACCTCTTGAACGAAATTCTTGCACGCCAGGACGGCGCTTGTGTGTATGGACTATACATTTAAGAAATAAAATTTATTCTTCATACTATCCTGGTGCGAAGAACATGACTGATAAATTTTTATTAAAATCCTTGGAAACATGCTTTGTAATGAAGGCACGTTTATTGAATTAAATGTTTTAAATTACTAACTTACTAAGTATTTTAAAATTGCATTTGATTTATGGTCATCATATGCTTAAATTTGCATTAATTTCACAAAAAAACCTGCTATTAAGGGCTCTCGTGTTAAGACAGAAATTAGTGTCCCTAAATCCTCTGTTGTTAATACTTTCGTCTAATTAAGTTAAAATTTTGACAGAGTTTGAGATTGTAAACTTCATAATAAATGCCCTGTACTTACATATCCACTCTATGCTTACGCTCGTTCCTATAAAGAAAATTAGATTCGTTTTTCGCCTCTGTTTTGTATTCCGAATACGCTTATTACGGCGCCGAATCTGTCACCGCCGCCTCCCAGACGCCTCGGCTTACCTTCAAAGACGTTGGATGCACAATTTTCAGCCAAAACCTTTTGATATTCAAATCATGGATGGGATCCGTCCGAAATTGTCGGCTCATAGGTATATAATTTTATCCATCATAAAGGTGTCGTGTCAAGCAAGTAGCACAGGACCGGTCTGAGTGGTGAGCCTTGGGGGAGGCCTATGTCCAGCAGTGGACATCTTTCGGCTGAAATGATGATGATGTTAAATATTTGTAACATGGCTATTTTAGAATTAAAAATACGCCTTTATCTTAGTTTCGATTACTTAAAAAACGTCTTTGGATTCAGGGTTGTCAATTGTAAAAATCCTCATCACTTGACAAATTCGGTTGTTAATAAGATATTAATTTTATTTCAGAAAAACATTAGGAATATTGATAATTCTGGATAGGACAATAAATGAAATAATTATATTGTCTATTTCATTTATTTTTAACATCATTTGGGATTGAATTCGATTCTTCGGTAGGACAACACTGTCAGTGCTGTCATTGAGCGATCTGTCTTTTTTTCTGCTCGGAGGCTGCGCATGCTAACACATACGCCGAGATCGTGAATTTTGAGAATGGGGAAGGTCTCCAGCTCTGGAGTCTCCTCCTTGCTCCACATTACATGATGTGACTTTCGTCGTTGCGTTTCGCTGCTTCTTTTCTGCTTCGCCAACCTGGTGAGTCTTATTTTTTTACTTTGGAAACTTCTGTCCGTTTTCATATTTTATAAAAATATTAATTTTGTTTCAGCCATTATAATGCAACGTTAGCTTGTACAGAAGGTCCAAGCACCTTCAGAATTATGATTGCGGTGGGAGGGATTCAGCCTTAAGGTAAATTTACATACACATGATCCCATGTGCCTCCGCCGCCATTTTGTCGGGCTTCTGTGGCATGCATGTATTCATATTTATGCTCTTTGTTTCGGCTGAAATGGGAAAACCACTATTACATTAGCTTCATTTATTCTTCTGCAAGCTTCTGCACCTTCGGTTTCTGCAACTTGGGTAGCGGTGCTGCTTCGGCCCGCTGCACATTTACTTCTCCCACGAGGTTGCGGCTCTTCCAGTCGTGTGAAATTGACTACTGTTTGATGGTTCCTCTCCATCTAAAGATGGCAGAGTAGGAAGACAACGAGCCAGGGACTGCCCCGTTGGAGACTTGGTATCGGTCCATCTGGACCGTTCACGCAGGTTAGATCCAACCAGGATTTAGGTAGCATTCCTGGAAACCTAGTCGAAATACTTTTTTAAGACACTTAAATTAAATTAAATTAATTAAATGGTGGTGTGATTTTCTATTACCTAGGATTTTCAACACGTGACTAAGCCCAGGGTCTACTTCTCTCTAATTTTAGGACATAAAATTATGTTAACATTCTGATGGGGACATAGCAAATAAGCAGGACTACGAGAAACTATCTACTCACAATAAAATACCATCTGATAGTATGCGGGACTGTGTACACGGCGATGTGGTTCAAAAGGCTCGAATAAAAAGACGCCCAAATGGTTGCTCTTGAAAAGCGGCGATACGAATCTTGAGAGCGAGTGGTCACTGTTAGCTTCTATGCGTTCCAAAACGATCTACCCTATTTTCTATTTGCTGTGTCTATTTATTCTATTTGGCCTCAGGATCCGCCACGCCTACTTTTCTGTTTATTTTCTTAAAAACTATGCTATCTAGGTTTTCCCTTATTACTATATCTTATGCACTATTACTTAGTCTATATATTGAGACATTCGTAATGCCGCTACATGCCTCTGCGGCGTCACAAATCAAAATAATCGCGGAAAATTCGCGCTACTATTTAAATTCACTCACACATACAAAGATGGTGTCAATCTAAAAATGACCCTATCCGTTTTGTGCGACGGTCTCTATTTAAACGCACGGGTGCGTAGCCGATCTGTCTATCTCTGTCGTGCTCTCTGTGGGTCTCTGTCCCCCTACACGCGTTCGAAACCGCGGTGCGGAGGCGCTTAGCGACGCGTGTAAGGCCTTCAGCCCATCATGGCGTGCCGTTCCCTTGAACGGCTGAAAACCTTACCGCCAGGAAAATAGAGTCCATTTTTGTTACCTCTTACCTTTGTTAACCGCATCGAAAGTTTGTCTTGCGATTACACCGTTACCTTTCGATTTGGACTTTATTTCCCGGCGCCGAGGGCGTCTTATTGTATGTTTTTATGTAAACACGTGCCGAATCTGAACTCTGGCGAGTTCAATGTCGGCATTTGTTTGTTATGCCTAACAGATTGTACCATATAGGCATACCTATGTGCTATCTTATTCTATTTGTGGGATGTTGGGGAACCTAAACTATGATTTATTATGAAATGAATTCTTATAACTATCTTATCACTATGCTTACCTATCTTAGCCTATATTAAACTTTGTATTTATTAAAAAATAACTTAAAACTATCCTAACTATTACATAACACTTATTCTATCACTCTGTTATATTGTGTCCTGCACAGATAGCAAACCTTGTTTGATTTCTTTAATATCCCCTTTGTTACTTAGGATTTCCCAGGGTTCCCCTTGTTTACGCATAATTTTTTTTGGCAGAATTCGATTTTGCATAATCAGTATAGCCATAATAGTGTTTACGCCGAAACTAATCTCGCATAACGATTTTTCGTCGAATTCTATTATGCATAATCTATTTAAGCCGAATAGTATTCACGCATAATTTTCGAATTCCGAATATTATTTAGGCAGAAAATTACTTTCGCCGAAATTTGTTACGCCGAAAACTTACTTTCGCATACCTTTATTTTCGCCGGTTTAATTAAATGAGGATCTTGTATAACATCGATGATTATCTAAATAGGGAGAGGGGGGATTTTTACTAAATTATATTTCGTTTACTTATATAAAAAATAACCTAACCTAACCTATGCGAGGCGACTTTGCTCCAAACTTTGGTGTTACCGCACACCGTGAACTGCCAAACTCTATCTAATAAAGAAGTATGTTGAACAAATTATATCATACAAAATTTTATACTTGGCTAAAATCGTTTATGACATATATTTTCGGAATTCCAGTTTTCGGACTAGCAATTTTATATGAACTTTGGCGCTCCCTACATTAATTGTTGTTTCGGACATAAATTCGGACAATATTTCGGCCTATCAAAATTCTGCTAAATTATTAGTATGCCAAACAATATTATGCATAATAAAATTCGGCCCAGTCAGCATTATGCCAACACAATATTCGAGTAAACACCCATTCGGCCAATTAAGTATTATGCTTAATAAAAATTCGGCAAAGCCAAGATGCGGCGTAAATAAATTATGCGAAGCCTGTTATGCGTAAACAGTTTCGGACAAAAAGAATTATGCCAAATAGATGGCACCCATTTCCCAGAGCTAGCTGAAGTAGGGAAATCCCAGGTGACATATTTAAAAAAAAATAGTATGGTAATTACAATTTTACAAGCATTTATGTTGTTCTTATCACAGCCTAGCTGCTCTGAACGTCCACGGTTCGTGGATCTTAATTTTCCTACCTAACCTAAATACGAAACTTACAGACTAAGTTTACCTCGAATCCACCGATTTTCGCGCTGCTGCCAAACCCCTAAGCTAGCTACCTATCTGGGTACCCATCTAGAAGCTCGCCTAGGACGCTATCCTCACTCCAAGGTGCTGAGAACAGCTTCGCCGCACCAAACAAGCGCACCAAGTCGCACTCCCGACAATGATATGATATTACATACAAAACACAACTCAACTGGTGACAAATCTCGCAGACCAAAAACATACGCACTTCGCGTTGCCGCGGTATATAACTATCCAATTCAAAAGTTCAATTTTTAACACACGCCGCGATTCCAACAATGAAAAAAGCCCAGTTCGTTTTTCAACTGACAGTTCATGACAGACAAAAAACGTTTCGCTCCGATCGGGTGCGTTCCGAATTACGATGGGCTCGAACAATCACCCGCCTTGTCGTGAAGCGACAATTAAGGGATGAAGGTGAGAAGAGGAAGAAAAGAGTAGGTATATACAATAAATATATTTACAATAAGGGAAAGAAAACCTATTTACAATTATTAAAAAAAGGTAATGGAATATGGGCGAAGTGGTGAGAAGTGGTGTTATGAAGAGCGGTGTGGAGGTAAGTAAAGTTGAGTCAGGGTGTGGGACGATTGAAGGATGATGTGAAGGTTGAAGGAGCTCGGGGTGGAGAATGATTCAGCAGCACGGCGTAGCGGAAGGGCGGCACAGGATATTGGTGAGTCGGAATCAGGAACAGCGGCACAGGTCTTTACTGGACGGTGGAGGTGTGCAGGGTCAGAGCGACGCTTCGAGGTTCAGCTGGTGGCTGGCACGGGGTAGTACTGCTGCAGGGTGGATCAGCGTAGTGGTGACGTCGTAGTGGACCGTCTCTGGATGGCAGTGTGATGCCACAGGCTCGGTACACGTAAAGAGCGGCACGGGTGATAGTACAGCGGGTAAAACGTCAGAAGTGATGGAGCGAATGGCTATCACCACATAGAAGGTGAGTCTTTGTACGGATATTTAAAGTTGTCCGCACACCAACTTGAAGGACTTTGTGCGGATAGATTTTAGAGTCGTCCGCACACCAACTCAGAGATGAAGTAAATTATTAAGTTAGCACGGCCAAAAGGTTGCCAGAGGCTTTGGGCCTTTTTGCAGGGTCCTGGGGGCTGGTCGACCCCCAGGACAAAGGTCTTATAATTTCGACTGCTCCGTTTGAGAGCTGAAGAAGAACTGACCATCCTTGCGGCTATATCGATAAGGAAACCTTGGATGGAATTTTTAGAGAATTTGAATAAAAATAGAAATAAAACATCAAATTTATCGCCCACCAGTGAGAAACCTAACATTTTACCAAAGGATTGATATGTTGTGACCATAGCAACGGGTATCAACAACATTGTCAACTACGTCAATATTTACAAAAACCACAATTTCACCGAAATTATAAAGGCAAAACTGTAGTGTTCATGTAATTCAAGAAGGAAAAATAATAACAGGTCGCGACAAATACATTGCCACGACGTAATTTGAGTATCGTATAAGTAAACGCGTGGGCGGGGGCGGGTCCAGATCAATGTAAGTTAGCGACCGGTCGCCAGTTGATGTGGGTCTGTCCCTAGGTATTGACTACCTGTCCGGTAGTTGACGTGGCGAATGGCCTGGGGAGGAGCTCACAGTTGCTAAGATCCCCTCGGCAAATCTGGTTGGGCTCCTTCCCGTGGTTGCTGCCCGTTAACTGCTTGGTGCCCCGGAGTAACAAGTAGAACAGAAACGATCAGACGAACCTCCTATTCCCACCCCTTATCCACTTTTTCCTTCCCTTCCCCCCCCCATCCCCACAACATCCTACCCCCCCTCCCATAGGCTAGTGGAAGGCCTGTGGGACCACTAAATGTCCACCTGCGTTGGTCCTGCGCAGTTGATCGCCGTACGCGAGGATGAAGGAGTCCTGGAGGGTTGAGTCGAACGGAGTCGGGGTTAGTACTACCGGGAGACAACACGCCTTCTTTGGTCCGGATTTCATGCTAAACGGTAGCCTTACAACTAGCCACTGTAAGGTAACGGACACGCGTCCCGTAGGTCGAGGAGGTACGGTCCGCAGGCGAGATGTGGGGAGGTCCTCTGGGAGGGCGCAGGGTCTCGGCCATGCTGGCGGTGCAAGGGCGTGCGGAACAACTGGGGGGGGACTGGATCGTAGCCTTCAGCCGCACGTCTGCAGCGCCCGATGTCGCGCATGTAGGCTCTACTCCACGCATCTATATCACTTGTGTAGCCCTGGTGCCATAGTATGGCATCCCCAATGGTGCGGGCTCCGTGGAGGGTGGGGAGCACAGGTGATGAAACACACACACTGGGAACATGGACAACACACGATCCAAACCCCAAATACAGGAATCGAAGGGGAAACCCGACGACTCCGCACAAGGTGCAGGGACGGCGCAAGCTGAAACTCACCCACAACACACCACACTGGGAACGGGCGCAGCGAAAGCCGTGTCGGTACCCAAAAACACCGAAAAACAGAGGGAGCGTGTGGCGCAAGCTATGCCTCCTGCTCACACTGCTGGACCCAGGGCAGCGAATCCGACCCTGAGGTTCAGAAATACACAACCACGCACACACACATCCAAGGGCGAGGCCGTGAAGGGCAAGAGGAAGGCCGGGCAACCAGCTAACCCCAAGTCCGAAACGTTGACGACCCAAACACACGCGGGGCAGCCTCACAGCAGCACCGCGTTATCCACACAAGCCACTGCCAATGTAGCGGCCTCTGGGGTTGAGGAGAAATCCTCCAACCGGAAGCCAGCAACGGAGGCAGGGGCCACACACACAACCACACCACTTACGACAAACGCACAGTTTGAGGCTGGGTGGACGCTGGTAGGATACAGCCGAAAAAAGGGGCGACCTGCAAAGATTGCCCCCAAAAAGGCTGCGCCTGGCCCCTCCGAAGCGGAGTTAAAGGCCAAGCGCAATCTGAAGAGCAGGCTGAAGCGCAAGAGGAAGAAGGAGGCACTTCGAGCAGCTCTCACAGCCGCGGACGGGGGACCCACACCGGGGACTTCGAATGTGGCCAAAAACGCTGGGACCGGGAAGAAGGCGAACCCGAGAGCCAAAGCTAAAAGGGCGCGACCGGATGACACTACGTCACCCAGGGGCGATACCAAGAAGCTGAGGCTACACGGTGCTCGACCCTATCCCAACTTCGCCGAGGCGGCGAAGGCTGACCTCCAAGTCGCCATCACGACTGCGGGGGCTGGCCATCTATCGCCTCAGCAGGCCCAGGAACTGGAGGGATCGATGGAGGAACTGCTGATGAGGGACACCCTTCTGATGCTCGAGGCCGCTGACTCCACAGGAGGACCGCCGCCTGCCCCCCTTCGATTCCGGGGCAAACCAGTACACGCCAACGGCGCTCTCAAATTCTGGTGCGAGGACCAGAAAGCGCTGGACTGGCTCACCAACATCGTGGCCAGCTTGACTCTCTCCACGGGGGAAAAGCTGGTCCTACGCAAACAGAGCGAACTACCTCGCAGAGTTCGCTGCGGCATACTTTTGCCAGGGATCAGGACGGACATGGGGCCCGTGGGCCGCATGCTCCGTGCCCAGAACCCTTGGGCAGAAATAACGCGCTGGCTCATCGTTTCGGTGGAGCAGCAGCAACAGGAGACCTGGGGGGTCTTCAGCATCCCGGAGGACCTGGTGGAACCTCTGATGCGAAACGAACGCCGACTCAGCTTCAT
Source organism: Aethes cnicana (assembly GCA_963971205.1). Taxonomy (NCBI): domain Eukaryota; kingdom Metazoa; phylum Arthropoda; class Insecta; order Lepidoptera; family Tortricidae; genus Aethes; species Aethes cnicana. The sequence goes on from OZ020281.1 coordinate 9,283,028, forward strand.
GTTCGGGTCGGTGTACGTTAAGTTTCAGGGGCCGAAAGGCAAGTTCCTTGAGGTGCCACCGACACTCCCGGAGACAGGACAGCAGTCTGACACAGCCGAGGCGATGGAGACCGAGGCTGTTGAAGAAGATGCTGTTCCATCTACATCCAGGGACCCCGCTACCAACCCGCAAGGAAACCCTGATGCTGGCGATGTAGGGAAACCCCCGAAACCGCCGGCCGATGGGGAGGTCTGCGCTGTGAGCATGGGGAACCTGCGTATTGCTTCGGACGACGAGGAGGTGTTGCTGCTATCGGACAATGATGGCACGCCCTTCCCCAATTTGTAACGTCCTACAAATAAACCTCCACCACAGCGAAACCGCAACGGCTCAGGTTTGGAAGTGGGTGGAGGTCAACACTACAGCCATAGTTCTGATCCAGGAGCCGTGGGTCAGACGAGGCAGCATATGCGGACTCCGGAACATCGGAGGTAAGTTATTCGCGGTCACAGGCCCGGATAATCCCCGAGCTTGTATCCACACAACTAAAAACATAAGTGCGATACCCCTTACTAGCTACTGTTCTAGGGACATGTATGCCGTAAGGCTTGAGAACGCGCACAATTCAAACCTACCAGAGTTGGTGGTCGCCTCAGTCTACATGCCAGAGGCGGATTCTCCGCCCCCGCACGAGATGACGCGACTGGTCACACACTGCGAACAAGCCGGGCTGCAACTCATCATAGCCACGGACTCTAATGCGCACCACACACTGTGGGGTATGAAAACCGACAACAACAGAGGTAAGCTCCTTGTAGAATACCTAATGACGACAAACCTTAACATTATAAATATAGGTTCAGAACCAACATTCGTCAACAAGCGAAGCAGAACGATCATCGATCTAACACTTGCAACCGAGGATGCATCACAAACCATCTTGAACTGGCACGTTTCTGATGAGGCTTCGTGCTCAGACCACAGATGGATTTGGTTTGACATCCAGGTTAATACAATCACTGCAACTCCAAAGCGGAACCAGCGGAAAACGGACCGTATGCTGTACGCAAAACGGTTGGACCAGCTCCTAGAGGCACGCCTGGTTGTGCCGGATAGGCTGGAGGGAGTAGATGTGATAGACAATCAGGTAAGCAATATGAATAACATCATAATTGACAGCTACCATCATGCATGCCCTTTGACAACACCAGCGGCAGATAAGGCTAGCTGGTGGGGACCTGAACTGGAGAGACTCAGGCGTAAGATAAGAAGATTACTCAATAGGGCAATGAACACAACTGCAGAGGAAGACTGGGACAACTACAAGGTAGCTAAAGCCCAGTACAAAAAACGACTGCGATACCGCAGCACCAACTCCTGGCGCAAATTCTGCAACAATATTGAGAGCAACGCTCAGGCAAACAGGGTAAGGAAAGTTCTCTCCCAACAGTCCAACCATACCCTGGGCTCTCTACGTAAACCAGACAATACTCTCACCAACTCACAGGAGGAAGCTGAACAAATACTTGTCCAGGCGCATTTCCCTGGATGCCAGGTCACAAGGTCGGTCAGCTGGGGAGAGGATCAAACAACTCCCACAGAGGAACACTGGCAACTCGCAAAAGAGGTAATAGACACACAAAAACTGAAATGGGCTATCAACAGTTTTGACTCGTTTAAATCACCAGGGCTTGACGGCATCTTCCCGGCACTTCTAAAGTGGGGTGGAGATCGCCTGACCCTTGCACTAAACAATATCATGGTAGCTTGCCTGGCGCACAGATACATACCTAAACAATGGAGGGAAGTAAAAGTCATCTTCATCCCAAAACCAGGTAAGAGTGATTACTCAGACCCCAAATCCTACAGACCTATCAGCCTAACCTCGTTTCTTCTAAAAACGATGGAAAGGCTCTGCGATAGAGATCTACGCGAGAAAACTCTGAAGAATAAACCTCTTCACAGGAACCAACATGCCTACAGTCAAGGTAAATCTACAGATTCGGCAATTCATGCTGTGGTCAGCAGGATTGAAGAAGCCATCGTCAACAAGTCTATGTGCCTAGGAATCTTCATTGACATTGAGGGAGCCTTCGACAAGACTAAGTTCACCAGCATAACAGCCGCACTGGTAAGGCACGGAGCGAATGCAGTTATGGTGGAGTGGATCGGGAACATGCTGAGCCAAAGGGTCATCAAGCTCACGTCACCTGAATCCCAATATGCATTGGTGGCGAAGGGTTGCCCACAGGGGGGAGTCCTATCGCCGCTTCTTTGGAACATGGTGGCCAACGACCTCATAACTAAACTAAATGATCTACATTACTACACGGTAGGCTATGCTGACGACATAGTAATCCTTACAAACGGAAACGTCACCAGTACAGTATGTGATGTCTCCCAAGCAGCCCTGCGGATCGTGGAACGCTGGTGCACAACCAACGAACTATCTGTCAACCCTAAGAAAACGTAAATTGTAATGTTCACAAACAAACGGAAGCTGGGCGACTATCAGCCACCTAGTCTGTTCGGCACGCAACTTCAATTCGCAGCTGAGGTAAAGTATCTGGGCGTAATACTGGACAGCAAGCTAAATTGGAGTAGTCATCTAAACAAAAAGATCGAAAAAGCCACAATCACCTTCTGGAAATGCCGCAGAATGATTGGTAAGACCTGGGGTCTGACCCCTAAAATCACCTTATGGTTATATTCCGCCGTCATAAGGCCCATCATAAGTTACGGTGCGGCAGTTTGGTGGCCACGCACCAACCTATCCACAGTTGTAGCTAACCTACAGCGGCTCCAGAGATTGGCTTGCATGGCTGCAACGGGTTGCATGCTGTAACACCCCACCCCTCACTAACCTAACAACTCTCTCTTAACTAACGGCTTATAACTCTGTAAACGGCTCTTGGTCTTTATTAAACTAAATTCTTATATATTCAATTTATTTTGGCCAAATAATTTGTGATCGCAATCGTCTAGTAGTTTATAGAACCTTATGTTATGAACCGTAAATAACTCAAGGACTTTAACGTGAATAGGAATGGTATATTATGGATTAACGAATGATCTATTATTAAAGTTATTAAGCAAGAGATGATTATTGTTTAATTTATTTAAAAGATATTAGAATTTAGATAATTATCAGTTTCCCTACCTAATTCCCCTACCAGGAGGTCGGATACAACATTGATTCATTTGGATATAGGCATCAATACTTGTAACTAGATTTCTAGAGTTTCATAAGCTTTCTTGTCTAACGACATTATATTCACATCTCCAAATTACTCGTAATCCTTGTTTTGGATGGGGACTGACCAGCTAAGTTCTTTATTTAAAAGCCATTTTAAACTTATATAAATAATTAGTTAAAGACCAAAATTGGTCAGCAGATATATTTATTCTCAGTTTTAGCTTCAAGTTTTCTAACTGAAGTAAGTAGACACTTGTCTTTCTATAAGGATATATTTTCCACTTAGTTCTGATACATTATGACTGAGGTTATTAGCATAAAATAACAAATGATTAGTTAGTGACTCTGTCGATCAATATGTCTGATTTCGAGCGACCAAGACAGGGATTGAGAAGGTACATATGACCCAGTAGGACTCAATCAATTGATAAAAATATACTTGAAGATTCGTGTACTTATTTTGCGTACAAACAAATCATAATAAACCAAAACTTTGATTACTATTTAATATTATTGATCCTCAGTTAAAAATCTTTCCACTAGTTGAGAAGCTGCATAAGGTAAACTACCTTTTATGCTTTGAAGATAAGGTTAATGGAGATTTGTAGTAGTTAATGAAGATTCCGTATCCTACACATAGTTCCCTGATACCCTAGGCTAATGTTTGCAAAGCTAGAGGCCACGCCGCGCCTCACATTTACTTTTAAACGTGTGATGTGTGATGTAACTTAACTCAGTGCAATGTTAAGTTTCTAAGCTGATATAAGGCTATTCGGTGCGAGGTTCGGGTTACCTCTAAAGAACCTGACACTATCACCCGGTGTTGTGCCGCTGAAATGGCGTTAGGCCCCCACAGCAACCGAGAGGGTTGGGAGAGAAGAGGGGCCACAGGATACCCTACTTATGTTGTGCGAATAAATAAATATATAGATAAGGAGGGACCACGGCAAGCAAGTACAGTTGAGAGAATCACTGTCTAGACCCCGCATACTGTCCAGTACTCCACCGTGTGTGGAAGATCTCACGAGTTGCGACTCATAATAACCTAAGGTCATCATTCATAGCACTCATGCCCCAAAAGAGCCACATCTTGGGGAACTCAAACGGATGAGTTTTAGGAGGAACTTCGTTGTCACAGTCAGTTTCCATTCCAACTGTAGGCCCCAGACTACGCCAGCCCTAATGCAAAACAACAACAAAAGGCAAAATCCATTTTGTTATGACATTTACATTTACTATGGTTCGCATGTTCCAACTGAACTGAATGCTAAACCCTTGCTCCATCAATCCATCTGAAACAATCACATTAATGCACAGAATCACAATAAAATATAAGAAAATACTGCACTCTAAAACGATACAAGGGAGATGCTTCCCATACGAAGACCAAGTAAAAACTAACCCTTGTCAATCAAAATCCACCGCTATTTATACTAAATTCCGTTCGCTCCGTTCGCCGCGTTCGCTCCGTTCGCTCCGTTCGCCGCGTTCGCTCCGTTCGCTTCGTTCGCCTTGTTAAATTACGCCGAAATGGCTGAACAGATTTTAATGAAACTTGATAAAAATATACCTCCGAACCCTGGGAGAAACATAGACTATAGCTCATCCTTGGAAAATGTAGAGTATCCGCGTAATCGAGAGAAACCGTTCCGTTCGCTGCGTTCGCTTCGTTCGCCGCGTTCGCTCCGTTCGCTCCGTTCGCTGCGTTCGCTCCGTTCGCTACGTTCGATTCGTTCGCCGCGTTCGCTCCGTTCGCTACGTTCGCTCCGTTCGCTGCGTTCGCTCCGTTCGCTACGTTCGCTCCGTTCGCCGCGTTCGCTCCGTTCGCTTCGTTCGCCTTGTTAATTTACGCCAAAATGGCTGAACAGATTTTAATGAAACTTGGTATAATTATACCTTCGAACTCTAGGAGAAACATAGTCTATAATCCATCCTTGGAAAATGTAAGGCATCCGCGTAATCGAGAGAAACCGTTCCGTTCGCTGCGTTCGCTTCGTTCGCCGCGTTCGCTCCGTTCGCTACGTTCGCTCCGTTCGCTGCGTTCGCTCCGTTCGCTACGTTCGCTCCGTTCGCCGCGTTCGCTCCGTTCGCTTCGTTCGCCTTGTTAATTTACGCCAAAATGGCTGAACAGATTTTAATGAAACTTGGTATAAATATACCTGGGAACTCTGAGAGTAACATAGACTATTTTCCATCCTTGGAAAATGCAAGATTTCCGCGCAATCAAGTCTTCCGAACTCCACATAAGCAATAACAATAAGTCATAGTATCCCAGTAGTTCGCCCTTCCACCTCTCATGCAGAAGATCATAGACTCTTTTCCGGTCTGCTCCTCAAGTACCACTTATGTGCAAAATTCAACTTCATGAGGGCCAACAGAAGGGCCATCTCGCTCTTCGATGAAAGTAAACATCGTAAAGAAACCTGCACGCATCCGAAAGGCAATTCAAAACGCGCGTGAAGTCTCGAATCACTCTGAGTCTGCTGTGGAGGTGGTGGAAGTCTCGACTCAAGTTAACTAAACTACAAATCCATATTAAACAATTCGGATGAAATTTGAAATGAAGATAGCTGGGGTCCCGAGAAAGGACACAGGACACCTTTCATCCCGGAAAAACACATAATTCCCGCGGAAGCGCGACAACCGAATTCCTCACAGCACAGGCGATGTTGCGGGGAGAAGCCAGTATTCAAATAATAAGAAGACTTTATCTATTCCTTAAGAAGTCTAAAATATTTGTGATGTAACAAACAGCTTAAAGCAGTCTGTTCTGTTACAATGCGGACAACACCCACCGCAGCCATGGAAGCCATGCTCGACCTGCCGCCCCTTCATCTCTTCGTGAGGCAGGAAGCGGCAGCTACGGCCATACGCCTCAAAAAACTTCATCTTTGGAGACAAGCTAGGGTACCCCACACCTTAATACTCGACGAGTATGTAGGTAAGGAACCACTCATAGAGGCGGTCACCGACAGGATACCCAAGCAGTTTGTCTTCGACAAGAAATACAAGGTACAGCTGCATGAAGATCCCTGAGAAGGCCTCAACGAGAGAGAACTGAGGATTTTCACAGACGGCTCAAAAACTAACTCAGGTACAGGCGCCGGAGCTTTTTCGGAGGACCTCCACATGAGAATATCAACATCACTAGGTGCCCACAACACTGTGTTCCAGGCAGAGTGCATGGGTATCATAATAGCCACTACAGCTATTACAGCCAGAGAGGTGAGGGATTATCCCATCCGCATACTCTCGGACAGTAAAGCAGTTCTCCAAGCCCTCCAGAGCAACACCATCACCTCTGGGCTAATCTACGAGTGTCACTTGGCCCTGTCTGAGGTATGTAGCACCAACAGCATAACCCTGCAGTGGATCAAAGGACACAGCGGCTCGCGCGGCAACGACGCAGCCGACGCACTGGCGAGACATGGGTCTGAGGACGCAGCTATAGGACCAGAACCCATCGTGCCACTACCTTTCGGATGGCTCAAACAAGCAATCCGGCAACACACCAAGGCCGCCCATCAACAGATCTGGTCGACCCTGGATACCTGCAGGCAGGCCCGGCAGGCCCTCCCGACGATCAACCCCGGATTGTCACGTAAGCTTCGTAAGCTAGGGAGAGGGCAGTTGCGCCTAATCACAGGAGCAATAACTGGTCATGCCCTATTAAACAAACATCTATACAATTTGGATATTACAGACAGCCCCCTGTGCAGAGCCTGCATGGAGGCAGAGGAATCAGCCACTCACGTCCTCTTGGAATGTTCCGGAGTGGCAGCGTACCGGGCAACACACCTCGGAAATCCGAGGTCGCTCCAGGAAGTCGTCGGCAACATTAAGGGTCTGCTAGGCTTTCTTCAGGAGCTGGGCTGGCAGGAGTAGCCCCGCCAGCCAAATAAATTCACGCAAAATAGGCGCAATCATGACGTCGAGTTGCGGAAAACCGGCCCGCGTGAACCTATACCTACCTATACCTAAGTAAACGCGTGACAAAGAAGAAGCTTGGATGTACGTGATATGATGGTGTTATAAAAATGTGTTTGTGTACAAGAGATCCGAAGTAATGTTATGTTTTTAATTGCAGGAGCATGTTAATGATGAGTAATAAATGAAAGTGTAACTTAAAAGGTAAGTAATATTATGATACCCTACAGCCTCGGACAGGCATTTAAGCCGGTCCGCTAAACTAGAGGAAGTCGCGATAGAGTTGCTACCGCTCGCTTGAGAACCGAATCCCCAACCATGACCTCAGCAAAGCGAGGGGTCCCGTCCTTACCGGGAAACAAGTTAACAATGCGCCCCCGGCGCCAACGCAGTGGCGGTAGGTTCGCATCCTTAACTAACACGAGGTCTCCAACAGTGGGGGGATTGGTTTTGTCAGTCCACTTGAGGCGCTGCTGCAAAACATGCAGATATTCTAATGACCATCTGGCCCAAAAGTTCTGATCCATCTGTTGCAGCATCTGATAGCGCGACAAACGATTGTAGGCTACTTCCCTGAGGGGGTGTTCTGGCTGTTGGCGCAGGTTCGATGAAATAATTCGACACACCGTGGAACTGGATTTTGACCAGAATTTATATTGTATGAGCGATCAAATTATATGAAAATAACGTAGGACTGCGACGTGCGTCGGCGCTGAGATCCGAAGGTGAATGAGCGGGCGGCGCGGCCGCTCGGTTCCGAGTACCCGCGTTGATGGATGGCGCGTTAACAGGCTGCCCCCCTTGGGTCAGGAGCCGTCTGATCCAACGTAGATGGTAGAGGGCAGAGCCGGTTGTAGGCCCTGCGCAAGGTCCCCGTAGTGGTGCGGACATCGGCGACGCGATTGACGCCGTCGCTGCCGGGGTGGACGGCTGTGACCCGTCCAAGCAGCCATCGGTTGGGTGGAAGGCGGTCATCCTTCACGATGACCATCTCTCCAAGCTGAGGGTGCGCTCCCTGGGTGCGCCACTTGCTGCGGGACTGGAGCTCTGAAATATATTCCCTTGAGTATCTTTTCCAAAAATGAGCCCTTAATTGTTGCACTCTCATGTATCTGGATAGTGTTGAGAGTGGTCGGGCATCTTCCACCTGGGGTGCAGGTGGTAATGTGAGAGTCCGTCCAACTAGAAAGTGTGCTGGAGAAAGTGGGATAAGATCTGAAGGATCTGACGACATGGGTGTGAGAGGTCTAGAATTTAGTATTCCCTCTATCTGAATCAGTACAGTATTCATTTCTTCATAATCCAAATTAGCCAGAGACAGAACGCGTTTCAGGTGGTGCTTTATGGACTTGACGGATGATTCTGCCAAACCATTGAAATTTGGACTATAGGCCGGGGCAAATTTGAATTTTATTTCGTTTTCAGCAGAGTAAGAGATTATATCATTTTGGGTTTCTTTTAAAAATTTTGCAAGTTCGTTACATGTACCTACGTACTGAGTACCGTTATCGGAATACAAAGTTGCCGGCTTACCTCTGCGGGCAATAAATCGATTTAATGCGGAAATGAAACCCTGAGATGACAGATCAGTGACAAGCTCAAGATGCACTGCTCTCACTGCCAAACAGACAAACACAACTATGTATGCCTTTTTTAATTGAGACCCGCGACCTTTTTTGGTCGCAATCAGGATTGGCCCCGCGTAATCAGTGGATGTGTTTTCAAACACGTGTCCAGCGTGCAACCTCTGCTCCGGAAGTGAACTCATAATAGGTTGGTAGGTACGACCTGAGAAACGAAGACAGGTTAAACATTTATTGGTTGCCTTTCGGCAAAGGTTGCGACCGCCAATTATCCAGAACTTATGACGTAACATTGACAGTAGCAATTGAGGTCCAGCATGTAAAAACATTATATGATAATGTTGTACTAGTGTTTTCGTTATATGGTGAGATGCGTGTAGCAAGATAGGGTGTTTTGTTTCATAATTATAATTTGAATTGCATTACCGACCTCCAACCCTGATAAGGTTTTCCTTATCAAGAAAAGGATTTATTTTTATTAATTTTTCTTTTGGTGTAAGTTTGCCTTTATGAAGTAACTGATATTGCTTGTTGAACATTTCCAATTGTACTTTTTTGCATAAAAAATGCAGTGCTGATTTTAATTCAGAAATTCTTAGTGGACCCATGCGTTTTCTTTTGTTTTGACAGTTATATTTAAATCTGTATAGATAAGCTATGATGCGTTGCATTTTGGCAAAACTTGAACACTTTGCAGTGATATCATTTTCCTGCGTGTCGGCAGCAGCTGAAAAATGACACTGAGATTTGATTTCAGGTAAATTGGAAATGTCCATACTTTGAGGTTGTAAGGGCCATAGAATATCTTTATGGTGTAAAAAACGTGGACCTTCCCACCACAAAGTTGAATTTTTGAGCTGTGTAGCGTTTAGCCCCCTTGACCCTATGTCAGCGGGGTTCATGACTGTGGGAACATAATGCCAAGCTGACGGATCAAAGGTATTGGTTATTTCGTTGATTCTATTGTGTACAAATAGTTTTAATTGTTTTTTACACGTTTTTAGCCACCCGAGCACGATGGTTGAGTCACACCAGAAATGCAATGAATCTATTTTTAGTCGTAATGAATTGACTGTCTTTTTCATTAGTTGTGTAGCTAGTAAGCTTCCACATAATTCTGCTCTTGGAATCGTTAATTTTTGCTTTAGTGGGGTCACTTTGCTTTTAGCGACCAGTAGGTTTACAGTTACGTCGCCAGTGCTAGACACTGTGCGCACGTAAATGCAAGCACTATAGGCTTTGATGGAAGCGTCACTGAAAGCGTGCAATTCCACTCTCACATAGTTGTTGCATAGGACTCTACGAGGAATTTCAAGGTTAGCAATATCAGGTAAGTGTTTGACAAACTGGTTCCATTGTGACTCGACCTTGGCTGGCAGCGGACAATCCCATTGAACATTATGTGCCCAGAGAGCCTGGAGAATGATTTTTGCCTGTAACAAGCATGGGTTTATTAAGCCCAGTGGGTCAAAAACTTGTGCTATAGTGGACAAAACTGTGCGTTTAGTTTTAGATTGGTGTTCTGTATGTGGAAATGAAAACAACAATGCATCTCTGTTGCTTGCCCAAAGTAAGCCCAGGATTTTAGCAGTTTCTTTTGTGTTTAGTTGTAATGAGTCAACATTATTGTTTTCATTAACTATTTGAGTTAAGATGGTCGGTTCGTTAGACCGCCATTTCCGTAAGTGAAAGTGTGCGTCCTCTAGTTCCTTGACAGCACCTTTACAGATATGTATGAGTGTATTTTCGTCATCGTGGCCAGTTACATAGTCATCGACGTAAAAGTCGTGCAAGATTGTTTCACTTACACGGTCATCCTGGCAGTGTAATCCTATTTGTTTTAGTGTCCTGGTGGCTAACCACGGGGCCGAGGCCGTGCCGTAGGTAACGGAATTCAGCGTATAGTGTTTTATAGGCTGCGTAGGATCAGACCGCCACAAGATTTGCTGCAAGCTTCGCTGATCTTCTCTTATATAAATCTGTCTGTACATTTTAGCTACATCAGAAGTTGCAACAAATCTGTGTTGTCGGAATCGAATGAGTATGCTTAAAAGATCGTCCTGGACGACTGGCCCTACGTGTTGAATGTCGTTGTATGATTTCCCTGATGTCGTGACAGCGGAGCCATCAAAGACGGCCCGCAATTTTGTGGTAATTTTTTCCTCGCGCAGGACTGCATGGTGAGGAAAGTAAAAGGAAACAGTGTCATTTTGTATGTTTGTATTTTCTGACATGTGGTCTAAGTCCATGTATTCTTGCATGAACTCTGTGTATTGTTCTTTGAACTTTGGATTTCGTTGAAATTTGCGTTCTAGTGAATGAAAACGAACCAAAGCTTGATCAATAGAATTTCCCAATACGTCGGGCGACTCCTTCAGAGGTACAGTGACAATGAACTTGCCGTCCGGATGTCGCGTGGTGGTACTCGTATAAATTCGTTCACATTCATTGTTCGACTCTGATTTTGTGTACGATTGCTCAATATTGGAAAAGCCATCGTAATCGAAAAAATTGTTCAGCTTCTCATCAAGCTCAGTGTTTGAGAAATGGCAATGGACTGTATGATATTGTTTCTGTATTGAAATTGAACCCGAGACAAGCCACCCAAGTTTTGTTTCAACTAGAGTTGGTTTGTGCTTGCCTAGAGCTATTTGATTGAAGGTCAATACCTCCCAGAATAGGTCAGCTCCCAGCAACATCTGCACCTCTGACGGTTTTGCGAATGATGGGTCCGCGAGGTGGATGTGAGGGGGAATTTCGAATGTATTGCAATTGATTGGATTAGTTGGGATCAGCTGGGTGATCTGGGGTACTACAAAGCAGTTAACATCGGTAGTATAACTACTGTATAGTGACGATATAGTCACATCACATCGGTTTGTGATTTTAGAAGATTGGTTGTTCAGACCTTGAACTGAGATTGAAGTGGAATAACTGGGTATCCCTAGTTGGTTTTGTAAAGTTTCTGTTATGAAACTAGAAGTAGATCCATTATACTATATAATCCTGGAAGCCCCCCACCGAAAGGTCAATTGATCTCCCCGAAGGAGTCCCGATGGCGGTGGGTGGTCTATGGCGAGTTTTTCCCTCTCCCCCCCGTGTCTATGGGAAAAATCTGACATTTCAAAAATCCAAGATGGCGGCCGAGTTGAGATGATTGAATTTTTCGTTTTCCGCTCTATACCCGATATCGGTGTCGTTTTCGGATAACCTTGGCACGCTCTTTGCGCGTACGTTGTGTGAAATTGGAAAAACAAGATGGCCGCCGAGATATTTGCGTTTGAAATTTTTCATTTTTCGAGGTGACTTTGCGGGGTCGCGGCGTGGTGATTTTTTCGTTTCTTTGTCGATATTTTTTCTCTATGGGCTCGGGTATGTCCTCAGTTTTGCCGTCGAGGATTGTTTTTTTTTTTCAACAAGATGGCGGACTCCCTGGCGGCCATTGTGTGAAATCAACGAAAATTGGCATTTTTCGAGCAAACTTTTTCTTTCGTTGGCAACATTTGAGCGGGTCACTTTGTACAAGGCGATTGTGGAGCTCGGCTGCGAGTGTTGCCAGGTTGAGTTTTTTTTTTTTCGCTCATACATTTTTTCCTACTTTTCATTCAAAAATGTGAAAAGTAGAAAGAGAAACATTTTTGATTAAAAAATCGCATGAGAATGTCGGCTGGCAATGTCGTAATGACATTTGACTATTTTTGTCGATGGCAACTTGCGACAATGGCGCCCGGATTTTTTTTTTTGTTTTACGAAAAATTGATTAGAGCGCCCGAAGGAGCGGTGGGGGGTGAATGTCATGTATGAGGGATGTTGTCGGTTTGCATTCGTGTCTATAGGAAAAATCTGACATGTCCAAAATTCAAGATGGCGGCCGAGCTGAAATGGCCAACTTTTTTTTTTATCAGGGCGCTTACCCAAGATTGGTGTCGTTTTCGGATAATTTTTGGACGAGTGCTATGATGAAATTGGAAAAAGTTGGAAAAACAAGATGGCCGCCGAGATATTTGAAATTGAATTTTTGGAATTTTCGAGGTGTCTTTGCAGGGTCGTGATGTGATGGTTTTTGTCCTTTTGTGTGATTTTTTTTTCGATCTGCTTGGATATATTCTCAATTTTGCCAATTGGGATTGTTTTTTTTTTTCAACAAATTGGCGGACCCCGTGGAGGCCTTAATGTAAAAAGCTCTGAAAATCGCGTTTTTCGAGTTGAAATACTACGAGGTTGGCAACATTTGAGCAGATTTCGTTGTTTATGGCGGTTGTAGGGCTCAGTCGAGAGTGTTGCCAGGCTCAGTTTTTTTTTGCCTTGCCCATACATTTTTTTGGACTTTTCATTCAAAAAGTTGAAAAGTAGAAGGAGAAACATTTTTGATGAAAAAATCACCCTGGACGATTTTTTGCGGTCGTCGTAATGACATTTGATCATTTTTATCAGAAAAAACTGGCAACACTGGCGCCAGGATTTTTTTTTTCACTTTTCTCACATTTCGTATAGCACAGCCAAATGTATTGGTGAGAGGTAATAATAATGTATGGAACAATTGCTTGATTCAGTATGGTGACTATGGGAAAAATATGAAGTTTGAAAAATTCAAAATGGCGCCCGAACTGCGATTATAAACTTTTTTTTTGTTATCGCACCTACCCAATATTGGTGTCGTTTTCGGTCAATTTCAGGACGACTGCTACGATAAACTTGAAAAAAGTTGGAAAAACAAGATGGCCGCCGAGATATTTGTGTTTGAATTTTTTCATTTTTTGAGGTGTCTTTGCCGGGTCGCAGCGCGGTGATTTTTTTGTTGTTTTTTCGATATTTTTTGTCTATCGGCTCGGGTGTATCCTCAATTATGATGTCGAGGATTGTTTTTTTTTTCGACAAGATGGCGGACCCCATGGCTGACATTTAGTGAAATGTGCGAAAAATTGCATTTTTCGAGGTGAGATTTTTTGAGGTTGGCGACATTTTAGCGGGTCACTTTGTTTTCGGCGGTTGTAGGACTTGATTTTCAGTGTTGCCAGGTTTTGTTGATTTTTTCCTTGTCCATACATTTTTTTGAACTTTTCATTCAAAAATATGAAAAGTAGAAGGAGAAATATTTTTGATTAAAAAATGACTGAAAACGATTTATCGCAGTTGTAGTAATGACATTTGACTATTTTTGTCCGAATAAACTGGCAACACGGGCGACAGGATTTTTTTTTCTATTTTCACACATTTCGAATAGCTCAGCCAAAAGTATTGGTAGGGGGTGATAATAATGTATGGTCCAATTGCTTGATTCAACATGGTGGTTATAGGAAAAATATTTAATGTTAGTGTTGCCATACATAAAAAATACATTTTCATACAAAGGTATTTATTGCAACGAATATTTAATTTTGAGTGGGTTGGCATCATTTGACGTCGTTGTAATGAATGAGGCGTTTATAGGTATTAATAGTTTTCTTATTTTGTAAAAAAATAATTCAGTGTTGTTGCCATACAAAAAATAATAATTTTCATAGAAACGTATTTTTGTCTTAATACATGGTCCGTTACATTCGCCCCCCTTTGGAGCTTCTTATAGGGGGCCGCCTCAGCAGTGGCTCACGGAGTGACCTTGTATCGAACATTATTATTATTATTTATTATTATACTATATAATCCTGGAAGCCCCCCACCGAAAGGTCAATTGATCTCCCCGAAGGAGTCCCGATGGCGGTGGGTGGTCTATGGCGAGTTTTTCCCTCTCCCCCCCGTGTCTATGGGAAAAATCTGACATTTCAAAAATCCAAGATGGCGGCCGAGTTGAGATGATTGAATTTTTCGTTTTCCGCTCTATACCCGATATCGGTGTCGTTTTCGGATAACCTTGGCACGCTCTTTGCGCGTACGTTGTGTGAAATTGGAAAAACAAGATGGCCGCCGAGATATTTGCGTTTGAAATTTTTCATTTTTCGAGGTGACTTTGCGGGGTCGCGGCGTGGTGATTTTTTCGTTTCTTTGTCGATATTTTTTCTCTATGGGCTCGGGTATGTCCTCAGTTTTGCCGTCGAGGATTGTTTTTTTTTTTCAACAAGATGGCGGACTCCCTGGCGGCCATTGTGTGAAATCAACGAAAATTGGCATTTTTCGAGCAAACTTTTTCTTTCGTTGGCAACATTTGAGCGGGTCACTTTGTACAAGGCGATTGTGGAGCTCGGCTGCGAGTGTTGCCAGGTTGAGTTTTTTTTTTTTCGCTCATACATTTTTTCCTACTTTTCATTCAAAAATGTGAAAAGTAGAAAGAGAAACATTTTTGATTAAAAAATCGCATGAGAATGTCGGCTGGCAATGTCGTAATGACATTTGACTATTTTTGTCGATGGCAACTTGCGACAATGGCGCCCGGATTTTTTTTTTTGTTTTACGAAAAATTGATTAGAGCGCCCGAAGGAGCGGTGGGGGGTGAATGTCATGTATGAGGGATGTTGTCGGTTTGCATTCGTGTCTATAGGAAAAATCTGACATGTCCAAAATTCAAGATGGCGGCCGAGCTGAAATGGCCAACTTTTTTTTTTATCAGGGCGCTTACCCAAGATTGGTGTCGTTTTCGGATAATTTTTGGACGAGTGCTATGATGAAATTGGAAAAAGTTGGAAAAACAAGATGGCCGCCGAGATATTTGAAATTGAATTTTTGGAATTTTCGAGGTGTCTTTGCAGGGTCGTGATGTGATGGTTTTTGTCCTTTTGTGTGATTTTTTTTTCGATCTGCTTGGATATATTCTCAATTTTGCCAATTGGGATTGTTTTTTTTTTTCAACAAATTGGCGGACCCCGTGGAGGCCTTAATGTAAAAAGCTCTGAAAATCGCGTTTTTCGAGTTGAAATACTACGAGGTTGGCAACATTTGAGCAGATTTCGTTGTTTATGGCGGTTGTAGGGCTCAGTCGAGAGTGTTGCCAGGTTCAGTTTTTTTTTGCCTTGTCCATACTTTTTTTTGAACTTTTCATTCAAAAAGTTGAAAAGTAGAAGGAGAAATATTTTTGATGAAAAAATCACCCTGTACGATTTGTTGCGGTCGTCGTAATGACATTTGATCATTTTCATCAGAAAAAACTGGCAACACTGGCGCCAGGAGTTTTTTTTTCACTTTTCTCACATTTCGTATAGCACAGCCAAATGTATTGGTGAGAGGTAATAATAATGTATGGAAGAATTGCTTGATTCAGTATGGTGACTATGGGAAAAATATGAAGTTTGAAAAATTCAAAATGGCGCCCGAACTGCGATTATAAACTTTTTTTTTGTTATCGCACCTACCCAATATTGGTGTCGTTTTCGGTCAATTTCAGGACGACTGCTACGATAAACTTGAAAAAAGTTGGAAAAACAAGATGGCCGCCGAGATATTTGTGTTTGAATTTTTTCATTTTTTGAGGTGTCTTTGCCGGGTCGCAGCGCGGTGATTTTTTTGTTGTTTTTTCGATATTTTTTGTCTATCGGCTCGGGTGTATCCTCAATTATGATGTCGAGGATTGTTTTTTTTTTCGACAAGATGGCGGACCCCATGGCTGACATTTAGTGAAATGTGCGAAAAATTGCATTTTTCGAGGTGAGATTTTTTGAGGTTGGCGACATTTTAGCGGGTCACTTTGTTTTCGGCGGTTGTAGGACTTGATTTTCAGTGTTGCCAGGTTTTGTTGATTTTTTCCTTGTCCATACATTTTTTTGAACTTTTCATTCAAAAATATGAAAAGTAGAAGGAGAAATATTTTTGATTAAAAAATGACTGAAAACGATTTATCGCAGTTGTAGTAATGACATTTGACTATTTTTGTCCGAATAAACTGGCAACACGGGCGACAGGATTTTTTTTTCTATTTTCACACATTTCGAATAGCTCAGCCAAAAGTATTGGTAGGGGGTGATAATAATGTATGGTCAAATTGCTTGATTCAACATGGTGGTTATAGGAAAAATATTTAGTGTTAGTGTTGCCATACATAAAAAATACATTTTCATACAAAGGTATTTATTGCAACGAATATTTAATTTTGAGTGGGTTGGCATCATTTGACGTCGTTGTAATGAATGAGGCGTTTATAGGTATTAATAGTTTTCTTATTTTGTAAAAAAATAATTCAGTGTTGCCACACAAAAAATAATAATTTTCATAGAAACGTATTTTTGGTACGTATATGGTCCGTTACATTCGCCCCCCTTCGGAGCTTAGTGGCTCACGGAGTGACCTTGTATCGAACATTATTATTATTATTATACTATATAATCCTGGAAGCCCCCCACCGAAAGGTCAATTGATCTCCCCGAAGGAGTCCCGATGGCGGTAGGTGGTCTATGGCGAGTTTTTCCCTCTCCCCCCCGTGTCTATGGAAAAAATCTGACATTTCAAAAATCCAAGATGGCGGCCGAGTTGGGATGATTGAGTTTTTCGTTTTCCGCTCTATACCCGATATCGGTGTCGTTTTCGGATAACTTGAGCACGCTCTTTGCGCGTACGTTGTGTAAAATTGGAAAAACAAGATGGCCGCCGAGATATTTGCGCTTGAAATTTTTCATTTTTCGAGCTGTCTATGCGGGGTCGCGGCGGGGTGATTTTTTTGTTTCTTTTTCGATATTTTTTCTCTATGGGCTCGAATATGTTCTCAATTTTGCCGTCGAGGATTTGTTTTTTTTTTCAACAAGATGGCGGACTCTGTGGCGGCCATTTTGTAAAATCAACGAAAATTGGCATTTTTCCAGGCGAATTTTTCTTACGTTGGCAACATTTGAGCGAGTCACTTTGTATCAGGCGATTGTGAAGCTCGGCTGTGAGTGTTGCCAGATTGAGTTGTTTTTTTTTTCGGTCATACATTTTTTTGGACTTTTCATTCAAAAATGTGAAAAGTAGAAGGAGAAATATTTTTGATTAAAAAATCGCATGAGAATATCGGCTGCCAATGTCGTAATGACATTTGACTATTTTCGTTGCTGGCAACTCGCAACAATGGCGCCCGGATTTTTTTTTTTGTTTTACGAAAATTTGATTGGAGCGCCCGAAGGAGCGGTGGGGGGTGAATGTCATGTATGAGGGATATTGTCGGTTTGCATCCGTGTTTATGGGAAAAATCTGACATGTCCAAAATTCAAGATGGCGGCCGAGCTGACTTGGCCAACTTTTTTTTTTTATCAGGGCGCTTACCCAAGATTGGTGTCGTTTTCGGATAATTTTAGAGCGTGTGTTATGATAAAATTGGAAAAAGTTGGAAAAACAAGATGGCCGCCGAGATATTTGAAATTGAATTTTTGGAATTTTCGAGGTGTCTTTGCAGGGTCGTGATGTGATGGTTTTTGTCCTTTTGTGTGATTTTTTTTTTCGATCTGCTTGTATATATTCTCAATTTTGCCAATTAAGATTGTTTTTATTTTTTCAACAAAATGGCGGACCCCGTGGAGGCCTTAATGTAAAAAGCTCTGAAAATCGCGTTTTTCGAGTTGAAATACTACGAGGTTGGCAACATTTGAGCAGACTTCGTTGTTTTTGCCGGTTGTAGGGCTCAGCCGGGAGTGTTGCTAGGCTCAGTTTTTTTTTGCCTTGCCCATACATTTTTTTGGACTTTTCATTCAAAAAGTTGAAAAGTAGAAGGAGAAACATTTTTGATGAAAAAATCACCCTGGACGATTTTTTGCGGTCGTCGTAATGACATTTGATCATTTTCATCAGAAAAAACTGGCAACACTGGCGCCAGGAGTTTTTTTTTCACTTTTCTCACATTTCGTATAGCACAGCCAAATGTATTGGTGAGAGGTAATAATAATGTATGGAAGAATTGCTTGATTCAGTATGGTGACTATGGGAAAAATATGAAGTTTGAAAAATTCAAAATGGCGCCCGAACTGCGATTATAAACTTTTTTTTTGTTATCGCACCTACCCAATATTGGTGTCGTTTTCGGTCAATTTCAGGACGACTGCTACGATAAACTTGAAAAAAGTTGGAAAAACAAGATGGCCGCCGAGATATTTGTGTTTGAAATTTTTCATTTTTCGAGGTGTCTTTGCCGGGTCGCAGCGCGGTGATTTTTTTGTTGTTTTTTCGATATTTTTTGTCTATCGGCTCGGGTGTATCCTCAATTATGATGTCGAGGATTGTTTTTTTTTTCGACAAGATGGCGGACCCCATGGCTGACATTTAGTGAAATGTGCGAAAAATTGCATTTTTCGAGGTGAGATTTTTTGAGGTTGGCGACATTTTAGCGGGTCACTTTGTTTTCGGCGGTTGTAGGACTTGATCCATAGTGTTGCCAGGTTTGGTTGATTTTTTCTTTGTCCATACATTTTTTTGGACTTTTCATTCAAAAATATGAAAAGTAGAAGGAGAAACATTTTTGATTAAAAAATGATTGAAAACGATTTATCGCAGTTGTGGTAATGACATTTGACTATTTTTGACTGAATAAACTGGCAACACGGGCGTCAGGATTTTTTTTTCTATTTTCACACATTTCGAATAGCTCAGCCAAAAGTATTGGTAGGGGGTGATAATAATGTATGGTCAAATTGCTTGATTCAACATGGTGGTTATAGGAAAAATATTTAATGTTAGTGTTGCCATACATAAAAAATACATTTTCATACAAAGGTATTTATTGCAAAGAATATTTAATTTTGAGTGGGTTGGCATCATTTGACGTCGTTGTAATGAATGAGGCGTTTATAGGTATTAATAGTTTTCTTATTTTGTAAAAAAATAGTTCAGTGTTGTCATACAAAAAATAATAATTTTCATAGAAACGTATTTTTGTCTTAATACATGGTCCGTTACATTCGCCCCCCTTTGGAGCTTCTTATAGGGGGCCGCCTCAGCAGTGGCTCACGGAGTAACCTTGTATCGAACATTATTATTATTATTATTTATTATTATTATACTATATAATCCTGGAAGCCCCCCACCGAAAGGTCAATTGATCTCCCCGAAGGAGTCCCGATGGCGGTGGGTGGTCTATGGCGAGTTTCTCCCTCTCCCCCCCGTGTCTATGGGAAAAATCTGACATTTCAAAAATCCAAGATGGCGGCCGAGTTGGGATGATTGACTTTTTCGTTTTCCGCTCTATACGCGATATCGGTGTCGTTTTCGGATAACTTGAGCGCGTTCTTTGCGAGTACGTAGGGTGAAATTGGAAAAACAAGATGGCCGCCGAGATATTTGCGTTTGAAATTTTTCATTTTTCGAGGTGACTTTGCGGGGTCGCGGCGTGGTGATTTTTTTGTGTATTTTTTGTTATTTTTTCTCTATGGGCTCGGGTATGTCCTCAATTTTGTCGTCGAGGATTGTTTTTTTTTTTTCAACAAGATGGCGGACTCCGTGGCGGCCATTTTGTAAAATCAACGAAAATTGGCATTTTTCCAGGCGAATTTTTCTTCTGTTGGCAACATTTGAGCGGGTCACTTTGTATAAGGCGGTTGTGGAGCTCGGCTGCGAGTGTTGCCAGGTTGAGTTTTTTTTTTTTCGGTCATACATTTTTTTGGACTTTTCATTCAAAAATGTGAAAAGTAGAAGGAGAAATATTTTTGATTAAAAACTCGCATGAGAATATCGGCTGGCAATGTCGTAATGACATTTGACTATTTTCGTCGCTGGCAACTCGCAACAATGGCGCCCGGATTTTTTTTTTTGTTTTACGAAAATTTGATTGGAGCGCCCGAAGGAGCGGTGGGGGGTGAATGTCATGTATAAGGGATATTGTCGGTTTGCATCCGTGTCTATGGGAAAAATCTGACATGTCCAAAATTCAAGATGGCGGTCGAGCTGACTTGGCCAACTTTTCTTTTTATCAGGGCGCTTACCCAAGATTGGTGTTGTTTTCGGATAATTTTAGGACGATTATTACGATGAAATTGAAAAAAAATGGAAAAACAAGATGGCCGCCGAGATATTTGAAATTTAATTTTTGGAATTTTCGAGGTGTCTTTGCAGGGTCGTGTTGTGGTGGTTTTTGTCCTTTTCGTTGACTTCTTTTTTTCAATCTGCTTGAATATATTCTCAATTTTGCCAATTGGGATTGTTTTTTTTTTTCAACAAAATGGCGGACCCCGTGGAGGCCTTAATGTAAAAAGCTCTGAAAATCGCGTTTTTCGAGTTGAAATACTACGAGGTTGGCAACATTTGAGCAGATTTCGTTGTTTATGGCGGTTGTAGAACTCAATCGAGAGTGTTGCCAGGTTCAGTTTTTTTTTGCCTTGTCCATACATTTTTTTGGACTTTTCATTCAAAAAGTTGAAAAGTAGAAGGAGAAATATTTTTGATGAAAAAATCACCCTGGACGATTTGTTGCGGTTGTCGTAATGACATTTGATCATTTTCATCAGAAAAAACTGGCAACACTGGCGCCAGGATTTTTTTTTTCACTTTTCTCACATTTCGTATAGCACAGCCAAATGTATTGGTGAGAGGTAATAATAATGTATGGAAGAATTGCTTGATTCAGTATGGTGACTATGGGAAAAATATGAAGTTTGAAAAATTCAAAATGGCGCCCGAACTGCGATTATAAACTTTTTTTTTGTTATCGCACCTACCCAATATTGGTGTCGTTTTCGGTCAATTTCAGGACGACTGCTACGATAAACTTGAAAAAAGTTGGAAAAACAAGATGGCCGCCGAGATATTTGTGTTTGAAATTTTTCATTTTTCGAGGTGTCTTTGCCGGGTCGCAGCGCGGTGATTTTTTTGTTGTTTTTTCGATATTTTTTGTCTATCGGCTCGACTGTATCCTCAATTATGATGTCAAAGATTGTTTTTTTTTTTCGACAAAATGGCGGACCCCGTGGCTGACATTTAGTGAAATGTGCGAAAAAATGCATTTTTCGAGGTGAGATATTTTAAGGTTGGCAACATTTGAGCGGGTCACTTTGTTTTTGGCGGTTGTAGAACTTGATCTACAGTGTTGCAAGGTTTTATTGATTTTTTCCTTGTCCATACATTTTTTTGAACTTTTCATTCAAAAATATGAAAAGTAGAAGGAGAAATATTTTTGATTAAAAAATGACTGAAAACGATTTATCGCAGTTGTAGTAATGACATTTGACTATTTTTGTCCGAATAAACTGGCAACACGGGCGTCAGGATTTTTTTTTCTATTTTCACACATTTCGAATAGCTCAGCCAAAAGTATTGGTAGGGGGTGATAATAATGTATGGTCAAATTGCTTGATTCAACATGGTCGTTATAGGAAAAATATTTAATGTTAGTGTTGCCATACATAAAAAATACATTTTCATACAAAGGTATTTATTGCAACGAATATTTAATTTTGAGTGGGTTGGCATCATTTGACGTCGTTGTAATGAATGAGGCGTTTATAGGTATTAATAGTTTTCTTATTTTGTAAAAAAATAATTCAGTGTTGCCATACAAAAAATAATAATTTTCATAGAAACGTATTTTTGGTACGTACATGGTCCGTTACATTCGCCCCCCTTTGCAGCTTCATATAGGGGGCCGCCTCAGCAGTGGCTCACGGAGTGACCTTGTATCGAACATTATTATTATTATTATTATACTATATAATCCTGGAAGCCCCCCACCAAAAGGTCAATTGATCTCCCCGAAGGAGTCCCGATGGCGGGGGGTCGTCTATGGCGAGTTTCTCCCTCTCCCCCCCGTGTCTATGGGAAAAATCTGACATTTCAAAAATCCAAGATGGCGGCCGAGTTGGGATGATTGACTTTTTCGTTTTCCGCTCTATACGCGATATCGGTGTCGTTTTCGGATAACTTGAGCGCGTTCTTTGCGAGTACGTAGGGTGAAATTGGAAAAACAAGATGGCCGCCGAGATATTTGCGTTTGAAATTTTTCATTTTTCGAGGTGACTTTGCGGGGTCGCGGCGTGGTGATTTTTTTGTGTATTTTTTGTTATTTTTTCTCTATGTGCTCGGGTATGTCCTCAATTTTGTTGTCGAGGATTGTTTTTTTTTTTCAACAAGATGGCGGACTCCGTGGCGGCCATTTTGTAAAATCAACGAAAATTGGCATTTTTCCAGGCGAATTTTTCTTCTGTTGGCAACATTTGAGCGGGTCACTTTGTATAAGGCGGTTGTGGAGCTCGGCTGCGAGTGTTGCCAGGTTGAGTTTTTTTTTTTTCGGTCATACATTTTTTTGGACTTTTCATTCAAAAATGTGAAAAGTAGAAGGAGAAATATTTTTGATTAAAAAATCGCATGAGAATATCGGCTGGCAATGTCGTAATGACATTTGACTATTTTCGTCGCTGGCAACTCGCAACAATGGCGCCCGGATTTTTTTTTTTGTTTTACGAAAATTTGATTGGAGCGCCCGAAGGAGCGGTGGGGGGTGAATGTCATGTATGAGGGATATTGTCGGTTTGCATCCGTGTCTATGGGAAAAATCTGACATGTCCAAAATTCAAGATGGCGGCCGAGCTGACTTGGCCAACTTTTTTTTTTATCAGGGTGCTTACCCAAGATTGGTGTCGTTTTCGGATAATTTCAGGGCGAGTGTTATGATAAAATTGGAAAAAGTTGGAAAAACAAGATGGCCGCCGAGATATTTCAAATTGAATTTTTGGAATTTTCGAGGTGTCTTTGCAGGGTCGTGATGTGATGGTTTTTGTCTTTTTGTGTGACTTTTTTTTTTCGATCTGCTTGGATATATTCTCAATTTTGCCAATTGGGTTTTTTTTTTTTTTTTCAAAAAATGGCGGACCCCGTGGAGGCCTTAATGTAAAAAGCTCTGAAAATCGCGTTTTTCGAGTTGAAATACTACGAGGTTGGCAACATTTGAGCAGATTTCGTTGTTTATGGCGGTTGTAGGGCTCAGTCGAGAGTGTTGCCAGGTTCAGTTTTTTTTTGCCTTGTCCATACTTTTTTTTGAACTTTTCATTCAAAAAGTTGAAAAGTAGAAGGAGAAACATTTTTGATGAAAAAATCACCCTGTACGATTTGTTGCGGTCGTCGTAATGACATTTGATCATTTTCATCCGAAAAAACTGGCAACACTTGCGCCAGGATTTTTTTTTTCACTTTTCTCACATTTCGTATAGCACAGCCAAATGTATTGGTGAGAGGTAATAATAATGTATGGAAGAATTGCTCGATTCAGTATGGTGATTATGGGAAAAATATAAAATTTGAAAAATTCAAAATGGCGCCCGAACTGCGATTATCAACTTTTTTTTTTGTTATCGCATCTACCCATTATTGGTGTCGTTTTCGGTCAATTTCAGGACGACTGCTACGATAAAATTGAAAAAAGGTGAAAAAACAAGATGGCCGCCGAGATATTTGTGTTTGAAATTTTTCATTTTTCGAGGTGTCTTTGCCGGGTCGCAGCACGGTGATTTTTTTGTTGTTTTTTCGATATTTTTTGTCTATCGGCTCGGGTGTATCCTCAATTATGATGTCAAAGATTGTTTTTTTTTTTCGACAAGATGGCGGACCCCGTGGCTGACATTTAGTGAAATGTGCGAAAAAATGCATTTTTCGAGGTGAGATATTTTGAGGTTGGCAACATTTGAGCGGGTCACTTTGTTTTTGGCGGTTGTAGAACTTGATCTACAGTGTTGCAACGTTTTGTTAATTTTTTTCTTGTCCATACATTTTTTTGAACTTTTCATTCAAAAATATGAAAAGTAGAAGGAGAAATATTTTTGATTAAAAAATGACTGAAAACGATTTATCGCAGTTGTAGTAATGACATTTGACTATTTTTGTCCGAATAAACTGGCAACACGGGCGACAGGATTTTTTTTTCTATTTTCACACATTTCGAATAGCTCAGCCAAAAGTATTGGTAGGGGGTGATAATAATGTATGGTCAAATTGCTTGATTCAACATGGTGGTTATAGGAAAAATATTTAATGTTAGTGTTGCCATACATAAAAAATACATTTTCATACAAAGGTATTTATTGCAACGAATATTTAATTTTGAGTGGGTTGGCATCATTTGACGTCGTTGTAATGAATGAGGCGTTTATAGGTATTAATAGTTTTCTTATTTTGTAAAAAAATAATTCAGTGTTGCCATACAAAAAATAATAATTTTCATAGAAACGTATTTTTGGTACGTACATGGTCCGTTACATTCGCCCCCCTTTAGAGCTTCTTATGGGGCCGCCTCAGCAGTGGCTCACGGAGTGACCTTGTATCGAACATTATTATTATTATTATACTATATAATCCTGGAAGCCCCCCACCGAAGGGTCAATTGATCTCCCCGAAGGAGTCCCGATGGCGGGGGGTCGTCTATGGCGAGTTTCCATCTCTCCCCCCGTGTCTATGGGAAAAATCTGACATTTCAAAAATCCAAGATGGCGGCCGAGTTGGGATGATTGACTTTTTCGTTTTCCGCTCTATACGCGATATCGGTGTCGTTTTCGGATAACTCTGGCACGCTCTTTGCGATTACGTTGTGGAAAATTGGAAAAACAAGATGGCCGCCGAGATATTTGCGTTTGAAATTTTTCATTTTTCGAGGTGACTTTGCGGGGTCGCGGCGTGGTGATTTTTTTGTGTATTTTTTGTTATTTTTTCTCTATGTGCTCGGGTATGTCCTCAATTTTGTCGTCGAGGATTGTTTTTTTTTTTCAACAAGATGGCGGACTCCGTGGCGGCCATTTTGTAAAATCAACGAAAATTGGCATTTTTCCAGGCGAATTTTTCTTCTGTTGGCAACATTTGAGCGGGTCACTTTGTATAAGGCGGTTGTGGAGCTCGGCTGCGAGTGTTGCCAAGTTGAGTTTTTTTTTTTTCGGTCATACATTTTTTTGGACTTTTCATTCAAAAATGTGAAAAGTAGAAGGAGAAATATTTTTGATTAAAAAATCGCATGAGAATATCGGCTGGCAATGTCGTAATGACATTTGACTATTTTCGTCGCTGGCAACTCGCAACAATGGCGCCCGGATTTTTTTTTTTGTTTTACGAAAATTTGATTGGAGCGCCCGAAGGAGCGGTGGGGGGTGAATGTCATGTATGAGGGATATTGTCGGTTTGCATCCGTGTCTATGGGAAAAATCTGACATGTCCAAAATTCAAGATGGCGGCCGAGCTGACTTGGCCAACTTTTTTTTTTATCAGGGTGCTTACCCAATATTGGTGTCGTTTTCGGATAATTTCAGGGCGAGTGTTATGATAAAATTGGAAAAAGTTGGAAAAACAAGATGGCCGCCGAGATATTTCAAATTGAATTTTTGGAATTTTCGAGGTGTCTTTGCAGGGTCGTGATGTGATGGTTTTTGTCTTTTTGTGTGACTTTTTTTTTTCGATCTGCTTGGATATATTCTCAATTTTGCCAATTGGGATTGTTTTTTTTTTTTATAAAAATGGCGGACCCCGTGGAGGCCTTAATGTAAAAAGCTCTGAAAATCGCGTTTTTCGAGTTGAAATACTACGAGGTTGGCAACATTTGAGCAGATTTCGTTGTTTATGGCGGTTGTAGGGCTCAGTCGAGAGTGTTGCCAGGTTCAGTTTTTTTTTGCCTTGTCCATACTTTTTTTTGAACTTTTCATTCAAAAAGTTGAAAAGTAGAAGGAGAAACATTTTTGATGAAAAAATCACCCTGTACGATTTGTTGCGGTCGTCGTAATGACATTTGATCATTTTCATCAGAAAAAACTGGCAACACTTGCGCCAGGATTTTTTTTTTCACTTTTCTCACATTTCGTATAGCACAGCCAAATGTATTGGTGAGAGGTAATAATAATGTATGGAACAATTGCTTGATTCAGTATGGTGACTATGGGAAAAATATGAAGTTTGAAAAATTCAAAATGGCGCCCCAACTGCGATTATCAACTTTTTTTTTTGTTATCGCACCTACCCAATATTGGTGTTGTTTTCGGTCAATTTCAGGACGACTGCTACGATAAAATTGAAAAAAGTTGGAAAAACAAGATGGCCGCCGAGATATTTGTGTTTGAAAATTTTCATTTTTCGAGGTGTCTTTGCAGGGTCGCATTGCGGTGATCTTTTGGTAATTTTTCGATATTTTTTATCTGTGGGCTCGGGTTTATCCTCAATTATGATGTCGAGGATTGTTTTTTTTTTCGACAATATGGCGGACCCCATGGCTGACATTTAGTGAAATGTGTGAAAAATTGCATTATTCGAGGTGAGATATTTCGAGGTTGGCAACATTTTAGCGGATCACTTTGTTTTTGGCGGTTGTAGGACTTGATTTTCAGTGTTGCCAGGTTTTGTTGATTTTTTCCTTGTCCATACATTTTTTTGAACTTTTCATTCAAAAATATGAAAAGTAGAAGGAGAAATATTTTTGAATAAAAATTGAGTCAAAACGATTTATCGCAGTTGTAGTAATGACATTTGACTATTTTTGTCCGAATAAACTGGCAACACGGGCGACAGGATTTTTTTTTCTATTTTCACACATTTCGAATAGCTCAGCCAAAAGTATTGGTAGGGGGTGATAATAATGTATGGTCAAATTGCTTGATTCAACATGGTGGTGATAGGAAAAATATTTAATGTTAGTGTTGCCATACATAAAAAATACATTTTCATACAAAGGTATTTATTGCAACGAATATTTAATTTTGAGTGGGTTGGCATCATTTGACGTCGTTGTAATGAATGAGGCGTTTATAGGTATTAATAGTTTTCTTATTTTGTAAAAAAATAATTCAGTGTTGCCATACAAAAAATAATAATTTTCATAGAAACGTATTTTTGGTACGTATATGGTCCGTTACATTCGCCCCCCTTCGGAGCTTCTTATAGGGGGCCGCCTCAGCAGTGGCTCACGGAGTGACCTTGTATCGAACATTATTATTATATTATTATTATTATACTATATAATCCTGGAAGCCCCCCACCGAAAGGTCAATTGATCTCCCCGAAGGAGTCCCGATGGCGGTGGGTGGTCTATGGCGAGTTTTTCCCTCTCCCCCCCGTGTCTATGGGAAAAATCTGACATTTCAAAAATCCAAGATGGCGGCCGAGTTGGGATGATTGAGTTTTTCGTTTTCCGCTCTATACCCGATATCGGTGTCGTTTTCGGATAACTTGAGCACGCTCTTTGCGATTACGTTGTGTAGAATTGGAAAAACAAGATGGCCGCCGAGATATTTGCGTTTGTAAATTTTCATTTTTCGAGGTGACTTTGCGGGGTCGCGGCGTGGTGATTTTTTTGTGTATTCTTTGATATTTTTTCTCTATGGGCTCGGGTATGTCCTCAATTTTGTGGTCAAGGGTTTTATTTTTTTTTTCAACAAGATGGCGGACTCCCTGGCGGCCATTTTGTAAAATCAACGAAAATTGGCATTTTTCGAGGCATTTTTTTCTTACGTTGGCAACATTTGAGCGGGTCACTTTGTATCAGGCGATTGTGGAGCTCGGCTGCGAGTGTTGCCAGGTTGAGTTTTTTTTTTTCGGTCATACATTTTTTTCGACTTTTCATTCAAAAATGTGAAAAGTAGAAGGAGAAATATTTTTGATTAAAAAATCGCATGAAAATGTCGGCTGGCAATGTCGTAATGACATTTGACTATTTTTGTCGATGGCAACTTGCGACAATGGCGCCCGGATTTTTTTTTTTGTTTTACGAAAATTCGATTAGAGCGCCCGAAGGAGCGATGGGGGGTGAATGTCATGTATGAGGGATATTGTCGGTTTGCATCCGTGTCTATGGGAAAAATCTGACATGTCCAAAATTCAAGATGGCGGCCGAGCTGACTTGGCCAACTTTTCTTTTTATCAGGGCGCTTACCCAAGATTGGTGTCGTTTTCGGATAATTTTAGGACGAGTGTTACGATGAAATTGAAAAAAAATGGAAAAACAAGATGGCCGCCGAGATATTTGAAATTGAATTTATGGAATTTTCGAGGTGTTTTTGCAGGGTCGTGATGTGATGGTTTTTGTCCTTTTCTTTGACTTTTTTTTTTCGATCTGCTTGGATATATTCTCAATTTTGCCAATTGGGACTGTTTTTTTTTTTCAACAAAATGGCGGACCCCGTGGAGGCCTTAATGTAAAAAGCTCTGAAAATCGCGTTTTTCGAGTTGAAATACTACGAGGTTGGCAACATTTGAGCAGATTTCGTTGTTTATGGCGGTTGTAGGGCTCAGTCGAGAGTGTTGCCAGGTTCAGTTTTTTTTTGCCTTGTCCATACTTTTTTTGGAATTTTCATTCAAAAAGTTGAAAAGTAGAAGGAGAAACATTTTTGATGAAAAAATCACCCAAGACGATTTGTTGCGGTCGTCGTAATGACATTTGATCATTTTCATCCGAAAAAACTGGCAACACTTGCGCCAGGATTTTTTTTTTCACTTTTCTCACATTTCGTATAGCACAGCCAAATGTATTGGTGAGAGGTAATAATAATGTATGGAAGAATTGCTCGATTCATTATGGTGATTATGGGAAAAATATAAAGTTTGAAAAATTCAAAATGGCGCCCGAACTGCGATTATCAACTTTTTTTTTTGTTATCGCATCTACCCATTATTGGTGTCGTTTTCGGTCAATTTCAGGACGACTGCTACGATAAAATTGAAAAAAGGTGGAAAAACAAGATGGCCGCCGAGATATTTGTGTTTGAAATTTTTCATTTTTCGAGGTGTCTTTGCCGGGTCGCAGCACGGTGATTTTTTTGTTGTTTTTTCGATATTTTTTGTCTATCGGCTCGGGTGTATCCTCAATTATGATGTCAAAGATTGTTTTTTTTTTCGACAAGATGGCGGACCCCGTGGCTGACATTTAGTGAAATGTGCGAAAAAATGCATTAGTGTTGCCATACATAAAAAATACATTTTCATACAAAGGTATTTATTGCAACGAATATTTAATTTTGAGTGGGTTGGTATCATTTGACGTCGTTGTAATGAATGAGGCGTTTATAGGTATTAATAGTTTTCTTATTTTGTAAAAAAATAATTCAGTGTTGCCATACAAAAAATAATAATTTTCATAGAAACGTATTTTTGGTACGTATATGGTCCGTTACATTCGCCCCCCTTCGGAGCTTCTTATAGGGGGCCGCCTTAACAGTGGCTCACGGAGTGACCTTGTATCGAACATTATTATTATATTATTATTATTATACTATATAATCCTGGATTATACTATATAATCCTGGAAGCCCCCCACCGAAAGGTCAATTGATCTCCCCGAAGGAGTCCCGATGGCGGGGGGTCGTCTATGGCGAGTTTCCATCTCTCCCCCCCGTGTCTATGGGAAAAATCTGACATTTCAAAAATCCAAGATGGCGGCCGAGTTGGGATGATTGACTTTTTCGTTTTCCGCTCTATACGCGATATCGGTGTCGTTTTCGGATAACTTGAGCGCGTTCTTTGCGATTACGTTGTGTAAAATTGAAAAAACAAGATGGCCGCCGAGATATTTGCGTTTGAAAATTTTCATTTTTCGAGGTGTCTCTGCGGGGTCGCGGCGTGGTGATTTTTTTTTTTTTTTTCGATATTTTTTCTCTATGAGCTCGGGTATGTCCTCAATTTTGTGGTCGAGGATTTTTTTTTTTTTCAACAAGATGGCGGACTCCCTGGTGGCCATTTTGTAAAATCAACGAAAATTGGCATTTTTCGAGGCAACTTTTTCTTCCGTTGGCAACATTTGAGCGGGTCACTTTGTATAAGGCGATTGTGGAGCTCGGCTGCGAGTGTTGCCAGGCTGAGTTTTTTTTTTTTTGCTCATACATTTTTTTCGACTTTTTATTCAAAAATGTGAAAAGTAGAAGGAGAAATATTTTTGATTAAAAAATCGCATGAGAATGTCGGCTGGCAATGTCGTAATGACATTTGACTATTTTTGTCGATGGCAACTTGCGACAATGGCGCCCGGATTTTTTTTTTGTTTTACGAAAATTCGATTAGAGCGCCCGAAGGAGCGATGGGGGGTGAATGTCATGTATAAGGGATATTGTCGGTTTGCATCCGTGTCTATGGGAAAAATCTGACATGTCCAAAATTCAAGATGGCGGCCGAGCTGACTTGGCCAACTTTTCTTTTTATCAGGGCGCTCACCCAAGATTGGTGTTGTTTTCAGATAATTTTAGGACGAGTGTTACGATGAAATTGAAAAAAAATGGAAAAACAAGATGGCCGCCGAGATATTTGAAATTGAATATTTGGAATTTTCGAGGCGTCTTTGCAGGGTCGTGATGTGATGGCTTTTATCCTTTTCTTGGGTTTTTTTTATTGATCTGCTTGGATATATTCTCAATTTTGCCAATTGGGATTGTTTTTTTTTTCAACAAAATGGCGGACCCCGTGGAGGCCTTTATGTAAAAAGCTCTGAAAATCGCGTTTTTCGAGTTGAAATACTACGAGGTTGGCAACATTTGAGCAGATTTCATTGTTTATGGCGGTTGTAGGGCTCAGTCGAGAGTGTTGCCAGGTTCAGTTTTTTTTTGCCTTGTCCATACATTTTTTTGGACTTTTCATTCAAAAAGTTGAAAAGTAGAAGGAGAAACATTTTTGATGAAAAAATCACCCTGAACGATTTTTTGCGGTCGTTGTAATGACATTTGATCATTTTCATCAGAAAAAACTGGCAACACTGGCGCCAGGATTTTTTTTTTCACTTTTCTCACATTTCGTATAGCACAGCCAAATGTATTGGTGAGAGGTAATAATAATGTATGGAAGAATTGCTCGATTCAGTATGGTGATTATGGGAAAAATATAAAGTTTGAAAAATTCAAAATGGCGCCCGAACTGCGATTATCAACTTTTTTTTTTGTTATCGCACTTACACAATATTGGTGTCGTTTTCGGTCAATTTCAGGACGACTGCTACGATAAACTTGAAAAAAATTGGAAAAACAAGATGGCCGCCGAGATAATAGTGTTTGAAATTTTTCATTTTTCGAGGTGTCTTTGCCGGGTCGCAGCGCGGTGATTTTTTTGTTGTTATTTCGATATTTTTTGTCTATCGGCTCGGGTGTATCCTCAATTATGATGTCGAGGATTGTTTTTTTTTTCGACACGATGGCGGACCCCATGGCTGACATTTAGTGAAATGTGCGAAAAATTGCATTTTTCGAGGTGAGATTTTTTGAGGTTGGCGACATTTTAGCGGGTCACTTTGTTTTCGGCGGTTGTAGGACTTGATCCATAGTGTTGCCAGGTTTGGTTGATTTTTTCTTTGTCCATACATTTTTTTGGACTTTTCATTCAAAAATATGAAAAGTAGAAGGAGAAACATTTTTGATTAAAAAATGATTGAAAACAATTTATCGCAGTTGTGGTAATGACATTTGACTATTTTTGACTGAATAAACTGGCAACACGGGCGTCAGGATTTTTTTTTCTATTTTCACACATTTCGAATAGCTCAGCCAAAAGTATTGGTAGGGGGTGATAATAATGTATGGTCAAATTGCTTGATTCAACATGGTGGTTATAGGAAAAATATTTAATGTTAGTGTTGCCATACATAAAAAATACATTTTCATACAAAGGTATTTATTGCAAAGAATATTTAATTTTGAGTGGGTTGGCATCATTTGACGTCGTTGTAATGAATGAGGCGTTTATAGGTATTAATAGTTTTCTTATTTTGTAAAAAAATAGTTCAGTGTTGTCATACAAAAAATAATAATTTTCATAGAAACGTATTTTTGTCTTAATACATGGTCCGTTACATTCGCCCCCCTTTGGAGCTTCTTATAGGGGGCCGCCTCAGCAGTGGCTCACGGAGTAACCTTGTATCGAACATTATTATTATTATTATTTATTATTATTATACTATATAATCCTGGAAGCCCCCCACCAAAAGGTCAATTGATCTCCCCGAAGGAGTCCCGATGGCGGTGGGTGGTCTATGGCGAGTTTCTCCCTCTCCCCCCCGTGTCTATGGGAAAAATCTGACATTTCAAAAATCCAAGATGGCGGCCGAGTTGGGATGATTGACTTTTTCGTTTTCCGCTCTATACGCGATATCGGTGTCGTTTTCGGATAACTTGAGCGCGTTCTTTGCGAGTACGTAGGGTGAAATTGGAAAAACAAGATGGCCGCCGAGATATTTGCGTTTGAAATTTTTCATTTTTCGAGGTGACTTTGCGGGGTCGCGGCGTGGTGATTTTTTTGTGTATTTTTTGTTATTTTTTCTCTATGTGCTCGGGTATGTCCTCAATTTTGTCGTCGAGGATTGTTTTTTTTTTTTCAACAAGATGGCGGACTCCGTGGCGGCCATTTTGTAAAATCAACGAAAATTGGCATTTTTCCAGGCGAATTTTTCTTCTGTTGGCAACATTTGAGCGGGTCACTTTGTATAAGGCGGTTGTGGAGCTCGGCTGCGAGTGTTGCCAGGTTGAGTTTTTTTTTTTTCGGTCATACATTTTTTTGGACTTTTCATTCAAAAATGTGAAAAGTAGAAGGAGAAATATTTTTGATTAAAAACTCGCATGAGAATATCGGCTGGCAATGTCGTAATGACATTTGACTATTTTCGTCGCTGGCAACTCGCAACAATGGCGCCCGGATTTTTTTTTTTGTTTTACGAAAATTTGATTGGAGCGCCCGAAGGAGCGGTGGGGGGTGAATGTCATGTATAAGGGATATTGTCGGTTTGCATCCGTGTCTATGGGAAAAATCTGACATGTCCAAAATTCAAGATGGCGGTCGAGCTGACTTGGCCAACTTTTCTTTTTATCAGGGCGCTTACCCAAGATTGGTGTTGTTTTCGGATAATTTTAGGACGATTATTACGATGAAATTGAAAAAAAATGGAAAAACAAGATGGCCGCCGAGATATTTGAAATTTAATTTTTGGAATTTTCGAGGTGTCTTTGCAGGGTCGTGTTGTGGTGGTTTTTGTCCTTTTCGTTGACTTCTTTTTTTCAATCTGCTTGAATATATTCTCAATTTTGCCAATTGGGATTGTTTTTTTTTTTCAACAAAATGGCGGACCCCGTGGAGGCCTTAATGTAAAAAGCTCTGAAAATCGCGTTTTTCGAGTTGAAATACTACGAGGTTGGCAACATTTGAGCAGATTTCGTTGTTTATGGCGGTTGTAGAACTCAATCGAGAGTGTTGCCAGGTTCAGTTTTTTTTTGCCTTGTCCATACATTTTTTTGGACTTTTCATTCAAAAAGTTGAAAAGTAGAAGGAGAAATATTTTTGATGAAAAAATCACCCTGGACGATTTGTTGCGGTTGTCGTAATGACATTTGATCATTTTCATCAGAAAAAACTGGCAACACTGGCGCCAGGATTTTTTTTTTCACTTTTCTCACATTTCGTATAGCACAGCCAAATGTATTGGTGAGAGGTAATAATAATGTATGGAAGAATTGCTTGATTCAGTATGGTGACTATGGGAAAAATATGAAGTTTGAAAATTTCAAAATGGCGCCCGAACTGCGATTATCAACTTTTTTTTTTGTTATCGCATCTACCCAATATTGGTGTCGTTTTCGGTCAATTTCAGGACGACTGCTACGATAAAATTGAAAAAAGTTGGAAAAACAAGATGGCCGCCGAGATATTTGTGTTTGAAATTTTTCATTTTTCGAGGTGTCTTTGCCGGGTCGCAGCGCGGTGATTTTTTTGTTGTTTTTTCGATATTTTTTGTCTATCGGCTCGACTGTATCCTCAATTATGATGTCAAAGATTGTTTTTTTTTTTCGACAAAATGGCGGACCCCGTGGCTGACATTTAGTGAAATGTGCGAAAAAATGCATTTTTCGAGGTGAGATATTTTAAGGTTGGCAACATTTGAGCGGGTCACTTTGTTTTTGGCGGTTGTAGAACTTGATCTACAGTGTTGCAAGGTTTTATTGATTTTTTCCTTGTCCATACATTTTTTTGAACTTTTCATTCAAAAATATGAAAAGTAGAAGGAGAAATATTTTTGATTAAAAAATGACTGAAAACGATTTATCGCAGTTGTAGTAATGACATTTGACTATTTTTGTCCGAATAAACTGGCAACACGGGCGTCAGGATTTTTTTTTCTATTTTCACACATTTCGAATAGCTCAGCCAAAAGTATTGGTAGGGGGTGATAATAATGTATGGTCAAATTGCTTGATTCAACATGGTCGTTATAGGAAAAATATTTAATGTTAGTGTTGCCATACATAAAAAATACATTTTCATACAAAGGTATTTATTGCAACGAATATTTAATTTTGAGTGGGTTGGCATCATTTGACGTCGTTGTAATGAATGAGGCGTTTATAGGTATTAATAGTTTTCTTATTTTGTAAAAAAATAATTCAGTGTTGCCATACAAAAAATAATAATTTTCATAGAAACGTATTTTTGGTACGTACATGGTCCGTTACATTCGCCCCCCTTTGCAGCTTCATATAGGGGGCCGCCTCAGCAGTGGCTCACGGAGTGACCTTGTATCGAACATTATTATTATTATTATTTTATACTATATAATCCTGGAAGCCCCCCACCGAAAGGTCAATTGATCTCCCCGAAGGAGTCCCGATGGCGGGGGGTCGTCTATGGCGAGTTTCCATCTCTCCCCCCCGTGTCTATGGGAAAAATCTGACATTTCAAAAATCCAAGATGGCGGCCGAGTTGGGATGATTGACTTTTTCGTTTTCCGCTCTATACGCGATATCGGTGTCGTTTTCGGATAACTTGAGCGCGTTCTTTGCGATTACGTTGTGTAAAATTGAAAAAACAAGATGGCCGCCGAGATATTTGCGTTTGAAAATTTTCATTTTTCGAGGTGTCTCTGCGGGGTCGCGGCGTGGTGATTTTTTTTTTTTTTTTCGATATTTTTTCTCTATGAGCTCGGGTATGTCCTCAATTTTGTGGTCGAGGATTTTTTTTTTTTTCAACAAGATGGCGGACTCCCTGGTGGCCATTTTGTAAAATCAACGAAAATTGGCATTTTTCGAGGCAACTTTTTCTTCCGTTGGCAACATTTGAGCGGGTCACTTTGTATAAGGCGATTGTGGAGCTCGGCTGCGAGTGTTGCCAGGCTGAGTTTTTTTTTTTTTGCTCATACATTTTTTTCGACTTTTTATTCAAAAATGTGAAAAGTAGAAGGAGAAATATTTTTGATTAAAAAATCGCATGAGAATGTCGGCTGGCAATGTCGTAATGACATTTGACTATTTTTGTCGATGGCAACTTGCGACAATGGCGCCCGGATTTTTTTTTTTGTTTTACGAAAATTCGATTAGAGCGCCCGAAGGAGCGATGGGGGGTGAATGTCATGTATAAGGGATATTGTCGGTTTGCATCCGTGTCTATGGGAAAAATCTGACATGTCCAAAATTCAAGATGGCGGCCGAGCTGACTTGGCCAACTTTTCTTTTTATCAGGGCGCTCACCCAAGATTGGTGTTGTTTTCAGATAATTTTAGGACGAGTGTTACGATGAAATTGAAAAAAAATGGAAAAACAAGATGGCCGCCGAGATATTTGAAATTGAATATTTGGAATTTTCGAGGCGTCTTTGCAGGGTCGTGATGTGATGGCTTTTATCCTTTTCTTGGGTTTTTTTTATTGATCTGCTTGGATATATTCTCAATTTTGCCAATTGGGATTGTTTTTTTTTTCAACAAAATGGCGGACCCCGTGGAGGCCTTTATGTAAAAAGCTCTGAAAATCGCGTTTTTCGAGTTGAAATACTACGAGGTTGGCAACATTTGAGCAGATTTCATTGTTTATGGCGGTTGTAGGGCTCAGTCGAGAGTGTTGCCAGGTTCAGTTTTTTTTTGCCTTGTCCATACATTTTTTTGGACTTTTCATTCAAAAAGTTGAAAAGTAGAAGGAGAAACATTTTTGATGAAAAAATCACCCTGAACGATTTTTTGCGGTCGTTGTAATGACATTTGATCATTTTCATCAGAAAAAACTGGCAACACTGGCGCCAGGATTTTTTTTTTCACTTTTCTCACATTTCGTATAGCACAGCCAAATGTATTGGTGAGAGGTAATAATAATGTATGGAAGAATTGCTCGATTCAGTATGGTGATTATGGGAAAAATATAAAGTTTGAAAAATTCAAAATGGCGCCCGAACTGCGATTATCAACTTTTTTTTTTGTTATCGCACTTACACAATATTGGTGTCGTTTTCGGTCAATTTCAGGACGACTGCTACGATAAACTTGAAAAAAATTGGAAAAACAAGATGGCCGCCGAGATAATAGTGTTTGAAATTTTTCATTTTTCGAGGTGTCTTTGCCGGGTCGCAGCGCGGTGATTTTTTTGTTGTTATTTCGATATTTTTTGTCTATCGGCTCGGGTGTATCCTCAATTATGATGTCGAGGATTGTTTTTTTTTTCGACACGATGGCGGACCCCATGGCTGACATTTAGTGAAATGTGCGAAAAATTGCATTTTTCGAGGTGAGATTTTTTGAGGTTGGCGACATTTTAGCGGGTCACTTTGTTTTCGGCGGTTGTAGGACTTGATCCATAGTGTTGCCAGGTTTGGTTGATTTTTTCTTTGTCCATACATTTTTTTGGACTTTTCATTCAAAAATATGAAAAGTAGAAGGAGAAACATTTTTGATTAAAAAATGATTGAAAACAATTTATCGCAGTTGTGGTAATGACATTTGACTATTTTTGACTGAATAAACTGGCAACACGGGCGTCAGGATTTTTTTTTCTATTTTCACACATTTCGAATAGCTCAGCCAAAAGTATTGGTAGGGGGTGATAATAATGTATGTTCAAATTGCTTGATTCAACATGGTGGTTATAGGAAAAATATTTAATGTTAGTGTTGCCATACATAAAAAATACATTTTCATACAAAGGTATTTATTGCAACGAATATTTAATTTTGAGTGGGTTGGCATCATTTGACGTCGTTGTAATGAATGAGGCGTTTATAGGTATTAATAGTTTTCTTATTTTGTAAAAAAATAATTCAGTGTTGCCATACAAAAAATAATAATTTTCATAGAAACGTATTTTTGGTACGTACATGGTCCGTTACATTCGCCCCCCTTTGCAGCTTCATATAGGGGGCCGCCTCAGCAGTGGCTCACGGAGTGACCTTGTATCGAACATCATCATCATTATACTATATAATCCTGGAAGCCCCCCACCGAAAGGTCAATTGATCTCCCCGAAGGAGTCCCGATGGCGGGGGGTCGTCTATGGCGAGTTTCCATCTCTCCCCCCCGTGTCTATGGGAAAAATCTGACATTTCAAAAATCCAAGATGGCGGCCGAGTTGGGATGATTGACTTTTTCGTTTTCCGCTCTATACGCGATATCGGTGTCGTTTTCGGATAACTTGAGCGCGTTCTTTGCGATTACGTTGTGTAAAATTGAAAAAACAAGATGGCCGCCGAGATATTTGCGTTTGAAAATTTTCATTTTTCGAGGTGTCTCTGCGGGGTCGCGTCGTGGTGATTTTTTTTTTTTTTTTCGATATTTTTTCTCTATGAGCTCGGGTATGTCCTCAATTTTGTGGTCGAGGATTTTTTTTTTTTTCAACAAGATGGCGGACTCCCTGGTGGCCATTTTGTAAAATCAACGAAAATTGGCATTTTTCGAGGCAACTTTTTCTTCCGTTGGCAACATTTGAGCGGGTCACTTTGTATAAGGCGATTGTGGAGCTCGGCTGCGAGTGTTGCCAGGCTGAGTTTTTTTTTTTTTGCTCATACATTTTTTTCGACTTTTTATTCAAAAATGTGAAAAGTAGAAGGAGAAATATTTTTGATTAAAAAATCGCATGAGAATGTCGGCTGGCAATGTCGTAATGACATTTGACTATTTTTGTCGATGGCAACTTGCGACAATGGCGCCCGGATTTTTTTTTTTGTTTTACGAAAATTCGATTAGAGCGCCCGAAGGAGCGATGGGGGGTGAATGTCATGTATAAGGGATATTGTCGGTTTGCATCCGTGTCTATGGGAAAAATCTGACATGTCCAAAATTCAAGATGGCGGCCGAGCTGACTTGGCCAACTTTTCTTTTTATCAGGGCGCTCACCCAAGATTGGTGTTGTTTTCAGATAATTTTAGGACGAGTGTTACGATGAAATTGAAAAAAAATGGAAAAACAAGATGGCCGCCGAGATATTTGAAATTGAATATTTGGAATTTTCGAGGCGTCTTTGCAGGGTCGTGATGTGATGGCTTAAACACAGCTTTTACCTAATCCCACCACTGAATGACGCAATTGTTCTCCATGAAGGGGTCGAGAAGGCGGAGAGTCGTCTATGGCGGGTTTTTTACTCTTCCCCTCGTGTCTATGGTAAAAATCTGACATTTCAAAAATCCAAGATGGCGGCCGAGTTGAGATGATTGAGTTTTTCGTTTTCCGCTCTATACCCGATATCGGTGTCGTTTTCGAATAAATTTGGTGCGTTCTTTGCGATTACGTTGTGCAAAATTGAAAAAACAATAGGGCCGCCGAGATATTTGCGTTTTAAAATTTTCATTTTTCGAGGTGCTTTAGCGGGGTCGCGGTATGGTGATTTTTTGTGTTGTTTTTTCGTTTTTTTTATCTATAGGCTCGGATATGTCCTCAATTTTGTCTTTCGGGTTTGATTTTTTTTTCAACAAGATGGCGGACTTCTTGGCGGCCATTTTTTAAAATCAACGAAAATTTGCATTTTTCCAGGCAAATTTTTCTGCAAAAAAATTGAAAAAACAAGATGGCCGACGAGTTGACATTGCTAACTTTTTTTATTAGCGCATTTATCCACGATTGGTGTCATTTTCGGATAATTTTGGGTAGACTATTACGATTAATTTTAAAAAAGTTGGAAAAACATGATGACAGCCGAAATATTTTAAAATGAATTTTTGGCATTTTCGAGGTGTCTGCGGGTTTAGACTTTTTTTCGATTGGCTTGTATATATCCTCAATTTTTCCACTTGGGATTGGTTTTTTATTCAACAAGATGGCCGCAATGGGGTCCTGCGGCCATATTGTAAGACGCTCTAAAAATTTCGAGTTGACTTTTTTCTGTTAGCAACTTTTGAATGGGTATAAGGAAGTTAGGATAGAATAGCCTTGACGACGACCTTGCAAAATCTAACAGAGCTGTCAGAAAATATAGGTATGTTAGGTCAGGTTTGAACCGCACCATCGAAAACCCGAACTGCTGCTAGAAAATGCAGGAGGTTTACGTTAGTGAACTGTGATCCCACAAATAAGACTCTCTGCCAGAAAAATGGAGGTACTTTTGGCTAGGTTAGTTTTGAACTTTGACTTCACAAAACCAAACCACAGCCAGGAAAAACCGAACCTCTGCTAGAAAGTGCAGGTAGGTTAGGTTAGGGTTGAACTGTTATCTCCCACATCAGAACCGCTGCCAGAAAAATGCAGATAGGTTAGGTTAGATTTGAACCGTGACATCAAAAATCCAAACTGCTGCTAGAAATTGCAGATAGGTTAGGTTAGGGTTAGGGTTGAACAAATCCGAACCGATGCAAGAGAAGTGGAGGTAGTTAAGGTAAGGTTAGGTTTGAATTGTTACCTCGCAAAACTGAACCGCTACTTGAAAAGTGCAGGTAGTTTAGTTTTGAACTGCGATCTCACAAGACGGAACTGCTTCCAAAAAGTGCAGGTTAGGATAGCTTTGAACTGCGACCTTGCAAAATGTAACAGCTGCCAGGAAAGTACAGGTAGGTTAGGTTAAGTTTGAACTACGACCTCATAAAACCGAACCGAACCGTTGCCAGAAAACTAGAGGTTAGCTTAGGTTTGAACTGTGACTTCACAAAACCAAACCACAGCTAGAAAAAATCCGAACCACTGCTGGAAA
Organism: Aethes cnicana; assembly: GCA_963971205.1. Taxonomy (NCBI): domain Eukaryota; kingdom Metazoa; phylum Arthropoda; class Insecta; order Lepidoptera; family Tortricidae; genus Aethes; species Aethes cnicana. The sequence goes on from OZ020281.1 coordinate 9,323,378, forward strand.
GTTAAGATAGGTTAGGTTAGGGTTGAACCGAGTCCCCATAAAACGGAACTGCTGCCTAACAGTGCAGGTTAGTGAGTATAGGATTGAACTGCGACCTTTCAAAATCTAACAGCTTCCCGAAAAGGTGAACGGAGGTTAGGTTAGATTTGAACCGTTTTCTCGGAAATCCAAACTGCTGCTAGAAAGTGCCGGTAGGTTAGGTTAGGGTTGAACAAATCGGAACCGACGCTAGAAAAGTGGAGACAGTTTCTTAGCTTGGGTAATTGAGGTCCTTGCGTGCGGATACACCTCGACTCATTGGGATCTATTGTGTAATTACCCCTCCCAATGCAGCTAATCCATTGCCTCTTCCACCTTCACTAATGAGTTAATGATGGAGTGCAGTGGTAGTGCTTTGAAATCCCCTGGTTCAGGGTATCCGACGCCTAGGAGTTTCATTCTGAGGGAGACAGTTTAGGTTGGGTTAGGTTTGAATTGCGACCTCGCAAAACTGAACCGCTATCTGAAAACTCAAATAGGTTAGTTTTGAACTGCGACCTTACAAAACCAAACACCAGCCAGAAAAACACGAACCTCTGCTATAAAGTGCATGTAGCTTAGCTAGGCTACATTTTAAATGCGATCTCACAAACCCGAACCGCTATAATAAAAAAGCCTTATGGAAAAACATTTTTTGCTTCGGTATAAATCTATTTCGTATTCGGTATACTGCCAGAATAGTAGAGATGGTTAAGGTCCGGTTTGACCTTATAAAACCAAATCGCGGCCTGAAAAGTGCAGGTAGGATTTGTTAATCAAACCCCTCAAAACCAAACCGCTGTCAGAAAAATCCATGTAGGAGGTTAGGTTAGGTTTGAATTGTGACTTGACTTGACTGTGACAAAAACCAGCCACAGCCATAAAATCCGAACCGCTGCTAGAAAATTCAAGTAGGTTAGGTTTGGCTTGAACTGCGACTTCGCAAAATCTAACAGTTGCCTGAAAAAGGGGTTAGGTTAGATTTGAACCGTGACATCGAGAATCCAAACTGCTGCTAGAAAGTGCAGATAGGTTAGGTAGGTTAGATTTGAACAAATCCGAACCGATGCATAAAAGTGGAGATAGGTTAGGTTAGGTTTGAATTGCGACCTCGCAAAACTGAACCACTACCTGAAAACTGCACGTAGGTTAGTTTTGAACTACGACCTCACAAAACAAAGCAACAGGCAGAAAAAAATGAACCTCTGCTATTATAAAGTGCATGTACCTCTATACCTCTTTACCCGACTTCATCCCAATCGGTCTATTGGTTGTAGCGTGAAGAGGTAGCAGATAGACAGACAGATATTAATTAGTGTGGAATACATCCATACCGCAGAATATTTAATAGTACTACATACAGAATTTGTTTCATCCGGGGATGGAGAATGGATCACTGGCCCGCGTAGTTGGTAGGTACACACACATTTACAAGTGTACAGACGTCCTCGTACGCACACAGACGACCTCGCGCGCAAATATTGACACTTCATTCCAAATCATCTATAAGCGGTTAATGGTGCTGGTCGCACATAGATTAATACAACTAGCAAATAATTAATTGAACACATTGTAGCGACTGTTTTTTAACCCCAATAAATGAAAATAATAATAAATTGGTAACATTTTAATTCATTACGATCTCACAAACCCGAACCGCTACCATAAAAAAGCCTTGTGGCAAAATCTTAGCGTCGGTATTACGCGAGCTGCTCGCAGCTCGCGCACCCACTCGGCACCTAGTTGTCTAATAAAGTACGAACCTTGTGTGTTCGACCAAATGGATCTCGAACATTGATTATAGCAGTAGATAGAAGAACTTGGCTATGATGTGTTGCAGATAGTGTGACGTTGTCTTGTACAGGTTTAGATTGGTCCTGCACGTTTGGTAAGACAACACAGTCACTTTTAGAAGTGTCTTTAGCAGCCAGTGGTTCTGAATATTGTTTGTTCATGTGCAATAAAGTGTTGTGTCTGTTTGTGCACAAGCGGCAAGAACTCAGGCGACAGTGAGACTCATCGTGCCCAGCCCGAAGACAATTGGTGCAAAGATTCAACTGCTTAACCTTATCGATGCGCGATTCTATAGGCATGGCTTTGAATTTAGAACACTGATATATTGTGTGATAGTTTTTACATACTGGGCATCTATATTGTCTTTGTTTCATTGTTTAATTTACAACAAACGCATTTGGGCGATTGTGAGTGACATCACTGTACCTTCGATGAACCTTGGTTAGGGCCTGAGCCTCCTCCATGGTCTCTAGAAGGTCCGCACGGCCCTTTAAGAACTGTGTGAATTCGCTGTACTTGGGAGCACCATCAATTTTATTGCGTTCAGTCTCCCAGTCACGTAATGAGACTGCATCAAGCTTATTGGCCATCATATGAATGATCAAAACATCCCAGTGCTCAGTGGGTAAGTTTAATGTTTTAAGTGCTCGTAAATTCTTATTTACCCAGTCAATCATGTTACGCAAAGCCTTTGAAGACTCTTGTGTAACTGATGGAATACTAAACAATGCCTGAATGTGATTATTAATTAAAATACGATTGTTATTAAAACGCTCGCACAGCAAATCCCAAGCAACGTCATAGTTGTCAGTTGAAAATTCTAAAGATTTTATAATTAGTGACGCACTGTCCTTTAAAGAGTTCCTTAGATAGTGGAACTTGTGAATTTTAGGTATTGAACTGTTATCGTGTATAAGTGATTTGTAAGTGTCGTGATACTCTAACCAATCCTGATAGCGACCAGAAAAAGTTGGAAGATGTATAGTTGGAAGCTTAATGTTTGGCTTACTTGAGAATGCAGCGTCACCTGATCCAGTCACTGATCCGTCCCCGAGCCCCGCAGAGGCAGCTCCGGCGGGCGCGGCATGCCTGCTGAGCAGATCTTGCGCAGCAGCCATGGTGCTGAAGTACCGGTTTTCGAATGATGTCCGCTCTGCGAACTCCTCATCTGGAATTTCCGTCAATCCTTCTATATCATTCTGAATGGAATCGAAATCGTTATACATTTCTTGCATTTTGGAATGCCGCATGGTAAGCTCGTGTATTTGTACATTATTAAGCTCTTTGCTGGGCAACAAGGTACTTAAATAATCTTTAAAAACTGTTAGCTTTGATTTATAGCTTGCTCTCGTTTTTTTAAGCGATTTGAGGTCTGTCATGGCACGAAAAGACGATTTTTTTTTTTAAATTTAAAGTGGAAAATAAGCTTCAAAACAAATTAAATGCAAAGTGTCAAATGCAAGTGTATGAAACCGAAATAAAGTGCAAATTGCCCCACAGCTGTAAGAAAAGTAATTAGGCACAAAAACGTTTAGAAATAAAAAGTGAAATCTAATAAAAAATATACTTAAATTTTATGCGAAGCGTAATAAGTAGGCAGAAGAATCAGTCAAGTAAGCGTGCGCAAAGTCACGCTTGAATTCCCGTTACTCGAGAACAGCGCGCAAGCCACGTTGTAGGCACCCGACGCGCGAGCACGGACTTTGACCCCACGCCGATCTCTGGAATGTTTGAATTTAAATTAGCGAAATGTTCTAATATTGTGCTGTATTGACCCAAACAAAGACAATACAGCCTTCTAAACCTCTGAAAATAGAAAGATTGATGCTAGTAGGTACAAATATCGATTTTCGTTGACGAAATATTTACGTTAATATAGGTAAAATTCAGAAATATAGCATTTAAAAAAGACTTAGGAATGTAACCTTTAAATGGTAAATATTGTGAATGGAGAACAGCACAGTATTTTTTACAAAGGGAAAATTTATTGCGTTTACGAAATATTGGAACGGACTCACGCAAACACCACTGCAAACCCTTTTCCTGGTATATTTCGGATAAATATTGTAGTTTCCACCGACGATTGGTTTGTAATATCTTCAAAATTGTCCACGTGTCCAAATGTTCTTTGTTCGACCGCGCCCATGAAATCCTTTGTTCTTCCTTTAGATCGTGGTTCCCAAAGGCTCATCCGGTTCGAAACTGTTGGCGCAGGTTCGATGAAATAATTCGACACACCGTGGAACTGGATTTTGACCAGAATTTATATTGTATGAGCGATCAAATTATATGAAAATAACGTAGGACTGCGACGTGCGTCGGCGCTGAGATCCGAAGGTGAATGAGCGGGCGGCGCGGCCGCTCGGTTCCGAGTACCCGCGTTGATGGATGGCGCGTTAACACTGGCAATGCTACAAGTGGTTGACCAATCAAGAAATGGCCTGGAGTCAACGCTTCCAGGTCATTTGGGTCGGAGCTGAGCGGACACAACGGACGGGAATTGAGGATCGCCTCAATTCTACAAAACAACGTCGCGAGCTCCTCATATGTCAAAATAGTTTGACCAATTACTCTATACATATGAGCCTTGGCTTGCTTAACAAGAGCCTCGAAAATTCCACCCCAGTGGGGGCATCCGGGGGGGTCAAATTTCCAAGTGATACCCCGACGGGAGAGGGCCGTGCCAATACAAGTATCATTCTCCCGCAAAAACTTAACTACATCTTGCAAGTAACGGTCGGCACCCTTATAATTGGTTCCACAATCCGACCGGATCAGAGACGGACATCCCCTTCGGGATACAAATCTATCCAAAGCCGCAATAAAGGCCTCCGTCGAAAGATCAGCAACTACTTCAAGATGAGCAGCCTTGGTTGACAGACGAAAACGCACAAGTACGCTTTCACAGCCTTCGCATTCCGAAGTCGCGACGTTTTGACCCAAAATGGTCCCGCAAACTCTGTCCCTACCCTCAAAAAGGCTCTAGCCTCAGTGACCCTGTCAGGGGGCAGGTCACCCATCTGAGGCTGCATCGTGGCTGCCTTGAGTCGATAGCAAGGCAAGCACCGAAACACGATGCTCCGTACAACTCGTCGACTGTTCAATATCCAGAACTCTCGCTGCAAAATGCCCAAGAGTGCATTGCAGCTAGCATGAGAGTTCTTCAAGTGGCGATCTGTCACCAACAACTCCACCAATTGGCGCTTCTTAGGCAGCAATATGGGGTGGCGCGCCGAATAGGGCAAGTTAGCATTGCGCAGACGCCCTCCAACCCGGAGTATTCCCGACTCATCAATGAACGGGTTGAGGTGTGCTGTCGCTTTCCTAAGTTTGGGGCGACCTTTCCGTAAGGTATCCAATACGTCCCCAAAGTGTTCTGCCTGCACCACTCGAGTCCAGTGATGGAGGGCTGTTGTACGCTCTTCAACAGCGAGAACACTACCGTGTGACCGGTCTTCAGGGTGGCGACAGTTGTGGATAAATCGTTTGACCCAAGCGGTTACTCCAACTAGTTTGTCGAGAGAGCTATAGCGTTCTAGAAGCCACGCAGTGTCCGGCACTGGAGCTGTCTCGACAACGTGGACCTTCAATCCCGACGATGGGGTCGCAATGACACAACTGGTAGGCCAGTGTGTATCCGATTCCAACAGCCAGCTTGGCCTCCACCACAGGGGGTGGGCCACGAGCTCAGGTGCCTTGCAACCCCTGGACGCCACGTCCGCTGGGTTCAGTTCACCTGGTACGTGTCTCCAAATCAAAGCAGTCTCAGAGTTCTGGATCTGCGAAACACGGTTAGCCACAAAGACATCCAAGGTATGGACTGACGACTTCAGCCAACACAGCACAATTTGGCTGTCACTCTAGGCAAAGGCGCTCTCCTCAAGGTCCACCGTGTCCTTCAATGTAGAAGCTACGTGGTTCAGCAAGCGCACGAGAAGCGCTGCGCCCGACAATTCCAACTTCGGGATCGTCAAACGTGTCCGAAGGGGCGCTACCTTGCTCTTCGCCATTACCAAATTTACAGCGACCGCTCCGTCAGAGCTGACCGTTCGCAAATGGACGGCAGCAGCAAACCCTCGTTCGGAGGCGTCGCAAAACCCGTGCAGAGTTGCTCTACATTTCCCTGCAGGTAACAGCTTACGCGGCAGTTCGACCTGATTTATTTCCGGGAGCGTAGCGAAGAAAGCTTCCCAATCGCTCAACAAGTCTCCGGAAAGCGGGTCATCCCAACCCAGTTGGGCTGTCCACAGGCGCTGCATGAAGGCCTTGGCCGTGAATACTACCGGCGCGATCCATCCGTTTGGATCATACGTTCTGGCCACCGTGGACAGTACAAGCCGCATCGTCCAGACCTTCGGGGAATCCAATTCGACCCGGTAGGTAAACACATCTTGGACTGGTCGGTACTGCACGCCAAGGATGGATAACATGTGCGGATTCTCAGCATTTTCAAAAAGGTGCGGATCCTGCTGGTGCTCCTCTGGGAGGCCGGCCAAAAGTGCCGGTGAGTTGGACAACCACTTTCGCAACTCATAGCCACCAGTCTGCAAGAGTGCAGTCAATTCATCCCGTAACACCAAGGCGTCTTCAATGCTATTGGCCCCGGTGCACACGTCATCCACAAACAAATCCCTTTCCAAAATGGCCGCCGCTCGAGGGAACCTCAATCGCTCTCGAGTCGCCAATTCCATCAAAGTATGAATAGAAATGTACGGACTACTCTTTAGGCCGTAAGTATTCGTATTCAGTTCGTACACCAACATCGGTTCATCAGGGCTCTCACGCCACAAGATCAGCTGATACCGACGGTCATCAGGGTGTATCACTGTCTGCCGAAACATCATCCGGATGTCGGCTACAAACACGACCTGATGCTTCCTGAAGTTCGTGAGGATGTCAGTTATGTCCTTGTGCAGTTTAGGACCTGCATGCAAACACTGGTTTAGGGACACTCCAGTCGAGGTGGGGGCAGAGCCATCAAAAACCACTCGAATCTTGGAGTCCGGTGACTTCAATACCGCATGGTGGGGGAGAAAATAGTGCTCCACCGTACTCCAATCCCTGCGAGACACCGACATATGTCCCAAATCCTCGTACTCCCTCATGAAATCAACGTACTTCTGCCGAAAGACCGGGTCTCTTCTTATGCGGGGTTCCATCGAAACCAGCCGCTTCTCAGCCAACGCGCGAGAAGCACCAAGGGGTGGTCGATGAGTAAGTAGAGGGAGTCGAGTTATGAACCGACCTGAGCAGAGGCGACCAGTATTATTCTGATAAAACAGTTCACATTCCTCTTGCTCAGGACTTAATCGCGACACAGTGGGCGGCTCTTCAATCTCCCAGAACCGTTGCACGGCTTCCGAGAGCGCAGTTCCAACCAAACAGCTCTCCTCAGCAGGAGGCGTGGAAACTGTGGACACTGGACCCATTACAGTATACCCAAACTTGGTGTCCAAAGCCATAAGGCTACCAGGCTGTAATGTCCGTTTGCTGGTTAACAGTATGCCCCCTAGGACATCAGCACCCAGCAGCACGTCAACCGGGCTA